>JAUMHP010000043.1:6885289-6902332 GCA_032361065.1 Enteromius trimaculatus
TATATATATATGCATACACACACGCACATATGTATTATTGTATATATTATTAATCAAAAACCATTTCTGATTAACTGAAATCATAAATCTTACAAGAAAAGTCAATTTCTTTAATGTTTTACCAAAGATTGTTCATGTATGACATTTTTTTTCCTCTCTTTAAATTTTTTTAAAATATTTTTTTATCCATTTTCTGGATTCCATTTTAATGGTTTCATTCAATGATAATAATAATAATAATAATAATAATAATAATACTATTTCATATTTCAAAATAAATTGAATATTATAAAATAAATACTGTGTTGTGTATTTAAATTTTTCTGCTAAATAAAGTCTGGTAAACAGATTAAATTTTTTTTTATTACCTTTAAAAGTATTTTTTTTTAATAATAATTGTATTAGTAGTAGTGCTATCATCACATTAATATTTCTGTCACAGTTTCTTCAAGTTAAACCAATTCTTTTATTTGACAGGTTGCTGTGAAGACCTTGTATGACTTGGCATGAGATTTGATTTGATGTTTTATTCGAAAGAAATGGTAAAAAGTGTATATTGCGAATCCATCCAAGATTTGTATGAAAACATTATATATATATTATAAACCCTCTGAAAACATATGCATATTCTACTGCATTTCTGTCAAAAGATCCTCCTAAATATTAAGGTTTGCACTGGTGCACTGGCCAGTTAAATCTGGCCGTAGGCATTATAAACTTAACTTTTTTAAATGTTTTCCTCTGAAAACATGACATACTAAATAGCTACTAAAATATGAGTCCATCATAAACTATACGCAATTTCCTGTGAAATCTGACAATTCCGACCAGCCAAAATCTTTGCACTGCTTCTGGCTTTCAGGAAATATAGCTTTGACTCAAATCAGGACAAAAATTGTCTAGCGTATTCCAGCTTGAGTTCTCTTAACAGAGTCCGTTATGTTGACTGGAAAAAATCCTAGGTGTTTCTCAATTGTGTTTACTAAAATAGTTAACAGTTGGTCCGTAAAGTCCAAACACCAATCCAAGCGGCATTTGGCGAGACACATTATGGCTGTATTACTACACAATGAGAACTTCTCTTCACACAAACACTGAATGACTCATCCACAGTAAACTAAAGGGGGTCAGCTGTGCTGCTAAAAATAGCTGTAAGACCGGCCAGAATAAGCATCAGAAATAAAAAAAGAAATCCCTCCAACGCTTTTCCATGTGTGCGCGGAGAATGCAGGCATCAGAAATCAGCACAAAGAAAACACTGTGAGAGTCGCTCGAGTGAGGAAAGGAAAGAGAAAGGGGAAAATTCCTTTACCATTCCCAAAAATGATCCCACATTTTTAACTTTCCCAGAAAGCCAGCTAATTCCCAAGAGGCTGTCCCTGAGCACAGCGCACATGGCCTTTGCCCCTCCCACTTGCCCAGCACAGGGATCAATAAACCAGATATCAAAATAGCTTGCTGTTAACCACTCAGCATTTGATGGGCTTTTTTGATTTAATTTAAAGTCAAATCACCAAAAGATGCAGATTTTACTGAAAAGTGAAGCTCTTCCCTCATGACCATGCAATAACTTATCAGTATCTACTTGCCATTTTTGACAATATGATTCAGCACAATAAGTGATACATGACTAATTATAGATCTTTTTCAGAACAGCAGATGTTTGGCCGTATGATTCATGGTAGCTTCGAATTTTCATCATGCAACAATGCGACAAACAATGGCATTAACTTGTTGATCATTTCGCACAACGGCCAGTGATGAAATAAGCGGTTCCATGGTGTTCCTTTTGGATAAACAAACATATCAACACCATCAGTTAGTGCTACAGTTTCTACTCAAAAACAGACTGGAACAATAACAGCTGGGTCAAAGACAAATAATGAGAAAAAATATTTTAAAGATTTATATGTGCTTACTCTCTGTATTCATGTGGTTTTGAAAACCTTTTTATATTTATTTAATTTGCATATTTTTCACATCATTAAATTTTTAATTTACATGACTGCAAAATGTCATGCGGTATAACCATAAAACAAGGAATAGTTGTTAAAGGAATAGTTCACTCAAAAATGTAAATCTACCTAAAATGTAGTCACCCTCAGGACATTCAAGATGTGGATGAGTTTGATTCTCCATAAAAACGGATTTAAAAAAAATTCGCATCGCGTCATGAATTGATGCTTGATGGATTTGCTTCTTCCAAACATGCAGCATATTAATTGATTGAAATAATTTACAGAGGATTCACAAGTTTCTCCAAACTCATCTAAAACTCGGAGGTACATTTACAATTCATTTTTGGGTGAGCTAGTCCTTCAGATATATTCTTCAAGGTAAAACTTTTACAAATACTAAAGTCTATATTGTTCATTTTTGGGGAGGTACACCGCATACATTTTTGCGATCTGAACTTTGTCATGCGATAATATCATCTGATAATGTACGTGATTTCTTGACTTGACACTCAGTTATGAGGGTACTTTTATGATGGCATTTGCTGTTTAAAGTCAACAAACATTTGTGTTCGGCAGAAACTCATACAGATTTTGAACTGCTCAAGGGTTGAGTAGGCTGAATGATGACATTCCTTTAGGTTGCAACAAATGACTTCGATTTGACAGACGATGTTTATATTAGTTAATTTATCATTGATGACTACACTTTCCCACTCAGTAATATATTAAAGCAGTGGTTTCCAGCCATGTTCCTGGAGACCCCCCCCAGCACTATTTCAGGTCTTGAAGTCTCTACTAATGAGCTGATGATCTAAATCAGCGGTGTTTGATTAAGGAGACATGGAAAACATGTAGCGTTGGGGGGCCTCCAGGAACATGGATGGGTTAAAGGATTCAGAAGAGAGATATACAGCGAAAACAGGGGCAACCCAACAAGTCATTTTGCACAATCTTATCAAAACGCATCCCATGCAAGTTCGCTGACCCTTTGAGAAGCTTACATTTTGCTTGGCAGTGCTGACTTACTAATTTACGTTTGACGGCTTTTGATCTGAGGACACCTGAGCTTGGATATGAATCTGGTTCATCAGCATCAAAGCCTGTGAGGTTGCGTCACATGACATATCGCTGGAATGTTATTGTGTCATGTGAGCAGAGGAGGGGGCTCATTTGTCCTGATTCTCTTTTTACCAGGCATCCGTTTGAAATACGAACTAAAAAAAAAAAAAAAGCCGGGAAGATGTTTAGTTTAACGGAACAGTGATATCGACTTTAGCAATGACCTCATTCTTATTTGTGAACTTTAACTTGCCAAACTACAGTTCTAACGCACAAAATAACATTTACCCGATGATAACAGGTAACGATAACAAGCTTGAGGCCGCAAACTTTAAGTCAAACAGGCGACGCAGCAGACTAAGAAAACAATGTCCAGACCACCAGGGACACATCACACTTACAGCCCACTATAAATACCAGGACCTACAGCTTTCAAGTCCAGCTGTAGTCTAAAGGTCCTGTCTTAACTGTGGACACTGACCAGATGATGGAAGGTAGTATCAAAACACTACCCGTTGTTTTACACAAAGTTAAAGAATTCCTTTAAATCGATTCACAGACAGAGAACAGTCCTCACCATTCATCTTTTCAGCACACGCTGTTTGACGGAGGACACATGTGTGTGAAATATGCTGTGGTGAACTGACACCTGCGGTGGGTAAGATTCAGCCTGTCATCAATAGAGAATGCTTTATTTTTCAAGCCAGCGTCCATAGCATGAGCTATATTTAGTCGAGAAAAGACCATGTTGTTCAGAGAATAATATTTGGTCATTATAGTACAAGTATGAGAAGCCGCGAAAATAAGCTGGCATTTGATGCTATGCAGGCTAACTGGCACGGATAAACAATTAAAACATGTGGTTCTGCCCTTTAAAAGCTGCTTGCAAATATTATTCTTAAATCATAACACACATTCTCTATTTTGACAGCTCTGTTTGACTAGTTTGACAAACTGACATATTTCCATTAATATCACAAGCTTAAATAAATATCAATAATAACAATCTGGTTCATCCAGTATTGGGTGGTTGTCATGCTCTTCTTGACTACAATGACGGCATAGACAAACACAATAAGAGCAGTACTGTAAGAGCTCAACCTATTAAACTTTAGTTAATACTTTAGAATTCAGTTAATGCTAACGTATTTAATAGTGCAAGAAAAGGTGACTTGCGGTCCATACTATACATATAGGTATAAAGCTGGGCAAATTAAGGATTTTATACCAGCGGTGGAGAGTAATTGCACAGGCCTGTGGCAGTAAACACTGGGAGTGTTTTAGGCACCACACCTCCACACAAATCACACTGAAGCTAAAGGTCGCTGCATGGGAACGCTCAACAATGCAGCTCTGCAGACACACCCATAATGCCAAGAGTAACATTTTACTGTTTCAATCGTTTATGGTAACAAATACCTCATTTGCACTCTGTGACCTCACACCTGTTGAGAGAAGAACACTTTATTAATTCTGCGAATGCATTTATCTTAAAGGGCTTGTCTATTTTTTGTCAGAATAGCCTACTCTTTGCTTTTAGAAGCTATTTCAATTCACTTATTGTTAATATTATTAATTATTTGTGCTAACGTACTGCATCCAACAGTAGTCAGTGGTTTTATTCTTGAATAAAACCAGCGTACGGAATCTGGTGTGTGTTATGCGTGCAAGCAATCAAAATGTAATTCTAGTATAAATGTGTATTTAACGTTTACATGTAAATGTCCATGTAAAATTTTTTAAATCCATACAATAAAAATTTAAATGCTGTATATATTTAGCATTCATACAATAAGTTTACATGAATTTAAATAATATAATAAATATAATTATTTATATTATATATATTATTACAGTATATATATATAAACAGTAATACCACAGGATGACGTAAACTTTCTATTACCGTGAACTGACGCCATTATCAATGAATTAGTGCTTCTGAAATATTACCTAAAATTACTCTAAAAAGTTCTAAAAAGTGACATGACACTGTTTCAGCAGCGACAACATCACGGGAAAAAACAATATAACAGCAGTTCTGTTAGATAGGACTTGTGACTCATTTTTCTGCATTATCGCGCTGGTATTATATATATAAAGTGTCACTTGCTGTGTATCGCAATGACTGGAGTGTCATTCACTCCCTATGCGTGCGGCAGTTAGCCTACATCTTATAGATACACACATGAAACTGTAAAACTATCTTACCGCTTGTTTGGCTTCCAAATTAAACGTGTTCCCTTTGATGACACATCCAGAATACAATAAAATTCCGACAGGGCATTTGTTTTCTTTCTTTACTGGAGTAGCAGTTGTTGCTGCGGGTAAAGATGGCCGCTCTTATTGTGTTTAGCCGGTGATGTAATCAAGTCGCTTTAACCCTTCACGACACTTCCGAAGTCAACTGATAGAACATCAACATTCAGTGCAATCACCGGAATAAAACTAATCCATGTAGGCTAGTAATTAACATTACATCTTATTGTGAACGATAAACGTGAACAATAGTCTACTCATCAATGCACATAATGCGAAGCGATGTAAAAAAAAAAAAAAAAAAAAAAAAAAAAGATATTACACTGTTAAGGAGAGTTTCCCCTCTCTCTGATGCACACGCTTATTTAATCAAATAATGTTAAACTCAAATCTCTGTGATGTGTGTAAACTATTATAACTATATTATAACTACAACTATAACTGCGCTGCTGAGAGCTTTATGAGCTCATATCAGTGTCTCCAGTACAAGTGGGCTCTTAAAATAAACAGTCCAAACTACATGAAGAGAAATAAAATAAAAATAAAGTAAGCAACTAAGATAAATATGAATAATAATAATACAATGAAAACGTATATATATATACTGAATGTGGTCAATGTTTCTGTATGACACTGCCATCTGGTGTGTTTTCAAAGTCAGTTCATGCTCGACATGCTGCGATTATTACGTGAACATTATTCAAATATGACACCAGGAACATTTCTTGAGGAACTGATAGAGCTGTGGGAAGCAACACATGCCAGCTCGTTACTCACAAAAATACATTCAAGCTCCTTGTTGTCGACATTTCTAAAACAATATTGCTGTGTGTGCTTCCACAAGGTCGTTGCAGTTCAGAATGATAAAATAATAACATAAAACTGCACAAGGTACACTGAACACATGAAAGCAGAAAAGACAAAATAGGCCAATGTGCAAAATGCAATTACTGTATAAACTGTATGTGGGTAGTTAATACATGTCTATGGACTTCTCATTATAAGGTCACCATAAGTATTCATGAAAATCATGAAAGTTAGTATAGTTCACACACACACACACACACACACACACACACACACACACACACACACACACAAAGAAAATTCTGTCATAATTTACTCACCCTTCTATTTCCAAACCTGTATAAACAACGTTTCTTCTGTGGAACATAGAAAAAAGATATTCTGAAGAAAACAAACAATGCTCCAACTGACTTCCACTGCATTTTTTTTGGAGCATGGAAGTCATATATGTTTTGGCATAAAATGAGAGTAAGTAAATAATAAAATATTCTTACTTTTGGGGGGTGAACTATTCTTAATATCCTTAATATAAACATGCAAAGGCAAATACAGCGACAGACCAAGCATCATGGTACTTAATCTTAGGTATTCACTATATTTGTGATTACATCGGTATGCACGAAAGTAAATGCATTATATCTGATTGCTTATTAAAAGCAAGCATTATTGTGTTGAACTGTGTCCTTAAAGTAACATGAGGCAAGTTATAAAACCAGCAGAATTTCTTGAAAGGTTGCAATATATTTAAGATGAACAACAGCTCTTGATTTACCAAAACACCTCAGGATCACACCACCTTAATGAATTTGTGAGTTTCCTTATGTTTCAACAGCCATTTTTAATAGTAGAGATCATTTGCAAGCCAAACCTAAGCCAACAACAAAACTTAAGTAACATGGTGTGAGTCATAAGAAAGGTTACTTGTTTCCCCCTCTCTTTCTGTTTCTCCCGCTTCCGCTTCTCATGTCTACTCCCACATGGTTGGTTCAGAATGATCATGTCCCACGTTGCCCACACTTCCCCGCTGATGGAGGTGTGAGGCTTAATCACGGCCCAGAATAGCGTGTGTGGTTTTGGGAAGGGGGGAGGCAGGCTGGATGCCAGCCGTATCTCTGTAAGAGCTGGCGTGAGATGTGACTCATTGTAGTGCTGTGTGTCTTTACGTTCTGCTTCACACACAGCGCGATGATGGGCAGGATGGTGCCCCAGCTGCCTGAGAGACTTTGGGGCACCGTCCACTGATTATTCATTTAGATTGCAATCTATGAGTGCAGCCACAGAACAGGCTGTGTTTGTGTTACAGCTGTGGCCCGGCGGTCAGTTTGTGCACCAGTGTTCATGTGTGATTTTAGCCAGCCCCCAATTTTCAAAGTCGTACATAAAACATGATAAAACAGAAATAGATGGAAGAATGAGTGAGTGCTGTTCTTCAAAAATGAATACTGGCATACTTAGACACCATTTGGTATATGGTGAGAAGACTGACACAAACTGACAGTTTGTGTCCAGTCAGAGACTGGAGATTTACTTTATACCACTGCAAAAATAGAAAAACGGCATTTAGGACTCTTATGATGCTCAGAATGGTTGAATCCTTGTTTGTTTGTTTGTTTTTTTAAAGGAAAAATTAAAAAAAGAAAAGAAATTGATGTATGAATGAAGTTTAGCTGTAAATTCCGTTATTTTTTCAGGTGAACATATTTCTATTTCAAAATAAATGCTGTTCTTTTGAAAAAAGACTGACGACTGGACTAATGATGCTGAAAATAGAAAAGATTAAATAAGATAGATAAAATAGATGACATTTAAAAATACATTCAAATCGAAAGCATATTTTTAATTGGTATAATATTTTACAATATGAATAAATCTGTTTGAAATTGCAGTCTAATATGTATAATTAATATGTATATATGGTCTAATTATATGTATATATGGTTCAGTATATTACAGTTCAATATGTTGAACATAATAAATTACTCTTACCATAGAGGCAAACAAAAATGTTTAATAGTAGTCAGAATTTGCATTGCTTAAAGATAGTATAACACGCAAAAGTACTCACTATAGGAATGACTGCTCTATTAATATAGCTCTTGTGCATTTACCATGTCAGCAGCAGCAGAGGGCAGTATAGTATTTCTGTTTCGTCTCATCTCCTATTTCGTCTTTTTTTGTTGTTGTTGGACGTTTCAAAATTAGGAATTCTGTTTTGATCCTTTAAACCAGAGCGAAATGATTTCTCGAGGAAAAAAAATGCATGTCTGAAGAAACTGGGTGAAATCAAAAGAAAAGAGTGTGGAGGCCAAATTTTCAGCAAATATGCCGAGAGAATCACAAACTCTAGCTAATTTTCACTTGTTGGTCACGTCTTGCTCAAAACAAAAACATCAGTGGCAAATTATTTAAATTAATCTGTCAAATTAATGTCTTTGACTGAATAAAAAGACTAACACATTATCATATTCTCATTATAATGCATGTCACCACGCTGGTATTCACACATTTATTCTACTTTATTCGATAATCTAAGATGAAATGATCCATGAAGTGAATTTCTAGACAATGTCCCCCTGATAATACTGACAATGACCCTCGTTTCTAATGGTAAAGCGAATCTAGCTGAGCAGTAAGTAGCTACACAAAAACACTCAGCTTAATTGCGAAATGTTTATTGATGGGAAAGCATATGCTGTCTGACGGCGTCAGAAAGTGAATATGGGGGAGGTTAGGGGAGCTTTATTTGGTGTGTAATGAAACCCTTCTCAATGGATGGATGCTGGAAGCTGAACATCTGCATCTAATTTAGCGCCCCTCCTATGATGACGCGGGCACGTCGCCGTTTATAGCTGAAGCGATCATGTCATCCGTGGGTTCTTACAGTGGTTGGTGAAACAGTTAAAGTCCTGCCAGGCCTCAGAATTCACGCCACATCCTGCAAGCGTCCATAATGACATCCCATGGTGGAGCGAAATGTCGCATTGTTAATTGACATGCAGAAGGGTGCGTGCGTCCATCACGCCAACCAGACTGGGGGTCTGACCTTGAATATTCGTCAAGTCACGGCAGAAATATGACCCACGCGCTCGGCTGAAGAAGATGGGTTAATGGTGATTTATTAAAGCTCAGAACATGTAGTGACTTCACAAGTGAGATGTCATTATCCAAAAAATGCTTTAAAAAATATTCACTTAACAAATAAGTTAATTGATTTTTAATTAGCATTTTATGTAGCCTTCTCATTGTCAACAGTGTTCTAAAGGAGCATACATTTTCTTAAAAACAAAAAAACAAGCAAACTAAAAAAAACATAGGTGCATATGGGAATGAAAGGAATGAATCATGGGTAGATTATCAGTAAATTGAAATGTTAATTTAAACTACTTTCATAATATAATAATTTTTATCAAAATAATTTTTTATTATCTATTTTTTTAGACTTTGAAGTGGAAATTAAGAGCTTTGTGAAAATTTGTTCAAAATATTATTATTATTGTTCCATTGAAAATAACTGCACTGAATAATGTAGATAAATATAACTGGAGTGAATAATGTAAATAAAGGCACAGCTTTATTTATTTTCATTTTTATCTTTTGTAAACTATTAAAAAAATACATTTTTGATTATACCATTTATAGCACTTTTTATTTATTAATTTAGTAATTTTTTTGACAGTAAGGAACTTGAATCATCCACACACATTACCATTCAGAAGTTTGGGGTTGGTAAGATTATTTCATTAAAAAAAAAAACGTACAACTACATTTACATTAAAACACTAGAAATGCAATTTAAACAAACTGTTTTTTGTTTGTTTTTTTAGGCTATAAGATGTATTTTATTCCTGTGATGGCAAAGCTGCACTTTCAGCATCATTACGCCAGTCTCGATCCTTCAGAATGTTCTAATATACTGATTTACTGCTCAAGACATTGTAAATGTATTTACTGTACCTTTTGATCAATTAAATGCAACCTTGCTGGATTACATTACATTACATTAAAAATCCTAAAACCTCCAAGGTTTGGTTCCCAAGGTCATGTCTAACTCATCAATAAAGTCAATCAATTGGCGGACTAATTATTTTGAGAATGACTGGTTATAGTATCACATTTTCTTTTTAGACAACAAAAGTATCTTAATGTTCTACTGAACTGGTTTTGATTTGAACAACAAAAGAGAAATGTGTTTTAAACAAATTACGTGCCAATTAAAACAGTGTTTTATGAGACTCTCTGATGATAGATATGCAAGGATCTCATAATCTGGGGCTTTGCATGTAATATCCTGCAGAAGCGTACAGCTTCTGCACACAGAATCTGTAAGTCTCTTCTCTTTCAGGCATTTGATTTTTAAACTGTACAATTTAAGCAGTAACTGAAGCTGTCACACTGAAAATGTCATACAATGCAAAAAACAAGAAAACATGCTGCTTCAAACAATTGTAAATCAGTTTGACCTAGAGATGATATCTAGTTTTCAGAGTGAGAGTGTTTGAAGTCATGCGTTCTTATCATAATATGTGTAAAATTTTTTAAATCTGATATGCAGTCTAAATGTCAAGGGGAAATGTGTTGACAAAAACACAGCTAAGGCTTTCCTCATGCCTGACAAGCAGATTTCCTGATCAACCTTGAAGAGATGAAAAACATTATTTGCCAGTCTCCATAACATAATAAATTCATAACTGAAGCAGGCTATAAAGTCAAGGAAAGTTCTTGGCTTTATATGAGACCAAAGTCAAAGTGTTTTTTTCTTTTTTGATCTTTCTCTTGACCTTGTTCTTTTAACTTTGTGTTAGTAATAAAGTGAATATGATAAAATGCTGAACTGAAAGACTTGTCCCATCTTTTGTTTTGATAATATTAGTTGATAATACCACTTTCATTGGATGTGTTCTTAGTAAACAATCTTATCATGTGCCACTCTATATTCTCTGTTATATCTTTACTGATTATTATTATTTTAGTAATACAATATGGAGCCCATAGGGGACAGATGAATGCAAAAAAAACCTTTGAGATAAACTATATTTCAGTGATTTTGAGCCAATACAAAGTTTCTCATGGAAACACAATACTTTTGTGAGAAAATGAATAAACCATATTCCTCCCATCTCATAATACTGTATTTTCTCATCACAATGCCCTTAGTAGCTTAGTATAATAAACTTAGTAGGCTTAGTATAAAACATATTTTTTTATATATATAAAAAATACAAAAATGTATTTGAAATGCATTAATTTCATAATAAGCAACAAATAAGGATTTAAGGAGGTCCTTATGTCGTATATATAGAGAGATTTGTGGGCCTACCATTCAGTGTTACAGTAAAGAGTTTTACTTCATTACAGACTTCAGCAATTTCACATACATTCTCTTCTTTTGAACGTTCTAATCCAAGAATCCTGAAAAAAAGTTTAACGTATATTTTATGAGATGGCAAATTTGTACAAATTTGTATGACCTCACTCATACGTATTTTACAAGTTGTCAATTCGGATGAATTTGTACGAACGACCTACACCTAACACTGCCCCTAAACTTACCTGTCACTTGGGTTTAGACAAATCATACAAAATCGTTAGCCTGGGCCCGCCCATACTTCCTGTGACGCTACATTCAATTTCGCGAGCAAAGTCAGTCTGGCAAAGCTGCCGCTTTAGAGCATTTCTGTTCCCAAAAAAGTGGGAACCAATGAGAAACGAGCTCTCCTCCCAGTAGTATACAGAGGCATCTGATGGACGCCGGTTGAGCCCGCCTCCCAGAAGGCGAGTAGTAAGGTAGCTTGATGCTTAAAGTTCAGATTTACCAATTAGAGAAATAAATTACATTTTAAAATATTTTCAGTAACACTTTAGAGTAGGTAACACATGTTAACTATTAACCACAACTTTTACCTCAATAAATTGCTGCATATTAATAGTTAGTAAGGTAGTTGTTAAGTTTAGGTATTGAGTAGTATTAGGGATGCAGAATAAGGCATTAACATGTGCTTAAATACGACTAATATTCTAGTAATATGCATGCTAATAAGCAACTAATAGGTGTAACTGTAAAATAAAGTGTTACGAACATGTAATAACATTTCACAATTTTTAATCAAATAAATGCAGCCTGGGTGAGCAGAAGAGACTAAGTGTGAATCCAGAACCGCTGTCTGGGGGCAATAACCGGGAAGGCTGTCCTGTGATAGACTAAATGTTGACTCAACCCTGTGAATTTAAGTGACGAAACCACACGGGAGTCAACGACTGATCACGTAAAAACAGCAGCTATAAGACAGCCTGGGTGAAAAGGGCTTGTGCTGCTTACTGAAGTAAAACAAATCTAATAGAATTGCTTTAGTTTGAGGTAAAATGTGATAACTTTGAATTGATCTTACTTTCTTAAAAATTTTTTTAACAGTGTTGTTTTCAAGGACACTAATCGCATCGACAATTGTCGAGGTGTTAAATGGGGTTAAGCACCTCGCTCAAAGGCCCGGCGGTCATAAAGCAGAGTTGTGATTTTAAGATGGTTTCTGGGTCACCCTCGCTTAGAACTAGAAGTGAAACTTTTTGTTTCCAAGCCCCAGATGATTAACCATTAGGCCGCTGTTGGTGAAGTGTGACAGAAGAACAGCCGTGAGGAATTACTCCAGAGCTTGCTTACGTCTGTTGTGCCTAGATTACTGTTTTTTTTATTTTTTTATTTTTATTTTTTCTTCCTCCTGAAAATGCATGTTTTAATAATTCATCTTCAGATAAACAATTCTAACATCTGCAATACGTCATCTGGCTGTCAAAACGAAAAAGAAGAAGAAGAAAAAAACTCACACAGTGAGAAACTTCTTTTTAGAGATTATAGTTTATCTCTGGTAGATGCTGTTGATGCTGCAAGTGTAACAAGCTTGTCAGGTTTGATTCTGCTGAAAAGACTGGGGCAATAAAACCTGAGAAATATTGTTTGCAGGCAGGATCAGGGAGATATACGACTTGAGAAAGTAAATTTACTCTGAGGAGAAAATGGGAGCAAAACAAATAGACATCCTAGCTCAGATGAAATAGTGCATTCAGTGGAGAAAAAAAGTGGAGGAAAAATAAAATGGTAAGGTCTGCCAGCATTGAGACAGATGGGGAATGTTTGAGGGCGCTGACAAACGGTGACAGTATCACTGCTTTGAAATGTAGTGCTGGTGTCACTGTCTCATTAAAACAACCCCAAGACATCCAGCGTGATGAAATGCATGCATGTTTTATGGGATGTGAAATTCAAAAGAAAAGTAAACTTATGACTGATGATCACTGGGACTAAAAAGCACGCACCCAGGCCTTGAGCACTAGGTGCAGATGAAGTTAACTAGCCGTTATTTGATAGAGGCCGCTGGGATTTGTTCTGCATGTGAGACGTTCTGCACTCAGGGTTGTAGTTGTTAAGTCTCATAGCCTTGACTATTATTAATTGTTAAAGAAATATATCCATAGTGTTCGAGGCCAAATTTTATGAGTCCTGGGAATGAGTGTCATTTGTAAAAGTAAGGAGCAATTTATAATGCAGTTCCTATGAGGGACTGTCCTTACCTACAGTAGCCTCAAATAATACAACACAAGGTTTTAAGAAGGTTTTTGAGAATGCCAACAACAATAATATCAATACAGAACAATGTTAATATATGACAATAAATTATTAATTTTAGTAATTAGTTGTAGTCATTGTATAAATTCTATGTATTGTACATGCATATATGCACCATTTAGTACTAAAATATACTATGTCATATAAATGAATTTTTTTACTAATTGTAAGTACTGAAGTAGCTACTGTATACATATTTACTGTGATTATACTTAAACAGTTCCATTATTGTTATTGTTATTTTTCTAATAATAATAATAATTATTACTTTATTATGGTGCATATAAAATGATATAATATAATAATGAATATGTGTGTGTGTGTGTTACTTACTACTACTACTACTACTACTAATAATAATAATAAAACAACAACAACAACAACAACAACAATAAGTAAATAATAAATAAGTAAATAAGTGAATAATTTGTATTATTACTATAATAATACACTAATAAAACATAGGCTATGTTAAATATTTTAAAGAAGAATATTAATAATTGATACTATAATAAATACTGTAATGACTTTTATTATTATTATTATTACAATCAGATGCATAACTAGCATAAACATACACATTGTTATATATGCATCATATTACTGTACTGTAATTACACTACAATTAAATCATAGTAAAAATAAATTAAAATAATAATAAAGGATTTATATGTTTATAGTAAAAATGAGTATTATTATTATTATTATAGTATTATTACTATAATATTACAATAATAAATATAGGCTATGTAAAATAATTAAAATAATGTTAATATTTGCAACATATTATCATCATTATCATCATCATCAGATGTATAACTAGCATAAACATTACAATTAAATAATAGTAAAAATAAAACAATAATAAAGAATTTACATACGTGTGGTAAAAAATAGTATTATTACTATAATAATAATAATACGAATAATAAATATTAGGCTATGTAAAACATTGTAATATTTTAAAATTTTAATTTATTAATAAAACTAATAATGATTAGTTATTATGATAATATTATTATTAGTTTTTGTTGTATAAGTAGCATAAACTAAAAACTATTTACCGTTCAAATAATAATAATAATATTAATAGTTTTGAATATTTATTTTTATTATTTTTATTATTGGCTTCCTTTCCTAGACATTAAAGCAGTCTCTTATTGATAGGGTGTGATGTTGGGCCAGTGATATGTTGCTCTGCTCTTGTGAGTCATGCCTGCCTGGATAAGTGCCATTATTCTGTCCTACATGTCACCACTATCCCCGATCCACTCTCTCTTCCCTCTTCAGCTCTGCTGTCAAACTACACCTGAGGACACTCTTCTCACCTCTACTCAGCTCTGTCATAGTATTTTGAGAATATGCTGCCATCAGAGAGCTTTTTTCGACTCGGGTTAAAGCTGTGATGGACATTTACTCTGTGATGGAACAAAACCTCTGAGGTGTCACTTTCTTTGTTTGCTTGTGACAAAACATGCTGAAATTGTTTGTGAGCGCACTGCCTGAAAGGTTCGTTTTGAAGATACGAACAGTCTCATTAAAGACTTGACAAATTAGAAAATAAATAAATAACCAATGCCACAAAAACTGATAAAACCAAACGCAGCATGACATTTTCAGAGATCGTACAAAGCAGATGAATATTTAATGAAGTAAGCGCTGTTTAGTTTAGACAATCTTAAATCCAGCACTGCTTTGCTATTCAGGAAAAAGAAAAGAAAAAAAAAAGACGTTCTCCCAGGGTGACACGAAAAGCCCTTCTGTTGGATGATTGTTGGGTAGTAAAGCATAACTTAAAGCCCTGAATAATTAAATCTATTAAACTGCAAAGACGACCTTATTGCAAAGGTTATTTGAGGCTTAATCAATGGCTGATTGGTGACCTTATCTTTTTTCTGATCTGTAATTTCCTTGGTGTTGCCAGTGATGAAATACTTAATGTACTCCAAGACCTCATCTATTAAATTAACAGTGAGCTGATCAGTGAATTTATAGTTGAAACTGTCAGTAATAAGTAGAATCACTCATGAATAAGATAATACAAATAAAGTGAATGACTACAAAATGTACAACAACGTAACATACAAATAACATGAGAAAAATGTATCTTCATTCTTAACGTTACAAATAGCATGAGAAAGTTTTTTTTTTTTTTTTGAGAAAGGTTAGATTTACAAGAAATACAAGAAAAAGGCAGGTAGCACTTTATTTTACAGTCCTGTTCTTCATGTACATTCTATGTACTTAGTGTAGTAATTACAATAACAAGGTAGCTAACAAGGTACTAATCCTGAACCTACCCCTAAACCTAACCATACCCCATGTAGTTACGTTATATCACCCCTTTCTTGGGTAATGCACTGCAAGTACATTGTAAGTGCATGTCAGTACACGTATTGTAAAATAAAGTGCAACTAAAAGACATCTATCAACTATACAGATGAAACTACTGATGAAAAGAGAGCAATCCTCAGAAAGTAACATGTTTTTGAGTTCTTACATCTGAGCAGATCCTTAAACAGCTGAAGCTGTCTATATTCAAGCATGGCTCTGCTAATAGGGCCGCGTGTGTCAATCACTTGACTGTATCTCTGTCCCTGGGGTGAGACCGAGAGGAGAACTCCAGCTGAGACCAGAATTTACAGCATAGCCGTCACTGCTTGCACTGTTAGAAAAGTTTCTTTGAAAATCTGGTTTCCCCGGCTCCTCATTCAAAGTATTTAAACTGCAGTAGAGCCACCTTTTTTAAAACCATAGTAAAACACACAATGCATTACAAAGGACAACATCCCTTTAATTAGATTATTGTACACTAAGTATAAATAATGCTTTTTTCATGGTTTAAAGAAGTACTCTTATTTTGATTTGCTCATTACCATACTAAAACGTAGCCTACTTGATTCCTTTTATGTTAACTGTGGATTGTCATTTGATATTATATTATAAATTAAATACATTAAATGCAAGTTTCAAAATATATAATAGTTTATCATAAACACTTTTTACTACATTCTGTACATTTTAATCATGTTTAATCAAAGTCAGTATTATGAAATTTCATAGAAATAAACATTTAAATTTACATTTAGTGATTTAACATAGTTGTTTTTTTTAATCCAAATAAAAATAAATCAAGTCAAAATGATAGAAAAAATAGAGAATGCAATTTTTAGATGCTGTGTGTAACCGGGCCGAAGGCAGAGAGGGATCCATTTGCAGCTTTTATTTAGAATAGTCGTACAGGCAAAGATCAGGAGGAGCAGATTCAATGGCAGAGATATCCAGAGACAGAGTCGAGGTCACAGGCAGAGTTCAAGGCAGGCAGATAACAATCACAATACG
>JAUMHP010000043.1:6926401-6937195 GCA_032361065.1 Enteromius trimaculatus
AATTACACTTGTTTAACACAATCTAAATAAACGGATGACTTATTGAAAGTTTAAATTGTCGCTCTGTTGTGACGACGGGTGACATCAATATGGCGGATTTACTACATCCGAATTCCATTCAGTTGGGTAGTACGTTCGGTTTTAAATGTAGTACCTACTTAAGCAGTATGCGATTTCGGACGCAGCACTGGTCTTGTGTATCGCTCGTTAACGTACGTCTGTGAATGTCTGCACTGCATGTTATTTGTCTGCACTGATCCCTGCGTTTTCATTCAGCTTGTTTTGCACTTTTATTATTAAATTCTTTGCACCAAAGTCAGTTCTGCCTTGCCTTTGTCCGCTGAAGAAGTATTTCAGTGTTGTGCCCTTACAACCTGTTATTGACGTTATATTCCTCATTTTGTGTCTGAGGATAGTTGCTTGTGTACTTCTTAACTTTTGTGTTGTTTGCTTACCTCATGGACTGTATTCATCTGTTTATCATCAATAACCCTGCATCATTTTCTAACTCCATCTTCAGTGTGTCATTACAGAAATATGCTAGTGCATTGCACATAATACTTGGCCCCACTCTGGTCCCTGCCTTTAAAAAATCCAAGATCCGCTACTGCACCTGCCCCAAATACATATTGCCATTTCCCTTTACTGAAGTGGTCATGTTTGAAGTCCTCTTGTAATTAAAATTTCCATTAGTCAGTTGAGACACCTGGAACTGTCACACTGTGAGTCTATGATTTATTCAATTTACCTCCTCATTAAAGCAAACTTTGTATGCTGTCGTTCTAGTTAAAAAAGAGTATTTAGAAGTAGTTGAAAAATATGAGAATTCTAAAGTTCTAAAGCACTTACTGTAAGACACTTAAAACCTACTACTCCAAATGTACTGTATAATAAGTACACACACAAAAAAAGAATTCACAGAATGTATCCTAAAAGGCAATATTTTATCAAATTATTGAAGTAATTGAGTAACAATATTGAAGCAGAATAATAATACCACAGAATATATATTCAAATTTATGTTGAAACCTACTTGATGTCAAATTAATAAAAGTGGACAGAGTTACTACATAGTTACTACATGAAATACTACATGAAATAAACTGAATTTGGCTAAATAAATAACATTTGCTACAGATAATTACTTTCATTAGAATAGAGGTGATAAACATTCTCCAACAAATATTTTTCTTTGTAAGATTTCTCAGATATGATGGGTACATGTGATATTTTCTATTTTCTGCAAACATAGCATCCTTTGGAAACCTTTTGATCATTTATTCATCATGGTTTTTATAATTTTTAATAGCCCTCTGTTTTCCACAGTTCTGGCAAGAACGTTAAACAACAACATAACCTTAAAGAAAATGTATGTAAGAAATGGCCAAAACTGGTATTTTAATCAATTTTTAAAATACTGTTAAGTGGGGTCTCCCCTCCACCTCCCCATTGACTAGATAGAGACTAAGATAAGAGACAAGCTGCTTTTATCCAACTCCATCGTTCAAACACTTCTCCAATGCAAACCCTTGTCTTATTTCACACTTTGTCACACGGTTTTACGTATTCATAGCGAGGTCTTTCAGGTTTCGTACTCGAAATATTAGCCTTTTTTTTAGTAGCTGCTGCAGTCACGTCACTTTAATGAAGATCAGGCAACCTGGATGCCTGAAACACTACTGACTTTGTGATTGGGTGATAAATGGAGGGTGGCTTCAGGCCAAAACAAAACATGACAACATAAACATCAGTTGAGGGCTGCAACTGTGCTTTTTAAATGAGAATATCCAGGCTGTACTAATGCTGTCAACGATATGAGTACTTGAAATTAACATGTTTCTTAATGCCTGTTTAACATAACAGAGACATTTTATGATTATTGCAATACATTTCTTACATATGGTTCCTTTAAGGTTCATACTGGAGCCGTTTAAATGTGATATCAGTGAGATGCTGGCATGAAGGAGACATTTTAAAATTCTGTTCGTGTTTTTTGAATTTGAAATGATCCAGCAGTGATCATGACTTCACAATCATGATGCTGATTGTCTGCGTTATAATGATGATCTATGTTGCTGACTAATAAAACAACTCAGGAAGAGAGTAGCTATCACAATCCCACAAAGAATGATCTTTCAGGAACAGTTTGACTTCAAAGCTTACCAATAGATTGAGATGTCTTGCAACAAAGTTCTTGAATCCGAGGCTTATAAGAATAATAAGTCGGATGAACGAGACAGTGTGTTTAACCTGTGAACGGTGATGAGAGAACAGGAAACAAGTGTGCATGTAGCTATGGAAACAAGTGTGATGAATGAAACCTCTGGAGATGGGACTGGGAATTGCTGTGCAAGGATGTATCATATAGACAATAAGAAATGTGTCCATTTCAAAAATGAAAAAAACAAAACAAAAAAACCCCCAAAATGACCACCTTTGCATCCTACAAAGTGAACGAAGTATAAGCAAAGTAATTTAGTTCTTAAGTGAAACAGCTGAGAAAGAAAACATGCAGTATATATGTTTAACATACCAACAAGTACATACCTGTGCAGTTACGAAAAGAGAGCTTCAAATAATAAAGCGTAATTTTTGCGCTTGAAAAACACTATGTTATGACTTCAAAACAATATTAATATGCTGGGATATTTGAAAACTGATGCTTTTGAATGTTAGCATCACACATATCCAGGTTCATATCTATGGGTTTTCATAAACGGTGGGTTTGTAGTAGCTGTAGTAGAGTTTATAACTATGATTCGACAAAACAGCTTGAATCTGTGAAAAGGGAAGTTGAAATGGCACAGTTGCATAAATGCCACAGTTGTATTTGGTGCAGTGATGCCCGGGTCAATGTGTAAACAACCCGAACCCGACCGACGTTATCAACTAACCCGCCCACAACTCGGAACGCAAAAAAAAAAAAGAAAAAAAAGAGAAAATATTGTACCCGACCCGCTTCCTGACCCACATTTTTTTTTCAAATGGTGCGCTCACTGACGTGGTACGTTTAGAGCTTGTGGTGCGCGCGGCGAGAGCAGGCTGTTCTTGAGGCGACCCGAATATCATTAAAAATATTTTTGGATGACTCGTAACCGCGGATGTCCATGCTCATTTCGGGTCAACCCGCGCATCACTGATTTGCTGTAGGGCATATTTCCGATATAATAGAGCATTAATTTATAGCAACAGTCCCTGGATATTTCAATTCTGAATTGCTGCAGTATGTACCTATATCAACATAATAAAAACCTGTGTTTTAGCGCCACTCAGTGGACGTTTCTCTTTAAAGTGTTGCACAAAAAGTGCACAGGGGTACATATTTTTAAGAGGCCAGAAATTGAATTTATTTATTTAATCACTAACAGGTTATACTGAGACTGGGGACAAAAATTATTTTACAATAAACTTTTAGGTTGCTTTGTACAATGGTACTTACTGTTATACAATTAACAGGCTTTTACTGTTTCATTTTTAGTCTTTTACGTATTAAATTAATATTTATATATATTTACAGTGTGGAAGCAAAACCAATTGGCAAATTTGGTTTCTCAAAAATGGTCAATCAGCACTGTCAATGTAAAATGCGGTCTGTGGAGCATGTGTGGGTGTTCTGCCTGAGGCTGAGACCATATACTAGTGGTTTAGATGGGTTTGGCTGTAGGTCTATTATTTATGAGTCGGGTATTAGCTCAGGGTAGCTCACAGATACAAGTTTTGAGAGTTACTGAAATAGGTGTGTAAAAGCTGGCCAGTCACCTGGTACAGTATAGAAATTACACTGCTCCATTAAACTGTTGAAGTCCAGCAATGACATGTTTTTTGGAAATATGTCCATTTGATGAAAAAGAAGCCTTGTTTAGACAAGCAGGTCAGTAATACAGCACTGCAAAGTGAGCATTTAGAGATATATAGACATTGCCAGGATCCCTTAGACTGTACACACACAGGTCTGACATTTACTCAGGTTGACATGTCCTTGTCTGGTGATGACCACCAAAACGTCCTAACAAGGATGTGTGTTCTTTTAATAGCAAGAAGAATCGGGTTCAAGGACGTATTGTGTCCGATAAAATCAGAGACGAATAAGAACATACAGTATAGATCGCAGGTGGAGACGCTGCGTGGGTTCATCCAGTGACAAATGGGTGTCTTCAATTATCTCTCATTGCAGTGGGGTTAGGAGGATATGGGCTAACTGTACTCAGATAATATGGAGAGATTCTCACCTTTGATATTCACAGAGTCTGCTCAATAAGTTAGTGAAGACAAATCTGCTTTAATGGCTGAGAGCCTTTTGTTGTAAATGCCATAGTCTCATTTAGAAAAGGCAATTTTTGTGAGAAGAAAACACAAGGGAATCATTTGTCTGGACGATGGGGTCTTTGTCTTCCTGAATAGGTTTCAATGCCACTCTGTCGCAGACTAGATCATCCAGTTACATATATCCTAAAATCAAGCACTGATGGCTACTCGGCTGAATAGAATTAACTGCAGAAATTGCTCATATGTGTAATGATTTATGTAGAAAAATAAATAAATAAACAAATAAAATATACTTTACCAACCTTTTTTAAATGCTTTAGACATTAACAGTTAAAATGGTCATAAAAAAACCTATAGTCTTGGTGTTTTATCTTAGTGTAGTGTATTATTTAAATTATTGTATTAGTGTATTATTTTAATTCTTTTCTTTTTTCTTTTTTTTAACGGCATACACACAACCATTGAGAAATCAGTGTATTTTGTTTTAGCTTCACCGATACATTTTTAAATAACAATTTTGAATCAGTTATTCATATATATGTATATATATACAGTACAGGCCTATATGTTTTCCATTTCCAGCTTTAGAACTTTGGTCAATTTTATTATGTGTTTTGTCATGTTTTGTAGTTTTTTCTTTTCATATATATATATATATATACTATGTCAATTTACCTTTTATTTATTTGTATTCAATTTTAGTTTTAGTTAATTTTTGTATCTTAAAAAGTTATACTATGTTTACAGTATTTAACAGAATTTTTATGGGTTTTCAAATTTCAAATAAAATTCTTTGATTTGTTTAATTTTTTATTAATAATCCTGCATTGGATTGATCAAACGTAATAGCATTTATAATACTATACAAGATTTCTATTCTAAATTTAATGACGTTCTTTTAAACTTTCTATTCAATAAAAATATTTTGAAGGGTCATGTGACACTAAAGACTGAAGTAATGAGTTATAATAAAGGGATAGGCTAGTTTACCTAAAAATAAAAATTCTGTAATTAATTACTCATGTCCTTACAAACCTGTAAGACCTTCATTCATCTTTAGAAAGATATTTTTGATGCATTCTGAGAGCTCTTTGACTCTTCAATGTAAATCTCCTCCAACTACCAGCAGGACATAGTTTAGATGGGTTGGTTTCAATTTAAAACAATACAGTATATTAGCTATCCAACCAACCAACGTGTTCTGATTGACTTTCATTGCGCAAATATTACGCAGCAATTTTGCTCTGAAAGAGGGCTGGCAAATCGATTGTCACTGGAAACTCATGCCTGGTTAAGACACGGTGTGATCTGGCAGTTGTTTATCCCCCAATGCATTTCCATCATTCTACCCCTTGTCTCGTTTTCCTTGAAAATAGTGAAACTCACATCGGCACAATCCCTCAGGTGAGGCAGTGGACTCATGCAGAGCAGGTATATGATGGTGAGGTTCGGCTGCTCAATCACAGTCCGGTGGAGCAGAGGAGCAAAGGCAGCACGCCAGATGAAACACAATAATGACTTCTCAAATGCTATGACTGCACCGAGGAAATGGAGAAAGAAAATCGGACAACTAGTTCTGTGTTTTTTTCCCATTTCCGCTGAGAAAGAGAGATGCGAGGGAGAAGGGTGTAATAGGAAGTGAAGGACAGATGAAGACAGGAGAAAGAGAGCTGGTATGGAAATCTCGGACGGAACTAATTGAAGCATTGACACTGACATTGTATATTTGACAGTTTACTCATTATAGCCGAGATGTGCCCTGCAAGTATTATAGCACTGTCTGTCAGAACCACGGTAATCAGAAGAATAAAACATGTCTTCAATAAAACAATAGCTATTCTGCATTATGTTTTATGTCTGTGCCACACAGACCTCTTATTTTGTTAGATAATGTGTTATAGACAATCTGATTTGAACCCATTTTACTTCATAACGTGACATTGTTAACAGGATTTAATGAGAAAATCATCACAAGATGGGAACTAATTGGGTTATAAAATGTGGGTTTACCAGAATGGGGCCAGAATACAGTTGTGCTCTTAAGTTTGGCAGAATTTATGACTTCTTGGCCACTTTTCACAGAGTATGAATGATAACACAAAAACTACCCAAATAACCCTGATCAAAAGTTAAATTGTAATATTGTGTGTTGTTTTCTGGATGATCCACAACTTCCTATATATTTTGTAATAGTTTTTTTAAATCATTTTTTTTTTCTTTGTAAAAACATGCACTGATAAATGGTTGACACTAAGACCAGAAACAAGCAAATAAATAGCCAATTTTGAAATTTTGAAAATGAAGGTGATAATACCTGACAAATGTATCTCATAAACTGGCTATCTTAACTAAGACTGTGCAGTCAAGAGTAATGTCATTCAGATATTCAGCAGTGTTTTATGTTTACTCTTAGGAACATAAAATAAGACATCAAATAAAAACCACTGAGTGGAACAATATTGGCACTGCAGACTGGAGGAAGGTTCAGTGGCTCAGGTGCAATATTTCAGATGAGAGATTTTATCTAAATGAATTCCAAACAATACGCTCAAGAGCTACAATGGCAGTGCTAAGAAAGAAATGAGATTCCATATATTCCTCTAATCCATGTACAGACAAATCTGAATTATTGTAACCTCATCACTTTTTACTTTTTTTGTGCAACATAGGCTAAATATATATTATGAATATTATGTAGTGAAATTCATACCATTCTAACAGCACTACTAATTTTATTTTTCATTTAAATTATTAGGCCAACATTGTAATAAAAAATGCATTAAAAGGAATATTGGAAATATTTAATATTATTTAAATATATAACTTTTGGCCCCTGCTGTGTGCTGTATAAATATGTTAGACAATTCCTTGCTTTGAGCTCTACTCTGGGATCACCGTATTCATTCTATAGTATTGAAGTAACTCTTTCATGAGAGCTAAGCGTTTTGGCACGTCAGAAATCTTTGGTTTGTTTACTAGAGGGGCATTACAAGCTTTTTGAAACGTACAAATACTGTTTGTTTTATCTTGAGAAGCCAGCTGCTATAGCAAGGCTGGATATGGGAATTGAAAACAAATGCAATTTGCAGATTTATTTTCTCCTCTGTCACACAATCCCCTTCAATGTCACTGTCATTTTGTGTGCTGCATGCCTGCTCACTACAGCTATGCCGTTTTTATAAACAACCAAAGAAATCAATTCTCATGAGCTCATGCTATTGAAACCGGGTTATGTGCTTTGTCAAGTGCAAACCCTCAGAGAGTTGTAATCAATATATATTTCTAATTTGAAAAAACTAAGTTCAAACTGTTGTGAACTATTACTCTTAAAGGTGAAGTGTGGAATTTGAATGTGCAGAGGCAACAATTCAAGGATCAAATTCCATGAATATTGTAAATACTGTGGTGCTTTTAAAGGCTGTTTATTTGAGCCAAGGTCAATGTTTGGCTGGCTAGCACGGCACTGGTAGCTTAACACAATTTAAAACATTTATTTTGGACCCTTCGCATATACCCCCCCGCATTTTGCTCATCTTCGTTACGCTCTAACACCAAACATCATGTTCTTACACAGTGAAAAATACCATTGCGGGAGCAATGAGAAAACTAACAATGTGCCAACAGACAAGACTTTAGAAATGAAATGACGTGTCAGTTCCAACAATAAATTCCATTTTGTGGCACATGAACCGATCATCTCTTCCTACTTGTTATAGCTTGAAATAAACATGAATGAACCTCAGAAGGTGTCACGCCCCTGGGGTCCGTTCTTCTTACGTCGCTTGATACATCCCAGATGAATTGACACATACTTTGGTTCTTTGAGCACACCTGTTGTTGATGACTTGTATAGCTGGATTGAGTTGTTTAGGATTATTGGACGTCCGTGCGTTGGTTTAAAAGGCTATATGTATCGATAATAGAAACACTGATCACAAACCTTTCGATTGATTGACGAAACGGCAAAAGAGCGAGTTAAATTTTTTTCTCAAGCTAAGCAAGAGCTTTTATTATTATTATTGTCTGTTCAAATGTTAGTATTGGGGATAATTAGTTTTTTTGTGCTATCTGTATGTTTTTGAGTTTAGCAAAAAAAACAAAATTGTAAGATACTTTCCTTTTCCCGCGTGAGTCAGTCCACGTCAGTCGTGCTCTGTAACCAATCAAATGTGACCTCGCCATTTCAACCAATCATAACCCGCAAGGAGCACATCCTAAATCCTGTTTACATGAAATAAACCTGCTCCCGAGCAGGTTTAATCTTATGGACCTGTTGCTATGACAGCAAGTCCGAGATGCGCATTGAAGAACGAAAGAATCCAAGATCAGGACAAATCCACAACAATCAAATCCAGCTGAGTTAGCGACGTACGAAGAACGGACCCCTGGGGCCTGTTCCATAAACCAAGATTAGAATATAAGCCAGGCTTATTTCTGTTAGTCTGACTTATTGCCAGTTAATTTGTAATAAAATAAGTCAGACGATCTGCCATAAGCCTGGCTTATTTAGTAAGCTTGTTTTATGGAACAGGCCCCTGGTTTTGATAATTGTGTGATTATGTTCAGGTGTGTCGTGCTCGTTACCCTTTATTTTCTTCCCTTTCTAATTTTGAGTCCATTTAGTTTGAATATGTCTGGTATTAACGTTACTGCCTGTCTGTTTGCTTTTCTGGATTATTAAAAGCATTGTTATTCATGAATTGGAATCTCTGTTCCTGCACCACACATCTGTAAAAGAATACTGGACCATCAAAAAAAAAAAAAAAGTGTTGCACTGCGTTTTGTTTTCTCGTTTTTACAGTATTTTTTATGTAATTTTAACTAGTGTGCTGAACTTCATAATTGTATTTTATTTCAATACATAACATGCAAGTTGCACAATAAAATACATTTTAGTTTACCAAAAGTGATTTCGGTACATTAAGCAGTACATTTAAAAAAAAGAAAAGAAATATAATTATGAAAATACATGTAGTAATTCCTTAAAGTCCTACTGACGTTGGTCAAAAAGTCACTAACTGCATTTAATCTAATTGAATAATTTAATCTACATTTTCAATTAATTGCAATAACATTTAATATTATAATATTTTATTATTTCTTTTCTTTATTCTTTTATTAAGAAGTACTCCGTTTAAAATTAGGCTAAAATGTACTCCTGGCAATTTAGTTTTTCTTGTATTAAACACAGAATATTCCTTTAAGGCCCCTAATTGTTGTTCAGGCAGTCATATGACATGTGAGGACTAAAATGCAAGCACTAAACAGATGTCTCCACCACACACTACAATATGTATAGCACTATTGGTAATGATGTCACTGATGATGTAAAGATGCAATCTCTACAATCTCTTTACACATATTTTCACTTTAAATACCCCTCTGTGGGATGCTGTTACATATCTTGAAATCATATTATTAAACTGAGTCACTGTCTGGTTCCTCTTCACAAGAGAGAGAGTCACGCTTAACGTGGTGTCCTTTTCTAGCGAGCAGCAAGTGATCAAGGGCTCACGTCACACTCCACATGGCCAAAGACAGAGATCAGCCAGGCCTGACAGAAGGTTGGGGGAGTGACGGCTGCATCGCTCCAGACTATGAGCTCACGGAGCGTCTCCGGGAAAAGTGGCCCACAAACTGAAAAAAGTGTGGGATGTGTTTTCATGTATAGATGAGTTTTTTTTTTTTTTTTTGAGGACATATAGTTTATTATAATCTTTGAAAACAACAATAACAACAAAAACAGCAACACTTTATAGGGACCAATTCTCACTATTAGCTAGTTGCTTATTACATGCTTAATGACATGTTTATTAGTGCTTAAGCATATATTCTGCATCACAATATTCTACAGTATATCCCTAATCCTGCCCAGTATCTAAACTTAAACGTAAAAAGCTTGCTAACTATTAATAAGCAGCCAATAATAAGTTATATATATTTGCACATATGTGTGGGACTGGACCACAAAACCAGTTATAGGTGTCCATTTTTCAGAAATTTAGATTTATCCAACATCTGAAAGCAGAATAAATCATCTTTCCATCATTGTGTAGTTTGCTATGATAGGACGATATTTGGCCAAGATACAACCATCTGAAAATCTGGAATCTGAGGGTTCTTAGCAGTGTTAGCATATTACTAATCAAAAATTAAGTTTTAATATATTTATTGTGGGAAATTTACAAAACATCTTAATGGAACCTGATCTTTACTTAATATCCTAATGATTTTTGGCATAAAATAAAAAAAAATATTTTGACCCATAAAAATGTTTGGCTATTGGTATAATATACCCCAGTGGCTTCAGACTTCCGCGAGTTCTTAGATCTCATCACAGTAACACCACCTATATGAGGTGGCCTTCTCTCAAACTGGGTCATTTACAAGTGCACTATACTAAATATTATATTTCGACTTTAATCTCGTAGTTTTGACTTATTTTCGTAATATTTACATTTACATTTACATTTATTCATTTAGCAGACGCTTTTATCCAAAGCGACGTACATGTGGGGAAAACAGCAA
>JAUMHP010000043.1:6954696-6969403 GCA_032361065.1 Enteromius trimaculatus
CGAAATACAATGTACGACAAACGTCAAATCACAGGTCAGCCAAGAAGCCAGAACTCGGCGCTCTAGCCAGTATGTGGCGGTAAGGCACCTTGAAGCTGTATGCCAACCACTATTAAAATACAAAGACGAAGAAGGAATTCTGCGCTCAGTCAGTTATTTACAATATAATTTTAAAACTATATCATTTTGAAATATATTTGTTACAAAAACTCATTGATCTGCTCCAGAGGACATGTAATAACCCCCCGTTATGGTGTATAGGTTAGTTTTACAGTACTTGCGTATTTCTGATTTTAGAGATTTAAAATAATGGAGACTATCCACTCAAAATATGGGGTAGTTTTCATTTTTGGGTGAACTATTCCTTATAACATCTTTTAACATGAAAATATGGGCATTTTTAAGAAACTAATCTATTATTAAGACATTACCCTTTCAGTCAAATCACTTCAACGTTACATATGGGAACTTGCAATGAATATTGGCATGCTCTTTATTGCGCTCAAGTGCACCTCATCACTACGTGAGTATAAGAGGGCATGAGCACAGTGTACATGCAGCTTTTTGCTTCAGAGCCTACACCGTTCTGAGCTGGAGACTCCCTCGACTTGCGATTGGAGAAATTGAAATGGAGCGTCCTTTTTCAAAAGAGTTCCTGTGATCTTCTGCTCTGCTCGTCTGACAGCGTTCACTGGGCGGCTACCAGTGGATCCTGCGGGCTGGTGGCCTTTTTCAAGACCAGCTGTGCCAGTAATCTTGCATTCCAGTGAGCAAAGACTTCTGAGTGCACGGAGTTGGCAGTAAGACAATCCGGGAGAAAGAGCAAATTTTTCGTGGGTGGTCAATGCGCTCATTGCGAGTGGATGACTATGGCTACGTTGAGGACTCGCCTCTCATTCGTGAGACGGCTGGCCACACATTGTTCCCGCAGGAAGTCGCTGGACCGTAGCAAGTTCACGACTCCCGCACCAAGGCACTTGGTGGACCTCCAGGTGACTGTCCAGAATGTTCCGTCCGGTGTAACAGCCCCGCGGACCCTTCGTGGCTGGATGATTGGTTTCTGGGAGCCAGAGCCACGGGCCAGCCGCGCTCTCCCACAGTGCCTTTCTTCCATGAGGTGCACAAAGAGCTGACCAGGTCATGGCAGGTCCCGTACTTGTCACGCCTGCGCCCAGGCTCCTCGCCCTTCGCCACTCTTGACGGCGGTGCAAACTCTCTCCGGTGCAGACGATCTCTTATCTCGACAGCGGTTCCTCTCAAAACTATATGGCATATGGCAGCTGCAGCCGCACTTGCTGGTCCAGATGGACAACACAATGGTCGTTGCATACATCAACAAACAAGGGCGGCAGCCCTTCCCTGGAAGATCCTCTTGAGGTAGGACCTTCTTTCTCAGGGGATGGGCATGATATGGCACCTGCACCCCGATCTTTGGAACCTGCATGTCTGGTTCCTGGACAGGATGCATCAGACCTTTCCGGCCTTTCAAGCGCTGTGATAGAGACTATCTCTCAGGCAAGAGGTCCCTCTACGAGGCAGGCTTACGCGTGGGGTCCGTTCGTTGACTGGTGCTCCTCTTGCGGAAAGGACCCACAGAGAGGCGCGATCGCAGTTGCGCTTTCTTTCCTGCAAGAGAAGTAGGAGCGCAGGCTGTCCCCGTCGACTCTCAAAGTGTATGTCGCTGCCATAGCCGCATACCACGATGCAGTGGAGCAAGCCGCTCCAGTACATATCTGACGCTGAAGACAGCGCTTCTGACTGCGCTGGCCTCCATTAAGAGGGTGGGGGACCTACAACCCTTCTCTGTCTCCTAGAGGTTGGCCCGGCTGATTATCACGTTATCCTGAGACTGGGCCCGGCTACCTGCCAAAGGTTCCTACCACGCCCTTCCGCGATCAGGTAATGAACCTGCAAGCTCCGGGAGGAGGCAGACCCAGCCTTAGAGTTGTTGTATCCTGTACGTGCATTGCGCCTCTACACTGACTGCATCAGACGCTCCCAGCAGCCTTACTTGTACCAGGGAGAGCCGTGCCCTTAGGACTGAGAGCTCACTTAACAAGGAGTGTTGCTTCATCCTATGCGTTGGCTCATGGTGCCTCTCTAGCAGATATCTGTAGGGCTGCGGGCTGGGCGACACCTAACACCTTTGCCAGGTACTACGACCTTCGCGTAGAGGCTGTGTCTTCACAGAAGACCGCAGGTGAGCGGGAGGCCAGATGGTGTCGGCTTGCTGCCCCACTCCCACGGGATCTGTGCGCTATTTTTCTCAGTGTTGCCCTGTAATAGCTGGGTCTCCATGTAACGTGGCCTCAAGGGTCGTGGATTGTTCCATGGGTGTTCCCATATGGATTTGACTGAAAGGGTAATGTCTAGGTTACGAGCGTAACCCACATTCCCTGAAGGAGGGAACGGAGACGTTACACTTTTGTGCCACGACTCTGAGGTTCGCGCTGATGCCGGCTCTTCAGCGAAAAACTGCATTTGGACAGCGCTCCTGCCCTCTTATACTCACATAGTGATGAGGTACAACTGAGCGCAATCAAGTGGACGCCAATATTCATTGGCCTTTTGCATAAAGCTCAAAGGCAATTGGTCTCTCTGGTGAGTTCCCATATGTAACATCTCTGTTCCCCCTACAGGGAACGTGGGTTACGTTTGTAACCTAGACGTTTTTCATTTTAAACCTTGACTTTTTTCCTGGTTGTCTGGATTACTTATGGATTATTGTGATGTTTTTATGAGCTGTTCAGTTTCAGCACCCATTCACTGCAAAGGATCTATTAGTGAGCAAGTGAGAGCAACAAATCTGTTTCGATAAAGAAACAACCTCATCTGCATCTCGGATGGGGGTGAATACATTTTTGGGTCAACTATTTCTTTAAGCCAGATGGAGATTTATAAACCAGTTTTCAAAGCATTTTTATATTTGCACTAATATAGCATACACAAAAATGCTTTTAATGGCCTTCACTCTAAGGAAAACATTAGATTTACACATGCATTTTGCATTTTATCATCATTAATAATAATAACAAAACATTATTAAACTGTGAGTTCAAACAACGCTTTTAGAGAAACATTTCAATAAAGTGACCCCAAAAGCATTTGAACATTGAATCCACATTTGAAAATTGGATGCAAAAGCATCTGTTAACAAATAACCTTTAAATCCACAAGGCAGTTGTTTTAGTATTTTCTGGGCATTTCGATTGCTCCATTAGTTTCATGTAGCATGTATTTTATATTCCCATGCTATGCCCTCTGGTCACTGTGGCGTGCCTCATTGAAAATCAAATAACATGTTTCTGCTGTTACCCATTTTTCCAATCCTGGTCTGTCTGTCTCTTAAGGCTGCTTCGGTACAGTGTGAAGCCATTTGCTGTGGAGGAGCAAAAAGTAGTACTAATAACTGTGGGAATATTTGAATGTGTCAAATGGGTAAAGGGTAATGCTGTGCCGATCTATGTCCATTAATATTTATTGAATTTAAGGACGGGTATTGAATATTTATGAATAATAACCACATGAGGCGGTTCCATACAAATGATGCAGTACAGGCAGAATTTACCAGAAATTGAATTTTAAAATCACATTTGTTTGTATAATTTTTTAGGAAATACTGATCGTTGACAATTATTGTGGCCCGGCTGAGACTTTAACAAGTCAACTCCTCTTCTACACCACAGCAGAGTTTAGTTAGTCAAAGTTAAGTTTATTTCCACAAGGCCTCAGAAACACTGCTGAAATTGACCAAACTGTTGAAGGGGCCATGAAAAAAGGCAAAAGACAGGCTGAAAGTTCAAGGAGTGCCAGAAGATGAACCATTGATGTCTAGTAGACCGCCACAAGGCAAGATTACCAAAGAGTTACAAAAGATACACTCGCAGTATTCCTCATATTCACCAAATACTCTATTATTTACCCTGTTTACTGGCATGTCTTTCACTGAACAGGGCACAGCACTGCCGATGAAAACCAGGGAAATAAAAACAACTTGAGGCTTGTTAGGCTAGGGTTTGAGGTCTTGTCAGCCTGTCAGGCACAAAGCAGGAAAGCTTTCTTCACTTAGTCAGGGAGAGAGTAGAATAAAGCTTTAGGAAGTACTGTCATCTAATGTTTTTCTCAGTTATATGAAAAACAAAATAAGACATGTGGTCTTTGTTTATTATGGGAAATGTCAGATGATGTGCACTATTAAAAATAAAAGGTTCCAGAAGGGTTGCGACAATGCCATAGAAGGAGCATTTTTGGTTCCCCAAAGAAGCTTTCAGTGAACAGGTCTTAAAGGGGTTATCTGATGTAACGTTTACTTTACAAGTCGTTTGAACATAAAAGTGTGTTGGAAGTGTCTGTGCACAACCATATCAACTTGCGGCAAATTAACCATTTTTTTTTTACTTGGTGTAAAGAACATTTAAAAAATGTAAATAACTAAAATAAATACATTTTCCATTTGTATAATGGAATTGTTCCTTGGATGTTAAAATTTTGAAGCTAATAAAGAACCTTTAGTGTGTGTAATGTACAATCCACACATCCATGCATTGTGCCTTTTACGGCATACTAGGGTCCATGTCCATATGTGGCATACTTATCCTAAACCACTGGGACACTGACAGCACAACATCCAAATTTCCTGGAGAGAGATGAATATGGCGACGTGGGTTTCCAAATTTAAGATGGCTGCCCACGTGTGGAGTTGTGTGGAGTGTGTAATGAGTCATGTAACGGCAGATCAGGAAGAAATCAAAATAAGTCAGAGCTTGTCCTGTTTTCTACTGCCATTTTGCTGTTGAATCACATGCTAAGCCTTAAAAAAAATACCAAACAAGGAGTGAAAAAGGGTATTCATGCATGACAGAAATGACTACAGGGCATTTAAGAAAGCCCTAACAACACAGTGTAGGTGCACAAAGCCTTTATTATGATGTAGTGGTGGTGAAGATTGAACCGCATTCACTGTTCGGCACCCAGAAAATTACACACCTGTATAGCTTTCCTTCTAAAGTGAAACATAAAAGATGATCTTCTGTGTGTTATTTGCCCATAAAATGGAAGTCAACGGACACCAAAACTCTCTGGTTACCACCATTCTTCAAATATCTTCATCTGTGTTTCACAGAATAAAGTAAGCCTAAAGGGTTTGGAATGTGGGTGAGTAAATGGCTTTTAATTTTAGGCAGAAATGCACATTAAAACAGCACTTTATCTTGTTTTCACACAAAATGTACATGTACATAACAAATTTTGGTGCCTAAAAAAAGTAAATGTATTTTACAGTTAAAATGAGATATATATATATATATATATATATATATATATATATATATATGACCCTGAACCACAAAACCAGTTATAAGTCGAGTGAGTCATAAGTTGCATGCATTGATATATTTATAGCAATACCCCAAATTATTGATTTTTCTTTTATGCCCAAAATGACTAGGATATTCATCATATTACATGAAGATATGTTGTACATCATGAATATATCAAAATGTAAATATATAAAAACATAATTTTGATAGGACTTAATTTAGACAACTTTAAAGGCAACTTTCTCAATAAATATATATATTTTTTTCCCGATTTCAGATTTTCAAATAATTGTATCTCGGCCAAACATTAAACAAGCTATACATCTGTAGAAAGCTTATTTTTTCAGCTTGTGATGTGCTGTATAAATCTCTGTTTCAAAAAGCTGACCTTTATGACTTGTGGCCCATTATTTTAGATGTTTTGATTAATTTAATGCTGATGCTGCCAGTAACGCTTGTTTTAGAAGAAGCTGAAGGTCATAACACAACAAGGAACCACCACAGACAGACAATCAGCTTTCCATATTTCCACTATATACACATATACAGGATATCCACATGCTTTCCTATACGAAAGGCTCATGGAATCCACTGGAATGTTCTGAAGAAGATAAATACTTCTGTTCCTCTTTTCGGGCCGGTTCCAAAGTTATCTTTGTGTTATAATGTCTGTGCCCTTCCCATGCCACTATTGTGTTTAGACCCCAAAATACTCTACTGCATTTTTAATGAGGCCTTGCAGACTATCCGTGTCTGTTTTTGACTCACTTTGACTCATTTGAGTAGGTCTTTTTTTTCTAGAATACTTTTGTGTCCTTCGGCTTTAAAAGGAATAGTTCAATAAAAAAAAAAAAGAAAAGAAAATTCAGTCATCATTTACTCAGCCTTGTGTAGTTATGAACCATATTAAGTAGGAATGTTTCTTTTTCATGGCATTATAGGCACTGGGAATTTTTAAAAAGGTGGAAAAAAGGCTCTTTTTAACAAACTAGCCCATGTCTCTATTAAAAAGATTTGAGCTAGGAATCTCAATGAGTTGTGTCTTATAGCAACAGTGAGGACGTTGCTGATATGTCAAACATGTTCTCTTCATACCCTGCACTATTTAGTTAAGACTGTTTTTATCAGAGACAACATGTAATTTCATGCCCCTCTCTAAAGTAATTAGCTTGGCACTGATATCTGTTTTTGACCAGTGGGAAATAAGGCTGTAATTAGCCCAATTTCTGTATTCATTATCTCTTTTTATCATTGAGATACAGCATTAAGTGGGCTCCTTCAAACTAAAACTTAATACCACAAATACTGGAGTTGGATGTTTGAAAAAAAAAAAAAAAAAAGAGTTCTTTTGATGTTGTTGAACTTTTACTTTTGGTCTCTCTGTACACAAACCCTCCCGTGTGTACTGCGTGATGTACTTCAAATACATTCCAGATGCAAAATTAAGGAAGGAATTAAATTATGCCATATTTCACAAATCATGCTGATTATAAACACAAACAATCTTAGGACTTTATTGAAGAATCTGAATTAATGTGTGCAGCTGAAATGATGAATAATATATGATGTCCAGAAATCTGTGATCTGAAGACTTTTTGATAATTTTAGATGTATTATTTATTGGAAAAAGTGCAGGTGTATTGATTATTGTTTGCTTCATGAAAAGTTTAGCATTGGACCATCTAAAACATCTCTTAGGGGCAATATATCTCTAATTGCTATATGCATTGAAGCATGTTTTTTAATAGGTATTGATGAAAATGTCTCATGCATTTTTTTTTTTTTTATCCCAAAGCTGACCTCCGTCATTTATTAGCTGAGTTAGATAAGGCTTCTGAATCGCAGTCCAGGAGGGAATCGAACTGTGCATGTAACGTAACTAAAACTGGCACATTCATTAAGTTGGTCTCTTCAAAAATGGGCTAAATTCCAATCAGACATCCTGGCAGAGCGAAATGATGAGAACCCAAAGCTGGGTGACATCTCACGCATAGCTGACATCTCCTCCCAGATAAACGGCCAGTCGCTTTCTCTCTCTCGCTCTTTCTAAACCACTCACAAATTACAGCAGTTTCTATCACTCCAGAATTTATACTTTTGTCACTTGACATCTATTTTTATCCAAATACAAGCAGCTTTGTCTGCTATTTAGCCCCTGACAAGGAGGTCTACCTGGAGAAAGAGATCCACATTATCAGTCATCTTCATGGCAAATGATAGCTTTGGTCGAGTGTTTCGAAATGTATTTCTGATAATACTTTCTTCTGTGGAGCATAAAGGACAATTATGAAATGTGTGGGGTTTTATTTGTATGTCAGTGCTCAATAAAGCTGCTTGGTAACCAACATTCGTGAAAATATCTTGTTATTTTCCACAGAAGTCATACAAGTTTAGAAAGACATGAGGGTGAGTAAATAATGACAGAATTTACAACCTGAATTCTGGAAATTACTTTTTAAAATTTGAATAAAAATGAAAACTAAAAGAATTTCAAATCACATAAGCCAATATTTTATTCACAGCAGAAGATAGATAACATTTTTAAACTGATACATTTTACAATTTTATCCACAACATGAGCTAATTTTAAATTTGATGCTTGCTACAGGTCTCACAATAGTAGGGACGGGGGCAACAAAGTACTGAAAAAGGAAGATGTTTCTGAAAAGATTCAGCTGGGAGAACATCTAGCAACTAATTCAGTTAATTGATATCAGGTCTGTAACATGAATAGCTATAAAAGGGACGTCTTAGAGATGCAGAGTCTCTCGGAAGTAAAGACAGCTAGCTTTCCAGGTAGGATCTTTTCTTCATCTTGGAGATGATGTCACAGTTCTTCTGGATTGAGTCTGTCTCAGTTTGTTCTGTTTCTTCATGTGACTCACAGACTGGATGATGATCAGATCAGATCTCTGTTTTCAGACAATAATCTCACAGCATTATTACAATTAATGACAAAAATAATGTCTGGAAATGTAAACTGATATGTCCAACTGACACGCTTCTGTTCTTATTGTTGTTATAAATAAATACATACATAAATACATGTTTTATTAATATAACGGGTAGTTTATTCAGCTTATTAAATGACATTAAGTGCTTGACAAGTCAATAGCTTTAACTTTAATAGATATCTTTGCTTTACCTTTATTAATAAGTGATTGCATACTATGGCAGATAGATTTCTGCCTATGATTTGATAAACCAAAGCTCAGACACTACTGTATATTCTTTCTTCCTATAAGGCTATAAGTTATTAATAATATGAATTTACACATTAAATCACAAATTAAATGACATTTAACTATATTTGTTAATGTAACTTTCACATGTAATGTTTATGTTGTATTTATTTCACACTTGTTTACCACCTCAAGAAACTTTAGATCTGTGCTGACAAAGGGATGCTAAAAAAACCCCACCACCAACAAAAAAACACTAGAGGGAGCAATTTGACAAATAAACACTCATTCAAGGCCAGCAGGTGGGAGGATACAAACCTAAGAAATTCATGAACAAGAATAGAGTTAAGCAGTAACTGGACGTTTTTTTGTTTTGTTTTGAATCCATTAAACATCCTGACAAACTAATATAAATGTAGTTTCATACCTAGGATATATGCAACTGTGTGTTGTTTAAGGCCTTTTTAAGTTAACCACAGTCCTTAATTTAGACTACTCATAAATCCAATCAAGAAGGAAACCTGTGTGCCTATAAAATACAAATATTCTACAATACAATACAATACAAAAAAAAAAAACTAAACTAAACTAAACCAGAATTGTTGGCTAACTCAGAGGATGCAACTTCAAATGAAAGGTCTTGAAACAATGCTGGTACTTCCTCATATTCTTTTAAGTATTTATACAGCAATGACCTTAGGTTTCTCAATCAAGACAATGCAATGCTATTTCCTGCTATTCATTTGCAAACACCAGGTTTACACAACTAGACTAGAAATGATTGCAAATCATGTTCGCATATTAGAGTCATATTAAAAGTCATATTGATACAAATGTATCACAGCTGTCCTGGGGTGCGTTTCCCAAAAGCAACTATGGTTGCAAGTTTTGTTCTTATAGAGTTCAGTGGAACTCAGTTGAACCAGATAGCTATGGATAAACCCCAGGCTGAATTTCTAAGTGCTAAAGTAATTATAAAAAAAGAAACACAGAATCAAACTATGAAGTTTTGTGATATTATAGTGGAAGATATTTAAAGGACTAGTTCACACAAAAATGCAAATTTGCTTCACATCCAGGCCATCCAGGATACAGAGGAGTTTATTTCTTTATTTGAACAAATTTGGACAAATTTAGCATTACTTCTCTTGTTCATCAGAGAATAGGTGCCGTCAGAAAGAGAGTCCGAACAGCTGATGAAAACATTACAATAATCCACAAATATCCACATTGCTTTGGGCAAAAACAGGAGTCCATGTGATCGTTTGGACTCTCATTCTGACGGCACCCATTCACTGCAGAGGATCCATTGGCGAGCAAGTGATGTAATGCAAGATTTCCCTACATCTGTTCTGATGAAGAACAAACTCATATACACCCTGGACAGCCTGAGGGTATCCAGCTGACACAAAACATTTCCCAACAATCACGAACCCCACCCAAAAATCAGGCTTGAGTCTTAAAGAGCATTAAATTAATCAAGCATGCTTTATCTTTTGTACCATATTTATAAATGTATTATTACTGTTGTTATTATTGGGTGAGTAAATATCTACAAAAACATTAAAATGTTTTTAAAAATCACAGTGTGTCATGGAACATACAAACATACTCTGCTAAAAAATTATCGTACACAATATTAATAAAGCTTACTAGGATAGATTTTACACACATGTAGATTTGACTCTCATATTTATAACAAATCATAACCCCTGAAAAGAGAGCCCTCTAAAAATACATCTAAATGTAACAAAGATCCAAGCTAGATTTTGCTGTCCCACATCCAGAAGGTCCTTAACGCACCATCTAGAACTATGTCTTCGGTTCTTTCTCAAGGTCTCTGGACTTAAACACCTGTGAAACACACACATTAATGGTGAACCGCTGAATCAAATGTTTAGCAGGAGACAAAAACAAACATTTCAAAACTTTATGTTGATCTGTGAATATAAGACATATGACGTTATGTACAGGAAGATGTTTGCATCAGCGTTCAGTAAAAGGCAATGCAATGTGATTGTTTTCCATGAAGAATGATTAAAAAACATGCAAGACTCATATTAAAGCTGTACACTGTAAAACAAAAAAGGCTGTAGTTATGCAGCTGGTTTACCAGTAACTTACTGTAGATTCATATTTATCAAAATAATTGGCAACAGTTTGTGTAATATAAATCAACAATGAACAAAAACAGGTCTTTTATCTTTACAGAATAAAACTATTAAAACAGCCTCATAAAAAGCATTCTGGGAAACAGATATCCTCCTCAACCTTTTTCTGTTTCCTTCTGATATTGGTTCCCAGAAATGCTTTGCATGAGGCTGTTGTTTTATTTAATTTTTCCTGTAAAGACAAAGCCTTTTTAATGTTTAAATGTTCATTTATCTTTGAACTGTCATGTTTCGTGTCTGTCTGTCCTGGTCGCCCCCGTCTTTGTACTTTTGGTTTAGTCCAGTCTTGTCCTTATTTGTTTTTTCCTGTGTTTATGTTCTGATTAGTTGATTTTGTCCACCTGTGTTCATCCAGCTGCCCTCACTTTCGTTCATTAAGTTTCTGTGTATTTAAAGCCCTTTGTTTTTGAGTTAGAGTGATTTGGTGTTAAAGTAATGTGATGTTTGTTCGTATGTGGATTTCGTGTTGTCGTTGCTGCCTCGTCAGCTTTTGTTTTCTTGTACTTAGTGTTGGTTATTAAACGTATCATATTGAATCTCCGTGTTCCCTTTCGACATTTCACTCGTACTGCTTTCCCCCTAACTGAAACCTATTCTAAAACGCAGTTTTATTATTTACTAAAACTGCACGGTGTTTGCCACTGTGTAGGGGACTTATTTTTAACCAATGGGCAAGGCCCTGCGAACAGCTGGCCCATGCCGTCGACCACACCCCCTGGCATGACATTTCTGCTCCAACGGCAGCAGAGGGCGCCAAGGTGATGTGATATGGCGTGACCCATGTCTATATAAGCCTAGGACTAGCTAGCCATCTTCAGATCATTCTCCATCAGCGACGGAATCCTTTGCTGTCCCTGAATGGAAGCCATCTGCAGCTGGAATTTTCTTTCCTCCGACCTCCGGCCGGTGGTCAAAGGAGGACAGCAAATTACACATAAACTGTCTGGAGATGAGGGCAGTGTGTCACGCGTGTCACTTTTTCCTCCCGCTGCTGAGGGACAGTCACATTCTGGTGCGCTCGGTTTCTTTCATAAATCACCAAGGGGGCCTTTCATCGAAGCGTTTTTACAAGTTAGCAGCAAGCCTCCTAAAGTGGGCTCTGCCGAACTTTCGCTCGATAAGGGCATCTCACATTCCGGGCACTCTCAACCAGGGCGCAGACATGCTGTCCAGGGGAAAGGTCAGCCCATCGGAATGGACTCTACACCCCCGAGTAATCCAGACGATCTGGTACTTATTCGGGAAGGCAGAAATAGACCTCGGACGAGAACACCCACTGCCCAGCATATTTCACCATGGAGATGGATGCCCAACCCTGGCCGAGACTCCCTCTCTATGCTTTTCCCCCGACCCCCCTGATAACTCAGGTCAACAACAGGGTCAAGGAAGAAGGACACAAGCTCCTCCTGGTAGCCCCTCAGTGTCTGTACCAGCCGTGGATAGCGAGCCTTTATGTGATGCTGACGGCAGATCCCCCTGAGAAAGGACCTGTTATCTCTGGCGAAGGGCACAATCTGGCACCCACAGCCCGAGCTGTGGGCTCTACACGTGTGGCCGCTTGACGGGAGACTTCTCGCCTCCCAGAGAATGTATTGAACACTATTTCCCAGGCTAGAGCCCCCTCCACAAGGCGTCTCTATGCTCTGAAATGGGCTGTGTTTTCTAGATGGTGCGCTGAGCACCGTGAAACCCCCCCCGAAATGCAACATGCCAGTAATACTCTCATTCTTACAGCACCTACTTGGATAAAGACCGAGCTCTTTCCACCCCCCCGCCCTCACAATGTCCCGACTTGGGACCTGCCCACAGTGCTGAATACCCTCAAAGGACCTCCCTTCGAGCCCCTCCAGACAGCGACTGTGAAAGCGCTGATGCTTAAGACTCCTTTGCTTCTAGCACTGGCATCTGTTAAGCGAGTAGGCGGCCTGCAAGCGCTGTCCGTAAGCCCCGCATGCCTTGAGTTTGGAAAAAATGACTCTAAAGTCATCCTAAAGCCGAGGCACGGCTATGTACTGAAAGCACTCTCCACCCCGTTCAGAGCCCAGGTGGTCTCTCTAACGGCTCTGCCTCCCTCGGAGGGACAGGAATCCAACCATCTCATGCCCAGTCAGGGCATTGAGAGCTTATATCGAGCGCTCAGCTGACTTCAGACGCTCTGACCAGCTGTTTGTATGCTTCAGTATCCGCTCCAAAGGGCTACCGGTCTCGAAGCAAAGACTCGCAAAATGGGTTGTGAACGCTTTTTCACTGGCTTACTCTTCAGCGGGCCTGGAATGTCCCCAGGGAGTTAAATGTCATTCTACTAGATCCACTCCCTCCACCTGGGCCTGGGCTAGTGGAGTTTCTCTATCAGAGATATGTGAGGCGGCCGGCTGGTCCTCGCCGTCCACTTTTGCCAGGTTCTACAATTTGGACATCCCTGCATTACATGCGAAAGTCCTCTCTGCCGAGTAACTTGCGGTCCGGGCTGCTTTAACCCGGCCGCGAACTCGCTTCTCTGTGAAGTTTCACTCTCAGCGCAGAGTGGCGCTTGTTCGTCTCTGAACTCCCTCCTGCGAAGCGAGTCAGACTGAAATAAATTTCATTTACAGGCTCGCTAACTGTATCCTCAGATCCAGTTATAGCCCATCAGACTTACTCTTTGAGCTGCACTTACAGCGCTTTATTTGCCTGACCAAACTCCCTTCCGATAAAGCGAGTTGGACAAAGCTTAAGGGCATCACAGGCTCTCTAGTTGCAGCCTCAGCTTCAGTTATAGCCTGTCAGAAATATACTCTGAGTTTCACTTTAAGCGCTATATAAACGCATTATCATCTGAAAGGGCTCCCTCCCATAAGCGAGCTATTCAGAACCTTCATCGATTCAGGCTCCCTGCACTGCAGTCTTCTTAGCTTCATTTATAGCCTGACAAAACCAAACTCCTAACCTATTTTGACAACTCCCTGAACGAGGAGAGTTGCTATGACTTGTGCTTGATGGCTGCTGTATCCCACATCAGTCTTCCAGGCATCCTCCAGGGTCTGCTGCGCACTCCGTGTGCCCTCCAGGGTCTCCTGCGTATCCCGTGCGCCCTCCTAAGCGTTTGGGAGGGGTTTGGGAGAGGTAAGAGGTGGTTCCTAGAAAGGGTGGGCGGGATGGGGAATTATGATTGGACTATCGATGAACTGCCAGGACCAGTGCCCGAGCCACCATGGCCTGCTAAGGCATCCGATCCTATGCCTCTAAAGACTGTCCTGCCTGTGTGGCCTGCTAAGGCACCTGATCCGCCCTGGAGGCAGGTTATATGTAGGGGTCCGGGTCCTGCCTCCAGAGCGTCCAGCCCTCCCTCCCCTACGATGTTGCCTACAGCGCAGATGCGCCTTTTTGGGAGGGGGTGTAATGTCATGTTTTGTGTCTGTCTGTCCTGGTCGCCCCCGTCTTTGTACTTCTGGTTTAGTCCAGTCTTGTCCTTATTTGGTTTTTCCTGTGTTTATGTTCTGATTAGTTGATTTTGTCCACCTGTGTTTATCCAGCTGCCCTCACTTTCGTTCATTAAGTTTCTGTGTATTTAAAGCCCTTTGTTTTTGAGTTAGAGTGATTCGGTGTTAAAGTAATGTGATGTTTGTTCGTATGTGGATTTCGTGTTGTACTTAGTGTTGGTTATTAAACGTATCATATTGAATCTCCGTGTTCTCTCCTCTCTGCCGTGCTGAGAGGCATCGGCTGCATGCACACCAAAAAACGGACCATTTGTTACATGAACAAACTGTCGCTAGTAAATAACATGAATTTAAATCTACAGTAAGTTACTGGCAAAGAGCTGCGAATAATACTGTAATTTCTACATAAATATTTTACAGTGTATGTGTACCAATGAAAAGTCATGACAACGCCCCTTGTGACAGAGGAAATCCTGTTCTTGCTTTGCTTCCTGTTGCAGTTTAGTTAAGCTCCATCCCATTCTGTTATGGCTATCATGCTGTCACAGACGGCGCCTCTGTGGCTCCTCCCGATCCACAGCAGCGGGAACTCTCTCCCGAATACTAGTTCCCCCCCG
>JAUMHP010000043.1:6970727-6982606 GCA_032361065.1 Enteromius trimaculatus
TATAATAACTTTTTAAAACTGATCATCTTTTAATAAACTCTCATATGTCCTGTGTCTTGTTTTAGACTATTGTATTGAAATGTAGTTTCCTCTTTGCATTCCTACTGTAGTTCCTCAGTTGATTAATTCATTGATTTTATTCTGCTATGTCTTGTTTCCTTATTTTTCCTGTGTAAATATCCCTTGTTTTTCCTAATACTTTAACTCTTGGTTGTTTTTCTTGTATTTAGATGTCTGTCTCAGTTCTGATTATTTTTTTCTTTGTGTTTTTGTGTGGTTTTGGATTTTTATTCATTAAAAGTAGTTTTTTATTTCTGAATTTGGATCTAGTTCCCCCTTGGTTATTTGTCACAGGTTATAAAACACAGAATCCAGAAAGATTAAAACAGAAAACACATAATTCTCTGAAAATATAACATATCATTCATAGGTCCCTAAATTACAAGGCAGTTATGCATTTAGCAAACCATTTTATTCAAAGTGAAATGCGGTGTTTATTAAAGCTATATATTTACATATTTACATTTACATACATATACAGTTCTTCAGTTTTGTTTACATTCATTTTTAAGAGCTAACAAATTAATATTATAATAAATGTTGATATCAACAAAATAACACTTTTTCTTGGCATATCGCCCAGCCCTAAGCCAAATATGACGCATGCATCTCAGGGTTAATGGTAATAACGTGAATCAATTGTAAATCAGCGTTTTGTTTTGTATTATGCCACAAGTGTCTCTTTGCATCAATACTAATAACCAGGAGGTAGTATCATACTCTGTTTGACTAATGACCATGTCAAAAACAAAATTTGTCACTGTCAGTGGATATGAAAAACCATTACCTGCCACCATGCCTACAGCTGCATCAGATCCAATGAATTCCACAATCGAGTTAGAAACTCAGGACAGAGTCCACAGAAACAGCATTTCAGAAGTTCGGTGTGAAGATAAGGTTGCGTAAGGTTGAGCTCTACGTTTGAAAGATTGATTCTGGAGTCACTCAATAATCATTCAGGAATCCCAGGACAGGCATTTCATTTTCTGCGACAGGACATTTTACCCTGCCTTTATTACTGTTCCACTGCATAATGACTTATTTTCATCCCCTCTTTTGATTATAGAACTGGAATTAATCTTACTGCCTAAGAGATTATGGATCAAAGCATAATTAATTTCCTCACATTTAATTAGATATTCTGCACACCTGGTTTATAAGCATATTAACTGATGCATTTATGGGATCTTCATGTTTGGGAGCCCGGAGTCTGAACTGTCAGATAGTCTAGTATAATTGTCTAAAATTATTTCCTTTATGCTTACAGTCATTTCCTTTTATGAGTAAAGTTTCCAAATTATGTAGATGATTGATGATTGTTGCTTGTTTCTTCCATGGGATAATTGCGACATTTTATCTGAGGGTTTATCTGAAAAATCTGGCTTTTTTTCTTGCAGTTCTAAATTTATATTTTACAACTTTGACTTTTCCCACAGAGAACTGTGTGATAAAAATGTGCAATGGCATGTTTTTAATTATTCCATGGCACAGACAAAAAAAAAAAAAACATTATTAAACTGTATAGACCTACATAAAAATATATATATATTTTTTTGTTCTATGTCGTTAAGCCATTATTAACTGACAGGGTAATGTAAAATTACAATTAAATTACATTTAAATTGATACGTAGCTGTGATCCATTAAAAATGCCTACATTTTTTCCCAGGTATTTATTTTATACAAGTAAAAAGCAGCAGAACGATTCATATCACATATTGTGCGAACAGAGAAAACCTTAACAAAGCTATATAAAAGAATATGCCCATATGCCAAATGTATTTTTGTAACAAAATAATAAATTAACAAAACGAAAAAGAAAAAAAACTGCACCAAGCCGCAGCCTAAAGCTTAATGATTTTCAGTTTGTTGTGATGCGCTCTTGAGAAAGCGGCCTCCAATTTGTTTCCTTTATTTACAAATACTCAGCTGTTTTTGTGAATCTACACAAATAAAATAAATATTTAGAATAGTTTAGAATAAGGTCTTATTCTTGAACGAGTATTGTAAGCTGTTTCCACTTTTATAAGGGAAATAAAATCAAGTGAACCTGTCGACGCCGTGCGCAGTTACGCATTACTAACCGGACAAACTTTCATCTTCAGAACAAAATTAGGCCGAATAAATTTAAACGTTCAAAGTATTAAAGCAACATCAAACTAAGATATGTATGTTTGAGAGGTAACTCGTCTTTTACTCTTACCATACATAATTTTAGATACAATTATACGAATATGATTTTTGACTTTTGAGCTATATAGAAACGGTGCCTTTACTTTGATCAACACCAGGAACATGGACGCTGCTTATATTGTCCGTGCTGGAGCGTGTGACCTGATTTTACCTGAACGAGATTGTTTTTTAATGTAAGGAAAGTGCAGATAATTGCGTGAAAATGTAGGAAGTAGAAGTAAAAAGTCATCTGAAATTACTCCAGTAAAGTATAGATACCCTAAATTTCTCCGTAAGTAAGGTAACAAAGTATTTGTACTTCGTTACTTGACACCTCTGCCCACCTATGCAAGTGCTGGTAATACCTGGTAACTAACTACTAGGAGTGGGATGCATATGATCTGGACTGATCTAGACCATCTTTAAAAAAATCATTTTGATAACACTTTAGAATAGGTAACACTTGTTAACTATTAACTATGACTTTTCCCTCAGCAAATTCGTAATTTGCTGCTTATTAATAGTTAGTGCGGTAGTTGTATAGTATGTTTAGGGTAGGATTAGGAATGTAGAATAAGGTCATGTAGAGTAAGGCATTAACATGTTAGCACTAATAAATGGCTAATATTCTATGCATGCTAATAAGCAACAAATAGGTGTAACCGTAAATTAAGTGTTACCAATATTTTACCGAACTTAAACTTTTGAACAACAGTATTTGTAAATGTGAGTGTACTGTAAATGGCTGTTCCTCGGTTGACTTTCCTCTAAAAACAAAACAAACAAAAAAATGAAAAATGGTGTGAACTGCACCGTAGTCCAAGAGTAAACCGAAATAGAACAAAAACAAATGTTTCTGTTTGGTGTATTTGGCTTTAGCCCACTAGTGTCTGAAGTGTGTGTTAAGCGAAAAGCTCTTCAGTCCTGTGATACAGACGATACAATCCTGTAGCAAACAGCCATCCAGCTAGAAGGAAATAGAAGAGGTTTCCAAGACAACAACAGGTCAAGGAGAGTTCAACAACTAAAACACATCTGAAGAGCAGAAAAACATCAGGCAGCACTATTGCAGCGTAACACAGTGCCACAGTTTTCCATGGCAAACGCACACAGGACTCATTTTGTGTAGAATTTACATCGGAAGAAGTATTGGAGTGGTGTCTGGTTTATTGTTTTCCCAGTCCGGTGTCTGTGCCGTACTTGTCTCAAGCGACTCATCAGAGTGGTTAGAAATAATACCCACAACATCTGGTTGGCCCCTCATGCCAGCCGGCTGAAGGCCAGTCAATTTGCTATGCTCCTGTGCCCCCCTTCAGCTGGCCAGATGTCTACTAATGCAAGTTCTAGAATAGCATTTACGATTTACACCATCTGCGACCCTCAATATTAAAGTCCTTGCTGTAATCAAGTATGAAGACTTGTGAAAAAAACAATTAATTTTCCATTGTGGCCATCGCTTGCCAGTGCTTTTGGCATTAACATGTTTTGACATTAGCAGTTCAAACGGATTCGATTAGTAGCGCAGGAGAGCCTGGCTGGAGCTCCACAAATCCATGACTAATGATCTGCTTCCTGGGGGGATAGAGTGAATCACCAAAGAGAAAACTCACAAGTTGTGTTGATGGGTCGATGAAACAGGCCTCAAGCAGTTTAAGATATTGTTAAATGTTAATTTAGCTGACTCTGATGGGAGGTATCCCAACTGCTATGTGCTTAAACAAAGGAGAACACACTGAGAAAGACTTCTGAGGGTGTTAATGTGTAGAACAACAGATTCTGATACAATGTTTAGCCTTCCTGAACAATGCTCGCCCACAAAAGATAAGTAGTACCCAGAAGCCTCACAGTCATTCAGATGCATGTGCCCCCTCAAGTGGATTTTTAATGCAACTTCTAAAAACAAATGGCATCTTTGATAATGAAGTTGAATGGGCATTGTAGGTAAAAGAAAAGAAATCATCACCCACATGGTGAAGAGTATTTTTTCTGTTTTCTTCTTGTAATTCTTGGCACCAGATGAGCCAGGACTGACACTGATTTGACTTAAAATAAATACATGAATAAATAAAATTAAATGGACAAACAAATGAATGAGGTAGGTCCATGACGCCTCTGGAAGCTTTGCTTTTATTTTAGAATGAAAATGCATCTCATGTCTCTTTGTTTCTATTTCTGTCTCTTTGCTTTAGAGAGCGCCCAGATAAACAGTGTGGGACCTGGCTCGTCTATGATGCAGGGTATGACACAATATCCTGCCCTTGGACAAGTACCTGTAGCCCACCCCTATGAACCATCTCAACCTGGAAAGGAGCTCAACAAGTATGCTTCGCTCAAGGCTGTGGGTAAGACGTGTGTTTGAATTAGACTTTATGTTAATCATGCTCTTTAGTCTGATTACTTTCAACTAGAGTTCCTAATAATGTGATCTGCCCTGATATGTTTTTTGTTGTACTGTCAGGCCATGTTATGGATCTTAGATTGTCTCATAAATGTTTAAAGGGGCGTTTGCACAGTTACAGCATGCTCTCCCAATGCATAATCCTTAATTCATATGTAATTGTATATTCGGATTTTGACGCGAGGGGAGCTGCTAACCAGCATAACAACAGGCACAGAATCAAACATTATGTATATGTATATGTAGGGTTAAGAATTGTTGGAAAAACTTTTAAAATATCAGAAGTGCTTCGGACTGTACAGTATTTCAGAGTCTCCACCACTAACAATGCTATCCTCTTCTATCAATAGGGCTAAGTAAGAATAATTTACCTTTTCTCTTTTTTATATCAAGATGGCTCAAGTAGTCCTATCCAAACCTATTTGATCAACAAGTTAGACTAAAAGTAATCAAAAAGTAAATAAAAATAATTCCAAATAAATTACCTAAATGTCTAGTCTATTAGATTGCAATTTTTGTCAAGCAATTTGTAATCAGTCATTGACTCGTTTACATTTTTTTAAGTACTCAACATGTCACTGTAAATAAATAAAGAAATCAGAAGTACCCCAGAATGATTATTTTCTTGTAAGTAATTAATAATTTATTTATTTACGTTTTTTGGTGGTAACATTGGGTAGTCACTTGTTACTTTTCTCATCAATTAGTCTGGCATCCGAGAGAAGACTTCAGTGAGATGACAGCTACAGTAGCAAACAGCAGACAAACAAGCAGCCGAAACAGCAACGTGTGATGACAGTCATTCTCTGAGGCTTTCAGCCACGGATGAAACTGCTCAGTTGTTAATCCACTGAAGTGCTGTCTGTGCAGACTGATCACTGGAGAAAAAAAAAAAAAAAAAAGGGGGGGACTATTTGTAAGAGAGAGGCCCAGGAGACAAGCCCCATGGGTCGTGGAGCTGAAGCGTCAGAGTTCAGTGTGCTACCTTCCTCTGATGTGCGTTAATCTCAGGGTATTGATGTCAATGAAAGAGATCAGCTCTTCTCTCGTCTGGCTGCCTTATTTTGTGGTTGGCCTCCTGGTACGAGGTTTTAGATCTGCGGTTTGCTGCGACTCATTGGGTGTCGAGGCTGTTAAAAAGGTCAACTGAAGGATATTTAATTAAAAGTCTAAAATGTCATGCTGGAATGAGGGGGACTTCAAGCAGAGTGTAGTCAGTCCCAATTAAGGCCTGGCTAAGTTGGAAGGAGACGCACCGTTAGAAAAACTGCATGGTTGTTGTACCACAAAAAACCCCCAAATGATTAGTGACGCCGTATGAAAACACATTAGAATCGTTTATACTGTACTCGGTTGTCTGGTCTGGTCTTAACATGTCGTGTTACAAGCTTCAGGTGACCGACTAGCATTGGTTAAAAGTGCTTGTGGCAAAACTTCCTTGCAAAGGAAGCAGTTTGAATGTCAATATTGATGCGGCTGGATTTGTTGCCTGTAAACACATTTTATCAAAAGTAACATCTACAGTAATAACAGCTGTAAAGTGACTGTGAGATGCTTTTTAAGTGCACAATAACTACATATTTAAAATAGTGGTTTTAGCAGACAGATAAAATCCCAAAACATCTTTTGGTAGAGCAAAAAGCTCATTTTTTTTCACTTGGTGATGGAAGCAATCCCAGGCTGATTTGCTTTCAAAAACACATTTTCTTGAAACAAATAAAAACCTCAGGCAAAAAGAAGCATTAGCATGTTGACAGCGCCAAACAGGCTAACTACTTTGGTTGCCGTTCACAATAGCAACTTAAAAGCTCATCTTATAAACAAGTGAGGCACTCTTAAGCATCAACATTCAATTCACTTCAATTAATTTTTGTAAAGAAACCATGAGGTTCTTTAACAGAGCACTAAATGTATTCAAATAAACAAACAAGTAAATGAATGCACAATTATTTTTGAAAAGATTATTTACTCACTTTCATGTAATTCTGTAAATATCAAACTCATGCTTTATGTCTTTAAGTTTTCGGCTCATGCACTAAGGCTGTATTTATTCGAACATAATACAGTAAAAACAGTAACATTGTGAAACGGTAAAGCTAAATTTTTACTCCAGTCTTTAGTGTCACACGATCCTTCAGAAATCATTTGAATATGCTAATATGCTACTCAAGAAACATTTATTATTATTTCATCAATGTTGTAAACATTGCACTGATAATTATTTTTGTTGATATCATGACATATTACATTTAGGAATACTTGATGAATGGAAAGTTCAGAAGAACAGAATTCTTTAATTATAAACATCTGGACTTTCACTGTCACTTTTGATCAATAAACACTGCTTAACATAACAAAATATTTCTTACAGAGCTAAGATCTAAAGTAAGCTTTTTACTTTTTCTGTGTGAAAACCTTTCAAAAATGAGAAAAATAACTAGTTTAGAATGTCATGGTGGTAAAGAAATAATGGCTTAATGTGAACTGTTTCTTACGGAAGCGTAGAGCTGCCACCAAGGTAAAAACAAATCTGAGCTTTATCACGTTTGTACAATATACTTTTCACGTTCTTACAGTATAATATCACGTTTGATCGCACCAGGTAAACGTAGCCTAAACAATAAAGTTTTCACGTAATAACGTAATAATTATATTGTACAAACGTGATATTATATTGTAAGAACGTGAAAAGTATGTTGTACAAACGTGATAAAGCTCAGTTTTTTTTTTTACCTGGGTGGCAGCTCTACGCTTCCGTAGTTTCTCTACTGAAACATCCAGGTTTTTAGTCGCCTGTAGGAAGAAATGTTTGTGTCAAGTATTTTCAATGAGTAACAGCTCATTTGGGAAAACAAGTGATAACCCTTGATCTATTAAATGTGTAACTATCTGGTACTTATGAGTGGAGAAACCCCCCCCCCCACAAATCATCAATCAGGTTGTTTTTCTTTTTTGCAACTGTTATTAAATTGTCCTCGCTTTTTGCTCTTCCATCTCTCTTTTCCAGCTGAAAAAGCGAACGAAAACTTCTACACTAACAGACGGCACCTAGCCGACCTGGCAGCCAAAGGCACTCTTCCCATGCACTCGGTGAGTCTGGAGCAGGAGCCCACCAACCCTTACAGCCCAGAGCTGCCCTGCCAAAAGCAGAACGGACACAAGTCCAAAAGCACCAAGGTCCACAGTTCCCACCCGCTAGCTTTCGGGTCGAACACCATCGCCAACCCTGGCATGCTAAAGGGCTGGGAGACCACAGAAACGCTGGGCCGCCGGCACACGTACGCCCCCAAGAAGCACAGCGCCACCGTGGAGCAAGTGAACGAGCTGACATCCGCCCACAGCCAGCACTACCTGCCGCCACATCCGTACTTCGTCACCAACAGCAAGACTGAGGTGACCGTGTGAATGGGGCATAATGCCGGGTTTACCGAGCCCAGGCCTGAGAATGGAGAACGAGGACAATAAAGGAAGCCTGATGGAGGAAGAAGAGTGGATTATTAGGACCCCGTCCTGCTGGAAGGATTAAACCGAGCGGTCTGGCTCGAGATCTGCATGGCTGTATGTGTGCTGTTTGTCTTTGAGGAACAGGCGTGCATTGGCAACGTTCGCACGGGAAAACGTGGAACTCTTTCTGTGTCCATTCCGTCACAAATGAATGATCTGAGCTGTACTGATGAGGATGTGATCAGGACCCATTCAAACCCTAAACAATCAATGCAATCAAACCTACTACTGTAGATGATGTTTCGCAACAGCTTGTGAGAATGTCCCTTAAGAAACACTGGCCTGTTTTTCTCAGAATATTGTATATAACAGATCGGACGAAAAATGTCAAAGGCTTCCACGGATAATCAAAGGACATCGATCTGGAAGATGAAAAATGACGTGAGGACAATTGTGTCTCAAGTTCTTCTCATCTCGACACTCGAGATCTCCAGAGCGTGTGCACCAAAAACCTCTTGTAGCAACGTAACACGCTGTATCCTGACAAACACTGGGCTTGTGCCTTTCCAACAAAAGAACTCATTATCTAGGAGCTCTTGTGCTTTTCAGCGAGCACATGGTGTTTCTTCAATAACAAAGATGCATAAAATAGAAACAAATCTATTGTTTACGGCTGTCATACTTCGGTATAGAAAATGTTGATTGTCAGTGTTCTTAAATACACATTTCCCTTCTGTTTCGCCATTTTTTCTTGGGTGTGTTCACATATTGTATGGCCCTATCTTTTAGTGCAACTGTAGACTGTAGACAAAGGAAGTACGGTACTGTAGGGTTAATGATAGACATTCATTATTTTTCAATGTTAGGTATGATAAAAGTGAATGGTAAATTCTGATAGCGAACAAGATTGTTACAACACTGCCATCGTTGCATTCCGAGTATTATCAGCATTGAAACGGATTCACTAGTTTCTTTTGTCTTTAGCGTCATAATGTGAACCATTTCAATTAGCGTAAGGGTAAAAGGCTACATTCAGTTTCGAAACCTGAGCGTTTTGTCATCGACATTCCAAATTATCATAAGTATCTGGCTGTGAATAATGTGGGTCACGTAAACTTTAATTGCTGTGAAACAAGTGGCTTTATCTCGGTACACTTACAATGTTTTTGACCTAAATCATTTACTCACCTAAATTGAGGTTGCAAATTAGCAGGCTAAACCATTGTGAAAAAGACATTTACATATCTAGTATTACAGCTTTCTGCTGTGTCACACGCTTTTATTTCTCATTCTCTGTATTTATGATATGTACTAGGGTGATCGCACTGGATTTTGTGTTTGTATTCCGCTGTTTTTAAGTTTGGTGAACTCTAACTTGCAAATCTATATAGTGATGTTTGATCCTTAGTGCATCTAAACGTCACAGACTGACCTGCTGCTAATGGGACAGAAATTGCACACTTTACCTATTAGGGTAAAGAAATGGTTCAACCGAAAATAAAAATCTATTACATTTTACAGAATGCACAGTAAATGAGTTTGTTCTTTAGAGAAATTTAGCATTATATCACTTGCTTGTCAGTGGATCTTCAGCAGTGAAGGGGTGCCGTCAGAATGAGAGTTGACCAGCTGACAAAAACATCACAATAATCCACAAGTAATCAACACAACTCCAGTCCATCAATTAACATCTTGTGAAATGGAAAACTACAAATATATGTCCTTAACAAGGACCATTTTATGTGTTAATAACAGTTTGATATGAGATATGGATTTGTTTAAAGAAAGAAGTGTATTATAGACTTTTATTTTAGCCAGAAGGGACAGTTTACAAGTTAAAATGGTTTATTGATGGATTTGTTTCTGCTTTTCACTGAAGACATTAATTGATCGACTGGAATCTTGTAGCTCACTTGTGGATTATTGTGATGTTTTTATCAGCTATTTGGACTCTCTTTCTGACGGCGCCCATTCACTGCTGAGGATGCATTAGTTAGCAAGTAATAAAGTAATAAATTCCTCCAAATCTGTTTTAAAGACCTCATTTTCTCAACTCAACTTAAATTTATTTACAACATAATGTAAAATGTAATTTAAAATGTGGATGAAACACCTATAAAACAAATCGATACACAGGGCATTGGGCTAGATTTTAACAAATTGTTCTTAAAGTGAAAGGCTTCCACAGAGACAGGAACAGGCAACATCTCAGGACTCGTATTCAAGTGATATCTGTCATCTAGTGACATTTTAGGTGCGCTATGTCTTAAACTGCACATTTAAATGTTTTAAAGCACAATAAGAATTCATTATTAACCCGCCAAGTGAAGCCATTTGTTCAAATACTGGATCAGGGCGTTGGCTACAAAAATCTCCTTTGCAAGTTTTAATTAACATTTTAAAACATTAAAAATTCCACAATGTCCGGGTAAATTCACATATCATTTCAACATTTATTTCAAACAGAAGCTCTAGAGCATTCCATCATGTCCTTTTGTTCATATTTATTGCAGACTTTAAATAATTCCTAAAATCAAGTATGACCACCCAAGCCACATGTTAATAAAACATTTTAAGATTCGTAGATAATAGAGTTGGAAGCAACATTTACATTTGGGGTTTATTATTTATCAAAAGCAATCGAGATTTAACAAACAAAGCAATATCAGTGTCAGATTTTGCTGTTATATGAATTCACTCCAAGAAAGAGACAGAGAGAAAACACAATAATAATAATAATATGAGCCCTGCCTTCAGTTTTACTGCTTGTCTTTTTCATACCATTGAATACTGTCTTTGTGCGTCACTGCCAAACAGCCTGCAACAAACCAGTACTTAAGACTGACATAATGGCCGCTGGTCTGTCAGTCACGGAGTCCACTCAACATCTATTAAACCTGAGTGTCTCACTGCAGGTCACCTCATGACTCAGAGCACACTACAGGATCACTCACCGGGGGGCACGTTTCTTGGAATTAAATCACATAGTGAATACCTTTTCCTCTGAAATCTCTGAACACTGCAGAAATGGATTAGCACAGATAATGTCAAGATTCGCCTTAGAGCTAAAAAGACCCGCACAGCTGGATTCCACAGCTTTAGTCTGCACATCTAGAAATCGCCATTGTTATACAGAAATCAGGCATGTGGGAAATAATCTAGGTTAACAGTTGGGAGAGGATTCACTAAGAATTAATTGCGCCCATTGATTAGTTTATTATTGTTTTAGCACCAAAGGCAAACGGGATACAGCACACTCATTTGATGAATTACTTCTCTGCATATAAAATGTACATTGTGTTACGTTTGTTCGACAAAACTGCAGGATTTTGTGAATACGAAGCAGTCTACTAAGCTTAAGAATAGCCTTAAGATGCAGTCACACTATGAAGTCGAATTGAATAGAATAGAATAGAAATACGAGCGCGAAGCAAACAAATGAGAATAAATGTTGTCTTTTGTTTGATCTGGAGAAAATTTTGTCAGACCCCTTAAACAGCTTCTGTTCTGAGGTGCACTTAGTTTTTCAGGTAGCTTTCCAGGTAGGTTTTTTTCTTCATCTTGGAGACGATGCCACAGTTCTTCTGGATTGAGTCTGTCTCAGTTTGTTCTGTTACTTCATGTGATTACAGACAGACTGGATGATGATCAGATCAGATCTCTGCAACACAGTCTCACGAGCAATTCGTACATACTCGTACGAGGTGCAAAATTTGTGCCAATTCGTGCTAATTCGTACGACCTCACTCGTACGATTTCGTACGATTTGTCTAAAATCACGTGATGGGTAGGTTTAGGGGCGGGG
>JAUMHP010000043.1:6982706-7011091 GCA_032361065.1 Enteromius trimaculatus
GTTTGGAAATGTAAACTGATATTTCCAACTGACACGCTACCACAAAAGATAGAAATAACCCACTTAAAACCATTTTTATGTTGGTGAAAATACAACTTTTGCACAGTACTGTGTACAGTACTGTTGTTTGGTAAATTACTGTGGTTAAAATCATGTCATTTTTTATAAGAATATGTAAAAATTTTAATTTAGTGAAAAGGTGAAAGCTGCTTTAAGCAGGTTTAAAAATGAGCTTCACTACACTATTGACAATTTACAAAAGGACCTTTTTTGCCTGCAGAAATTTCACTAATGTGATGATACTTTACCTCTTTGCTAAAACATTTAAACACAACAAAGTCTATTTACACAATGTAAAAAAGAGATATTTACATTTGGTGCAAACAGTATGTAATACTAATGCACAAACAGCAGTATAACAATGTAAATAGTTCCTGGTTAAACCGGATTAAGGTTGGTTAGCGAATAATGCTTTGTATGCTAAAATACCTCACAAAAAAATGCGGCGCAACTGCTTAGTGAATTCATCTCTCTGTGCGTTGAAATGTATAAAACCCCATGTTACATTGAGAATACATAGGGGGTAGTATTATTACTGATTGCTATTTCCACCTCTTATTGTGCCTTGCTATTCATATTCTAGACATTTGGTCTTATTTTCATGTTTTAAACATACATTTGTTTGCTTTTCTCAGCTTTATACATCATTGGGGTTGGCCACGAGCGTATAGAAAGAAGTTTTTATCTTTTGACATCAGCACAAGGTCTTCTTCGTTAGAGACATGATGAACTACAGTAGTACATAACAGATGTCGTCTTGAACAGTCATCTGTACATTATATCACAAAAGGGCTGAATATTAGCAGAACAACTTTAACGCTGTGATCATGGAGGTTAGATGTTCAGCGAATGCATTCTGACTCTCAGTGAAAAAAAACACATTGACATGTATAGGCAGATGTAATAAAAAGCTGTGCTAAAATGATATTGCCCTTTATTTCATGTCTTGGAAAAACTCCATAACCCCACTGCAATTGATATTGATGTTAGTTTGTGTATTTTCCGTCTGTAACTGGTTCCTTTTAAACACTCAAATGCGATTTCATGGAATTTCTTAATACCTCAAAACCCTACTGTTAAATTAATTGAATTGTTTATTCTGGATATAGCTATGCCGATGGTATACGTAACTCTTTCATGATATGGTATTGTCATATTCTTCACATAAAGCCAGAATAGTTACACAATAACTTGATATTTGTAAGTAGTAGCATAGTAGTCGCTGATGAGACCAAGTTGTCCAGTGCAGTGGTCTATATTGTAAATCACATAGACTGCATTGAGGAATACAACAATACCCGCCAAACGAATACCTGCACAAGCTCAAATTATACCGTAAAACCTAAGTATCTTTTATCGGAGGGTTATTTTGTGATCCAGGTTTATTTGAAAATGTGTCAATATAGTATTCAGTTAGTCATAATACTGTGTGTACTTCAGTGTGCTCTGTAATGGCGAGGCATCTGGGAAGCAGAGTATATTTTACTGCCCATGGATCTCATTTAATACACTAAGGTACATTTTTAAACAATGTATTCTATGTAACATTTCTATGTGGAAGTTGAAAGTTTAAGCACTGTTGTACCGTTCACATCACAAAACTTATTTACAATAAATGTCTCTTCTCTATAAACGCTGTGGGTTTTTATTTTTTGTACCGTACATTTTTAGCACATGGGATGATTTTGGGCAGATTTTGTCGTCTGGGAAGAAGATGTGCCTTGTGTGAAGATGAGCCATAATGTTCTGATATAGGCTATTAGGCACATGTTGTGTTGTTTCTCAGATTATATATTTAAATATGGGAATATTTATTCTGGCCAAGGGGTAAATATTTAGCTGGTTAGCAAGGCTAGCTCTGTTATTAAAAAAAAAAAAAAGCTGTGTGTTCTGATAAAATATATATTATTTTTTTTTGTTTTGGAAGGCTCATAAAAGTGTGAAATGGACCTTGTCTGCTGCTTTGGATGTCACAGAGAGCAGGACAGTCACTATGGCACTGGTCTGATCAAGATGAATGAGAGTTCTAACAAATAGCTTTTTTCTTGGCCAACATCACCCACTTAGACCCAAAAATGAAGATTCTTTAATCATTTTCTCACTCTCATGCCATTTCAACCTGAATGCCTTTCTTTCTTCTGTGGAATACAAAAGTAGAACTGGTTGCTCCTTGCCATGCTTTTAGAGGAAATAAGACAATACATATTCAGTAATATTAGCAATTTAACGACACAGACAGTATTGGATAGAACCAAATTTGAACAGTAATCAAATTCAGTAATCACCCAAAAAGATAGTAAAGACATTATTAAAATAGTTCATGTGATATCAATGGTCCAACCTTAATTTCACGAAGCTATGAAAATACTTTTTGTGCGCAAACAAACAAAAGTAATGACTTTATTCAACAATTTCTTCTCTTCCACGCCAGTCTTTGATGCCTACTCATATTAGTATGCATTGAGTCATTATTTATGTTTTCTTTGCACACAAAAAAAATTATTCTTGTTTTTCATATGGTTGAACCACTAATGTCACATAGACATCATCATTTTAACGATGCCCTATCTTTCTGGACCTTAAATGTGGTAGTAGCGTTTCTGTCTATGCAGGGTCAGAAAGCTTTTGAATTTCACAAATTTTTTTCCTGAAGTTGAATGAAGGTGTTAAGAGTTTGGAACAGCATAAATGTAATTAATGACAGAATTTCCATTTTTGGTTGAACTATACCTTTAAGAATGAGGGTTTAGTATTGATGTGCAGAACAGAGAATCAGTAATCTGGATTTTGCTGAAAGCTTTGCCGTAGCCAACTGTGATCAACTTAAGTTTATAAAAGCACAGTTTCAATCGCGCGTTCCCCCAAATGAGAGTTGATAAGCTCTTCTGCAATAATAACCATTAACACAACCAGCAGCTACTTCACTATAAGAGTGCATGTGCCCTTTTTCCAAAGAAGCAACAGCCTTTAATTATTGTCTAATGTGCTCCTGGCCATTTTATGAAGAAAGCCCTCACTGGCCTTTAATAGGAAACTGTTCGTGTCTCTTTTAACATCTTCCATTACCATTAAGTCAGTCAACTTTGTCATATTTTGCTAATTGATAATTTCATATTAATTAATTCTGTGTGATTTGTATTAAAACATAGGTTACCCTTTTAGTCTAATCACTTCTACGTTACATATGGGAACTCGGCAGAGAGACCAATTGCCTTTGAGCTTTAAACAAAAGGCCAATGAATATTGTCGTGCACTTGATTGCACCTCATCACTGTGTGAGTATAAGAGGGCACGAGTGGAGTGCACATGCAGATTTTCACTTCAGAGCCTTCGCCGTTCTGAGCTTCTACAGGAGATCACCTCTGCGAGTTCTGGAGAACGATCGAGGAAGAGTCCTGATTTCAAGAGTTCCTGCTATCCTGCTCTCTCTCTGACAGCATTTCATCTGGACAGCTGTCAGCGGATCCTGTGGGCTGGTGGCCTTTTTAAAGGCTGGCCGTGCCAGTCATCTTGCATATCCAATGAGCAAAGACTTCTGAGTGCACGGAGTTGCCACGTTAGGTCTTCCCTGGGCAACCGGGAGAAAGAGTGAATTTTCCCAGGGTTGGTGAAGCGTGCATGGAATGTCGATCTGACATTCATCTCTGGGTGCGGAGTTTCCTCACCTTTTCGGACAGACATGATCGCTGCCTCACATGTCTGGGCCGAGAACACGCTGAGACCGCTTTCATGGATGGTCATTGCTCTCATTGCGAGCGGATGCCCGTGGCTACGTTGAGGTCCTACCTCTCGTTCGCGAGATGGCTAATGTCAACCACGGTGGTACAGGAGTGACATCAGTGGCTGCACGCTTTCTCGACGCCCCCATCTCCCAGGTCGGCATATTCGGCGACACTGTCGAGGACTTGGCTCAGGAGATCTCGGCAGTCCAAAAGCAGACCGAGGCGATGTCTCACATCCTGCCTCGGCGGGCCCGCTGGGCGCCGAGGGTGTCCCTCCATGAGTCAAGTACTCCTTTCCCCCAGTGAACCTCCTTGCACAGACCCTGTGCAAGATCAGGGAGGATGAGGAACAAGTCCTGCTGGTGGCGCCTTACTGGCCCTCCCGGATATGGTTTGGGAACCTCATGTTCCTTGCAGCAGCTCCTCCCTGGAAGATCCCCTTGAGGAAGGACCTTCTTTCTCAGGGGATGGGCACCCTATGGCACTGGCTCCCTGAGCTGTGGAATCTGCACGTCTGGTTCCTGAACGGGACGCGGCAGACTTCTTTGGCCTTTCAAGCGCTGTCATAATGACCATCTCCCAAGCAAGAGCCTCCTTTATGAGGCAGGCTTGCACTCTGAGGTGGGATCTGTTCATCGACTGGTGCTCCTCTCACTTAGAGGACCCACAGAGATGCACGATCGCAGTTGTGCTTTCTTTCTTGCAAGAGAAGTTGGAGCGCAGGCTGTCCCCTTTGACTCTTAAAGTGTATGTCGCTGCCATACGCGCGTATCACGATGCAATGGAGGGTGTGTCCCTCATCGTTCGGTTCCTTAGAGGTGCGTGTTGGGTTAATCCCCCGAGACCACACCCAATACCCTCTGGGACCTTTGCTGTCTCCCTACAAGGCCTGCGGCAAGCTCCCTTCAAGCCCCTTCAGTCTGCAAGTATCTCAAGTATCTGACACTGAAGACAGCGCTTCTAACTGTGCTGGCTTCCATCAAGAGTGTAGGGAAACTACAAGCCTTCTCTGTCGATGAAGAATGCCGAGTTCGGCCCGGCCGATTCTCACGTCATCCTGAGACCCCGGCCCGGCTACGTGCCCAAGGTTCCTACTATGCCCTTTCTTGATCAGGTAGTGAACCTGCAAGCTCTGCCTGGGAGGAGTCAGACCCAGCCTTAGAGTTGTTGTGTCCTGTACTTGCTCTGTGCCTCTACACAGACCGCACTCGGAACATCAGATGCTCCCAGCAGCTCTTCATTTGCTATGGTGGACAGCAGAAAGCAGCAGTCTCCAAACAGAGGTTGGTTCACTGGGTGGTTGAAGCCATCTCCCTGGCTTATCTATACCAGGGAGAGCCGTGCCCTTTAGGGTTAAGAGGTCACTCAACAAGGAGTGTTGCCTCATCCTATGCGTTGGCTCATGGCACCTCTCTAGCAGAGGGCTCCTTCAGGGAACATGGGTTATGTTTGTAATCTAGACGTTTTTGGGAAAAGGGTAAGCATGAAGGTCCCCTGACTGGGGTGCAAATGAGTATGCAGAAATTCATGCAAAATTAACCGCCAGTAGCGAAAGGTAATTTGCTAACTGCTTGAATTGCCACGAGATTGTGTCGCCTACTGTTGTTAAATGCCTTAACGGATTGCAAACCTCCTTAATTTTAGTTAGCACTTACTCACAGTACAACTGGGTTAAGTGTTTAGTGTAAGTTGCTTAAAGGTGCTCTATGCAAAGTTGCAAAGTTCCAGTCGCATTTTATTTTTACACAGCAATACGATCGAGGGGTTATGCGTTCAGTTTGAGATAGAAATGAAATCGAGCTAAAATCCTGCAACAATCGCATAGAGCACCTTTAAATTTGAAGTATTTCACTGCGTTATTAATTGATTTTAATGTGCAATTGCAGTATACTTAAAAAAAAATACATTATTACATTAGTTTAATTACAGATAGTTTAACATGAACGAAATAAACTGCCTGGTAAGTGGAGAACACATTTACAGGACAATATTTCTTACCGTGCATGTTGTAATAATGTCAAATTAATTGAGTTACTTTAAAGTAAGTTTTTGTAACAACAGCCGGCTGATAATACTCGCGCCTGTGAGAGAACTTGGAGCCAGAGATGCAATCCGAACTTGACATTTAATGAACACAAAACAACAAAACAAGGAATCTGCGACAAACTATGCAGAGCTGACAACCGACACATGCAACATTAATAACCAACAAGAATACAAGACATGGGGCGTGTTATTTATACAGAGACAAATCAGAAGGACACCTGTGGAAACACGGCTGGCAAAGGATAACACAATGATTACAAGGGCGGGGTTACAAATGAGCGGAGCACATGGGGAATAGGATGAAAACAAACAGAAAACACATGGAACTGGACATAAACAAGGACATGAATCGACAGACAGGTAAGCAAGCCACATGGCAACGCCTACGGCAATATGTCAATATGCTTTAGTGATTATGATTTAAGTCATTATTTTTTTATCATGCTTGCAGTACAACTCTTTGTGTGTACTGAAGCACATATGGTTATAATTTTAACTGTACTGTAGTGTGTTATTTATAATTACATTTATGGTTAATCTTTCACATTCATAATTACAAATGTATAATTACAAATATATTTGCATGACACACAAGTGTCAATATAAATTTTATTGATTTTATATTTTAATTTATAAATCAGCACTAGAAGAAATTAGCAATTTAAATAAAAAGATGTTTTTTTTAAGTCCTAGGTGGGAACACTAAAAATACTTTAAGGTAAAGATTAAGGTTAATATAATTGCATTCAATATAAATTTAAATATAAATTCAAACAATACATGTTCATTAAATTGCAGTTGTTCTTGAAAATATTCAAAATGTGATAAAGTGAGAGTCTAGTTGCATAAGAAATAGATATGATTCTGAATATTTTAATTCATTAATTCTTAGGCAATATTTCCTGGAGGCTGAACCCAGCAATCATTTCTTACTAGAATGAGAGAGCAACGCCTTTTTTTTTCTTCTTTTTTTTTTTTTTTTTTTTAACTTTGTAACAATAATAAGAAAGACAGAGAGAGAAGCAGTGCAGGGATTAAAGTATTGACATGCCGAGAGTGGCCTCGGTGCAGACAGACTCCCGCCGCTAACACAAACCGTACAAAAAACATCCCTTTCTGAGGAGGTGGTCAATAAAGGCTTATCTCCCGCCCAAAACTTTCAGGAAGGAATTAGCAGCTGCAGCTCGATTCCCTGCCAACAAATGACATGAGAAATATAGAGTCTGGACATATAGTATTCTAATTTTCAATGCATAAAGAAGGTTTTGTCCTAAAGCAATGCTATTTTTGCTTGAGACGCTGGAGTATTAACCTAGAAACCAAGGTAAAATTGTGTATCAACAGTGTGACTGGGTGCTGTAATTTTTAAAGTTCCTTTCGACAGTGACAAGGACATAACAGCGTCTCGTTTCTCCCATGACACACGCTGTTTCAGGTGTAAAAGTGGCTCTCACCTGCCTAAAACGTGGCCTCATTATTATGGCTGATTAAACCCTTCAGTAATTAAGGCCAGGGTAGTGCTGTTTAGAAATTATGCTAATTTTCCAGCCCTCTAGCAGACAGGGTCTCCCTGTGCAGCAACGATTCCAGTACGGCTGTAGAATTAGGGAGCGTAATAGGGCACATCTGAATGCCTCTGCTTGAACGTCTGACTTTTGGAAGACAAAAATATCCCTGTGATTTAAAAGTCTGTCCAAACTGGCCGCTAGAAATTTCGTTCACAGTTGATTCCTCTGGAATGAAGCAGAACAAATGGGGTTTTTCAGAATCCACAGTTCAAAGGTGGATAGGAAGGAGGGGGTCTTACATTTTCCAGCTCTGCCAGCAGAAGGTTTAATTGATCTTGTGGTCCACAGGTACACCATGCCACAGCTGCATTTTCATGTCAGGGAAGAAAGCGCCTTCTGTTGTTTGGCATGTGTCTCAGCTGTCTAATGCATTTATGGTAGAAGAAAGAGACATGGGCTACTGAACCTGGATGAAAGGCGAATGGAAACGCAACTTTGATAAAAATCAAAATGACAAATGTGTCTGTCTGTAGCTTAAAAAAAACCTTTTGGTGCTTGCATTAGCAATGTATTGCACTTGTGTGATTTTAATAATTTTGTTTAGCAAGGATAGCAAAGATATTGATAATGCAACATGATGAACCTATGAACTGGTATACTGCAAACCATATTTACCCATGGGTACAAATAAATTAACCTGAACCTTAACCTGAATCAAGTATTTCCAAGAATAACAATTGATTACTGTTGAAGATGTGAACTGGTGGGTGGTGTTACTGTGAAAAAATATAGAAAAACTGTAAACACATTAATCAGCAAAAAAGTCTCGAAGGAACGAGACGCTGTTTCGGCGAGATGCTGTGGGGAGTGGGTGACCCTGGTGGAGAATCTGGCCTGCAGGAACTCCAGCACTGTACCAACTGGGCAGTCAACTGGGTCCCAGTTAACTTGGATGGAGCTCTGGATTGGAGGATGGTCGGTTGAGAGACCTGTGTCTATAACAGCTCACAGCTTCCACATCTCTGGGCAAAGGTGCACTATGGTGCCGCCTGCCTGTGAGAGGAGGTCCCTTCTGATTGGAATCTCCCATGGAGAGCCCTCTAGGAAGGCCGTCAGGTCCGAGAACCATACTCGACCCGGCCAGAATGGTACTACAAGTAATAGACTGACTGTGTTCCTGCGCAATCTCTCCAGAACTCCTGGGAGCAGAGCAATCTGGGGAAAGGCGTACAGACAGAGCCTCAGCCACATCTATACCATGGCATCCAGTCCCAGTGGAGCTGGATGAACTAGAGAGAACCAGAGGGGACATTGCGCGTTCTCTCAAGTCGCGAAGTCAATTCCAGCAATAAAATAATAAATCAGACATCCCAGATATCAAATCTGATCCAGATATTTCATCCACTTTGACATGTAGAACAAATGGCCTAAATCACAATGGAAACATAAAGACAGAAATTTACTCTTCTATTGTGTCAGTAGAAATGGGTCATAAACTATTTTAGATGGAGTAAGGCCAATACTTCTGAATAAGTCCAAGTTTAGGGTGTCTTTAAATGGGCCAGTGCCAGTGATTTGAACAATTTCCTGTTCAAACAAATGGGAAAAGGGCATTTACCACATTGTCTCCTACAGTTAACCTACTTTTGCTTGTTTGCAATTGATTCATGCAAGAGATCTTCGCTAATGCAGAGTCCTGCGGTGCTCTCTCACAGTGAGGGGGAAATGCACATTCAATTAGTTTGATCCCAAACTTGTGCTACAGCGAACAACACTGAAACGTACAAGTTAATTTTAATAACAGGCTGTGTGATGGCTTGTTATTGTCTGTTTGTGAATTACAGCTTTGACAAGCAGGATTTATTTAAACATAATAAATCCTAAAATTAGAAACAACGCATGGTGTTTGATTCATGGTACGATCTATGTTTCTGATCATGGGAGGTGTTACAGAAGTAGTTAGACTGACTTAAATAGGACATTTTTCCTTTGAGGCGTTTGAGTTCTCTTTGCGTTTTTCATCTACTTTGAACTACTACCCCTGTTGGTTATGTGATTTCAACTACATCCAACGTAATAAAATAAAACAGACACCAAACTTCTGGACTAATAATGCATGTTGTGATTTAGGACAGGGCAGATTTGCTCTCGGTCTTTCTGTGCAGTTCTCATCATTCTTTCGCAGCAGGTTATTCCCTAAGACATGGGAACATCTTCTGCTCCCTGGGCCTCGGATGATGAAAGTGGACGTTCTGGTGTCAAACTCTCAACATGAGAAGGCAATAATGCAATAGGATTTTTGTCTCTCCTGATACTTTTCACATAAAAGGGGAAAGGCATGTTTGTTTTTTTTAAATATAAGATGCCAGAATCTGTGCTACAAATACACTGATGATTGAAATCTCTGCTTCAAAACCATATCAGCTATGGGAGGAAATTTTCACTGCTCAGAGTACGTTCATCGCAGTGGAGTGTTTTTTGTTTAGATTAACTTACAGAAGTAGTTTAACCTGTGATATCTGTTATTAATGTTAAATCTGGCAAGGTAACACACTAATAGTTTAATGGTTTTGAAAGATGTCTTTTAAGCTCATCGTTTGTTTGATCACATACAGTATATTGTCAAATATTCTTCTAATGTAAAGTATATTTTCAAACACAGTTCATTCCTGTGATGCCTGATAAACATTTATTAGTATAATCATTGTTGAAAGCAATTAAGCTTCTTACTAATTTTGTCAAAACAGCATACATTTTTACAGGATTATTTGTTGAATTTGAAATAGAAATCTTTTGTGACATTTTAAATGTGATGACTGTCCATTTTATAATATATATGGATATATTGTGCCACAGCTGGCACATTTTATAACTTTTCCTGTCTTCTCTGTTGGCTGTAATAGCACATCTGTCATCATTTTATCACACGTCTCTCACTCTTCAACAAGACATCTGAAAAGTTCCTACTTGTGTCACCATTTAACCCTTGTTTAAACACATCAACTCTAAACCCTGAACAAAATTGTGGTCCGATATTGTCCGGTAGTGTAGAGTCAGCTTAATGGTGACGGTGGATCGACCCTGTCCCTCATAAAGCCCAGCGGACAAGGCACAGGTCCAGCTAACAGATGGGTGGGTGGAAGCTCAAGCTGCTACTCCTGTATTAAATGAATTATGAATGCATTTGGAGGCCACTGGTCATGTTTTGCTAGGTTTACATATACTCTGGAGACTTTCTGACAAGGCCTTTTCTCACTCCTTCTGCGGCGCTCTCAGCATTTCCTTAAATGTTCCACACATACATGCTATTTATAAAGTTTATCATGCAACTAATTAACTGTGGCAACAGTCCACTTTAAGTTGACATGGCTGATCCACCAACAAACTAACAGTAAAAATGTTTTGTTATTTCAATTAACTCTTTTTCAAGGGAACAATCTGTTACGATTTCACACTTAATCCACAACTTGAAGGTGGACATTTTTACAGTTTATGCTAAAAGGTCTTTTACTTGAAGATGTAATAGACTGTGTACTACAGGTTTCATCAGTTTTTTTTTTTTTAAGCCAGAGGTTTGCGCAATAAATATGACAGTTGACTTTAAAGGGTAGACTATATAAGTCAAAATGTACAGGGAAAATAGATTGCGAATGTCCATTATGCAGTATATACTGTGCGCTGAGGCTTTGGGTGACATGGGTGAATGAATCATTACGTAGCACATTATCATTAACATCAGATAATTGCCCTCAGTTTTCCAGTGAGAGTGCCAGGAGGTGAACAGGGACTACAGCTATAACAGCTTTTGTGAGACAGTAATGTATTCTGGACAATAACAAACGTGTGAGAAAGTCTTTTTTCCTCCTATTTTTCTTTTCCCTCCCTTTCTCTCCTAAGTCTCATTTAGTAGCAGTTTGCCATTTAACCATCACACAGATCTGTTTTCTCTCAGGAGTGGTGATAATGGTCATCATCATACAGTATGATTGATGCTCACATGTCAGGCCCAACGACTTTTAATCATGCGGAAATGTGGTTCATGTTCTGCATATGGACAAATGAATAGAAACCTATAAATAAGAATACGACACCGGGCGACCAGAGGTCATTTAACATCCATTTATAATGTGTCTGCTTTACAGTATGTGTGCACGGGTGCATGCGTGTAGCAATTATTCATAATTACACATGACTGCCACAAGGTTGTTTCTGACATTTAAGGTTATTTCATGGTCTGTGAACATCTGGAGTCGAGCCTCATTGTAGTAACCTTACAAGTTTAATAAAAAGCCAGAACCTGGTAAAAACCAAAACAGTCAGAAGAGCAGAGCAGGGCAACAAAATAACTGCACATTGTTTGTTGATATTCAGCCGAATCAAAATGGAACGACGCATACTTTTAAGTATACACAAAAAAAGGATGCAGGATCTACGTCAAGAAACATGTTTTGTGGTCCCACTTTATACAGTATGTTTAAATAAATTATTTGAAACATTGACCTTATTGTGTACATGCATGGGGGTTGCTTCTCTGGTGGAATCTCTTGTCAGAAATTCATAAAGGATTCAAGTATTTTTGTATGAGATTGTACTGAGACAATGTTTATAAAATAGACTGATTTAAATAAGATGCCAATGGATCCCAGTGGAATAATAAATAAATAATATAAAAATATTTTATACTGTACATAAAACTCTCATAGAAATTCGGGTGAATCTCCTTGGAATGGTTCCAAATTATGACAGAAATTTCCAATAAAACAATTTTCCTATTTGGAATATTTTGACAAAGGTGATTGTTTTTACAGCTGTAATCTGTTTGGCCACTAACACTTTGTAGTATAAAAGCAACATCATATTTGCTCTTGTGATAATGCTCAGTATCCAGAATAACACTGTTCCTCAGGGTGAAAACACACTATGGCATACTGAAGCAGATCATGTGCAATCAGTTGATGGAGTCATATACAGACCTAAGCGGATGGAGAGTTATTTGATCATTTCTGAAGGGCCATTTTACTAATTAACACACCACAATTACAGTGACCTGGAATCAACCTGTAATGTGATGCACTGATTCAAACTCAGAGTGTAAGCTCTGCATAAGTTGAGCTGAGGTATTTCAGTGCATATTAAATGTAGTTTTTAAAATGTATCAATACTTTTCTGCAGGACCAGTAGTACTTATACCCATGTCAGACTGGTTCTCGCTGATAGACAGCTGCTTTCAAACTTATGTGTGTGCTTTGTGAAAAGCATCAAAATGTTCCATTTACAACATGTCTTCTGAAATGATAATCATAGTAGCCAATCACATGTGCATGAATGCAATGGCCTGTCAGAGGTGTTTAAGTCAGTCAGAATCCACTTAAAACATTTTTCTCAGCACAAGTTCATTTCAGTTCTGCAAGCTCACAAATCCCTATAAATAACAGATGAATTGTAAAGTGTAGTTGGCTTCATTGATCATATTGGGATTTTTTATGTGGGAGTGCAGAACTCTTTAAAAGTTTAAAAGTTTATAATGGTCTTTACTCACTTTCTGTGTGTAGTCCATTCACAATTTGGATGTAAGTTTTATATTTCATGCTGCTAATTACACGCAAGTTTTAGGAGTGACAAACATGTTTAAATGTGGGAATGAGTACAAAATTGTGGTGATTGACACTGAAGAGATCAAAATCTAATGTGTAAATAGATCGCTGCACTTATTTTTACTATTGTTGTTTATAAACTTTTTATAAACAATTTTAAACTATAATAAACTATTTAAATTTAATCTACTTTCGCATTGTCTAATATTTAAATCTAATGGTAATTTAAAATATATTTTATGATCTGGCTAATTCATACAAAATCATATGACCTCACTCATTCAAATTCATATATTTTTTCTTAAATTGTACGTATTTTTCAAGTTTCCAATTCATTTGAATTTGTATGAATGACCTAAACCTAACCCGGCCCCTGGTGTTTAGACAAATCCTACAAAATCATTTGAGTGAGGTCGTGCTACTTTGTACAAACTCGCCACCTCGCAAAATTGGTCATGAGACTGTGTTGAAATATTTGAAAAATAATCATTCCAATTTTTTTTTTCCTATGCCATTGAAATTAGTTCAGAGAAAAGTAAAAACTTCTGGTTATAGGTTTTCACTACAATATACTGATTTTTTACAATTGTTACAACACTACTGTGCCATCACTGTCTTTCATCATAAGCAAATCTGTTAATCTACTGAAATATGTGATATAGTTATATACAGTTGAGTCTAACATAACACACTAAATTGTCTTTACATTGTATAAAAAAATGCATATATCAAATCACTATCTTAATGTGAAAAGTAATTATTGATCCCAAACCCATAGCATGTAAAAAAGCATATACAAAAAATATGTATGACTTAAATTTCAACTGAATCATTGACTGTTATATAAGCAAGAGCTAAAATGTTCTGTTTTTGGCACTTACGTCAGTAAAGCTAAGTAGCTATCTCAGCAAAGTGCCATTGAAACTCTTCTATGCCCATCACAATCCTGAATTTGGCAGTATTTGACACTGGGATCTCAGTGGGAAATCATTGCACCCCTCCCACAACCCTTCAGACAACACAGCAAAAGTATCTGTGTCAACAGGTTTTGTGTGTGTGTGTGATGTTTTGTTGCGCTCATTTGATTTTCCTCTTGAACATCATGATAAAATCACATGCTGTATGCTGAAAGCTTCACCCGTGCATATTCATTTGATGTGTATATTAGTTAGAGCAGATGCACCGTACAGATGCATTTAACATCTTGTGTTATATATTGCAGGGTTTTTTTTTACGTGTTCTGTGAGATGAATAAACAATACTGAATATGTAAGAGCATTGTGATATCTAAAATGAATAGCAAAAAAAATGAATTTCCTTTGAATGGCATTCACATAAGAATAAAAGCATCTAATCAGTCATATTTGAAAGAATCCATGAATCAATCAAAGCAAAACGTGTTTCAATGATTAGCGTTTTGTTTGGATGCAAAAAAAGCATCTCTTCATTGTCATTCATTCGAAAACTTCATTATTTGTTATTTTGAATTCAAAATACACGACAATACAAAATAATTATTGCAGGAAACATGTAATCATTTCATTATATTCAGTAGATGTCTCGCCAGTTAGCAATATTTTAAACGGACCTTGAAACCACAAAACAGACTCTATAACACCATTTCTCAGACTAAGATTAATGCTCTAAAGCCTGAAATATTAGTAGAAGCTGTTTGTGTTTTGTTGTTCATCCGCATATTTAATACAGTATTTCTTGCTTTTAGTGCTCATATAGTATGATATAGTGAGATAATGAGCTCATCTCACACTAAAATACAAAACTGAGTATGGTTGTTGAAATTTATACGGTCAAAAATAAAATAAAATTGTTATAGATAATGCAAATTAATAAGACCTTTCATTTCATTCTTTTTTTATATAATACTGTATGTCAACACCAACATATAACTTTTTTTTCACACCCAAAAAGACTTCTATTTTTTCTATAAGAGATTTCTATGAGTATACTAAAAGGTATACCTTTTTATCTTTATTCCTAAAAAGGTTTATTATCAGTGTGCAGAAGGCATGTAGATTACATACGTTTTGATCATTTAGATGCCTTAGAAATGCATATCAGCTTTGATACAGCAGGCATATAGGGTTAATTTGTCACATTTACTGTTTCTAACAACACCTCTGAAAGGGACTGTGGCAGATCTGGCATTGAGATGCATGGGAATGTGACATGTCTGCTTGTGGCATTGACAAATGCAACACTCCCTTTCACAGACATGCACACATACACACCTAATAGAATGGCTTTCTAATCTCACAGTGACGAGTGGCATAAAGTTGACTGGAACACAGCTGGGAGCTCCAGACCAAATGTTGAGATGAACAGATGTCTAGGAGAAAATTCATTAGCATATCCACCTTGTTTGAATATGAGACTCAAGTGATTTCCACCTTCAAAACATTCACAATGCATTCTAACTGAAGTGTGTTAGAGGGATATAACTTACCTTAAATGTCAGCGCACATGCATGATCACGCGTTGTACGCAGACCGTATCATCTGGGGAGTGGGATCTTTTGAACGAGTCCCAAGTGACTCCCTCCCCAGCCTCCACATGGCTGATCACCTCTGCCTCCCGCTGAGCAGTCATGCGGCCCGGTATGTGATTCAGACAGAGATGAACGTTCGGCTCCATTTAACACATATGCTGAAGTTCCCCGCGCATGTACCTGGCATTCCTGAGTGACATCTATCATTCAATTTGAGCTCACTCACTTCCTACAGCAATCTTCAGGGTCAAACTCTTCAAACTTATACACAAATCTTCACATTGCAACAAAAACATCACATTTTCATTGGCAAAGACATTTTAGCTACTTTCCTACAAAATGGTTTTAAAAGGTTATAACCTTTCAGTAAACAGTTCTTTTTCTTTTGCTACAGTATGTGTAGAGAATATTTTAATGATCTAAAGAACCTTTTGTGCAATGGAGAGATGTCATGCATGTTAAATGTTCTTTGTTCACTAAAGATCCTTATTAATTGCTTCCACAATATATATATTTTTTTACATAATATATGTTTGTGTAATGTTTGTGTAGATTTATTATATATACATAGACACACATGCATGTACAGCATATTAAATATATTTATATATAAATTAAATTATATAATTTAATACATGTTTATACATACTGTATGTGTGTGTGTGTATTTATATATACATAATAAATATACATTATGTAATCGAAAACATATATTTTGGATGCAATTAATCACGATTAATTGTTTTACAGCACTAAATTTTGCATTATATTTTATAAAATGGTTAAAACTTTATTGCTTACATTCATGTTATTTATACATTAATTAATATTTCTTCTTATTATTGCTATATAATACATTTATACATATACATACAAATATATAAATACCCTACACAGAACGAGTGATTTGGAAGATGGATTGATAAATGGGTATTCAGACATTTTTGAGCCCCATTATATAATTGTTGTTTTATCCTGCATCTGTTTTTAAATGCTCTAGTCAGAACAAAGGGTCATTACTACAATTTGATTTACAACACTGAAGTTTCCGACCACCTGGCAAGGGTTAGTTACTCACCAAAGACATTTTTTACTCACAGTGGCACTTAACAAGTGTTAATTTTGGACCCTGTGGGTACGTTACAAGTGATGAGCAAAGACATATTTAAATTACAATGGCACCATGGACACTATAGCATTAAACATTTGCTTCATTAGTTAATGAATAGAAATCAACTCTAAAAGACGCACAGGCAGGCCTTGAGAGATGAGCTGATGTGAGCATGGCTGTGAAGAGCAGGACTACACTAGATTAGTTCGTAGGGGCCTCGGGTACCTGTAACACTAATTGCGGTTGTTAAGAGCTCAGAAACATTTAAGAGGTGTAATTATTCTGACATTCCACAAGGATCTTTACACGCAGCGCAGGTCCTCTGAAAAACTGAGCCGCTATGCATACAAACCACGGGCACATCTCACATGGCTCTTTTATTTTCTCTATTTTCTGACCGTATAGGATGGGAGATGATTAGGAGTGGAGAACATCATCAGCATATGACGCAAGCCATATTCCAAACCTAAATTGGTGAGCACTGAAGTACACTTAAGCACACTTATATTAAATTCTTTTTATTTATTTTATTTATCTTAAACCTACTTATTGTGGTAATTTTATACTTTAAAAGAATATACTTCAGTGCGAACTGACTGTAATGTAATGTAATGTAATGTAATTATTTTTTTTAATAAGTTTATTGACATCTTCATATGTACTTTCACTATTATGTCAATTGTCTTTGAAATGTCATTATAGGGGTCAGACCCCGAAATCTAGAGGTTAGAACCCTAGCGAGGGCAAGAGTTCTGCGTCCGGCTTGGTTCCCACATGCCCCCCAAAAAAGCTTAGATTAGGGTACCTCTGCGGAGGTAAGATAGAAGAGCAAAGACCTCTGTCAGAAAGAAAGGTTTCATTGGATTTCAATGCAACTATAAATTTAATATCTAAATATACTTAATGTAAGTCTTTGGAAATAGAGAATAGAGTCATCTGAAAACAAAGTAGAAATCTTCCATCAGTTGCTCCATAGCAAGGGAGCTAGTAAATGGTCTTCTGCCAATTATCCACAGTCTGCTGCTTGGGACCGTTTTATCCGTCCATTGAAACACAGCAACACTGATGGATTACCCATGTGAGATGTGAAGAGGAGGGCAAACTAAATCTTACAGGCTGAGTTCAGATGTGTAGGAGGGCGAGTCCAGAACATGAAGACACAGCAGACAAAGTTAGATGGAAGTCCCATCACCTCTTCACAACACCTTTTGAAGGACTAAGCCTCCAAGCGTCTGAAAGTTTGCCGTTAATGGAAACAGAGAGGGAGGATTAGACAGATAAAAATCACCTCTAGGGGCGACGCTCCCTGCCTCCACATGCTCTGAGGTGAGATACATGTCAGTGCTCAAGGGAGGAAGGGATTAATTGTTTGCTCCCCTCGGTGATACAATCATGTTTTACAACCGGAGCCCAAAGGGAGGACCAGACAGCTTCTGCCAGTCGCTGTGCCTGCTGGTATGATTTTTTAATTGGATATGAGAAGTGAAGACTTGCTGAGAACAAGTCTTAGTCTCACTTAGAACAGGCGAGTCATCTTATGTGGACAGACTTCTGAATAAAGCCACAAGCTCTATAGTGCTGCTTGTTCTAGCCAAAAACTTTCTACTTTGACAGGAAGGGGGCAGCTGACCATGTGTTTCCAAAAGGCATCATTAGTCAACTACTGTATGGTTGCAAGTTCATTATCAAGCCTAGTTCCTTGTTAGTGTGGCATGTGGATGTAGTGAGTGATGTGAGGAAACTTGCAAAGATGGAGGAAAAATAATGGTGAAGCGCTCCCTAAATGCCATGTTTGTTAATTTCTACTTATCGGAACATTAATTTGATACAGAACTGATTAATTAGCAGAAGTTATCATGCAACTGCCCATTGGATATCATTAACAGCAGTTCTAGCTAACTCTGTGATGAAGTTTAAAGGGTTAGTTCACTTAAAAATGTTATTAATTACTCACCCTCATTGTAACGTTCTGATATAACAGAGTGGAGACAGGATCGAGTACAACAGTGATATTTATCCAGGTAATAGGAGGCAGGGGTGGAAACTGAAAGACAGGGGATGTAACGAACAAAGGCAGGCCTGCTGTCTCCTGACAGTCTGTGCAGTGATCTCCTGATCGCTGCCTTTCTTCCACACACGTTGCACTCTGATGAACGGGACTTGAGGATTACACACCGGGCTTGGAAGCTCAGTATCTTCGTCCTCTTGGGATCCTCTTTACCCCCTTTAACACAAGGAATTCATACAGGTAAGTATCAGAATAGGACTTAGCTTATACAAAGGATGCTGATCAATTCTCTCTCTTTGGTGACGAGCCATCAGGTGAGTATCACAGGTAAGCATAAGGCGGATCTTGAAACATAGCATGAAGCGATCTCCTGATATGATTGCAGCCCAGGTGAGTAAAACAGGTCAGTGATAGACACTTGTTGGCACTCTCTCTCAATAGTGCTCGGTGCAGGTGAGTGTCTCAGCAGTCAGATATTTCCGCAAGGATCGGGGCTCAGTGATTCTAAAAGCACACTAGAAGGAAGGTGAGAGGTGAAGGTCCGCGAGGTATTTAACCTGTGCATATAACTGCCGACAGATGATTCCAATCAATAAGCTGGCGACTGAGAGCGCGTCACAGTGACTGAACTGGGAACAGATGACCTGAATGGCGTGACACTCATGTCGTTCTAAACCCATAATACCTCTGTTCATCTTCAGAACACATATTAAGATATTTTTGATGATATCGGGGAGCCAAAGTAGTTTTTGGTTACTTTCTAAAACAAAGGTGATTTTTGCGCTTTTGGGCAAATTAATGAAATTCTTGAGAAGTGTTGAATATTAGCTTTCCAAAGATTGGAATTGTTAAGAATTGTAAACTCTTTAGTCGGATCAGTCTGATCTTAATACACATTTGCTTCTCAGGAAACATTTCTTATTATTAATGTTAAATTCTCTATACACTTTGCTTTCAGACATTCTGTTCATCCAAAAGTGATAAAAACACAATTAGACTATTTCAAAGTGGACTACAGACCTTTTGTCAATGTGTAGTTTACTTGGAACCCCAAATAAAACTCTGAGTATCTGTCAATGATTTGATTTCACTAACCTGACACAGACAACGACTATAAGAACTTTAGCGGTTCCGTGGGTGTGCTCTCTGGAACTATTGTGAGAAGAATAAAAACCTGTTGGAAAGAGTCCTTTCAAGTCAGTCATCTGGATGATAAAATAGCTCACTTTCATCTGTCTTCTGTGGCCTGTCTCAATTTGTGATGTCCATGAAAGTTCAGTTGTTTTCTTTACTTGCTTTTACAATGACAAACAGGGTGCTCTCGAAATCCAAACCTTACGGCTAGCACTACAATGTGAACTCGTTGCTTATTTCAGTACCATGGCCGCTGTGTGTGAGCTATAAGTGGACTGTGCTTCCGTCACACACTTACGTGTAAACCATTCAAAGAAAAGACCCTCTCATGGCATAAAGGAAACAGCGTGAAACATCCAGTGACGAGAGGAACTATATGGGTTGGGGAATTGCACCGCTCAGCTCGGAAAATGTGCCGGAGAGTTTATGGATTTTGAGGTTGCCGTGGCAACAGCAGCAACCCTTCTTTGAAATAGCTTTAGAAGAAAATGTTGACAGTCTATTAAAAGCAGGGTGCTATAGGAAAAACGCACATCATTTACTGTGTTCTTACTGACATAAACACATACTTATGCATTTTGGACATCACCACTGTAGTCTTTTTGTAAGCTGAATGATATGAACATAGACTTTCCTTATTGTTCCTCTTAGGTGGAGTCTCAAACAGATCCATTAACGTTACCCTTTGCTGAAGTGTTTCCAAGGTACAGACAGACTATAAAAGCAATTAAGAATCTGTTCATTTCAACTGAGGAAATTACCATTCCTGAATGTTCATCTGCAGCGCAAATTATTTCACAATTATTACATTGCTCTCAGCCGGCGTCTCTCTCTCTTCAATGAGATCAGAATGTACAGTGAAGCCAGAAAGCAACAGAAAAATCACAGAAAGCAGCAACAGCCACTCAAGAGAATGTAGGTTGGAAGAGAGAGATCTGACATTATGTAAACAGACACTAGTCGAGCTGAGAGTGGCCGCCAAAGCAGTGAAAGTGACAAATTCTCAGCGGGGAGACAGAGACGCAGCCCGATGGATCTGGGCAAACAATAGGGATGGCAACAGCTTCTGCTCTCTGTGGAAACATGCAGAACAAGAGGGATTACGGCAGCACCGAGACCGTCCAATCAAACGGTGCCCACAAAAGCCTCCATAATCAAAAAGGCTTCACACTAGAATAAAGGTGCTCCTCTGAATCTTGACACACTGATGATAGCCTTAGGAAACGATATAGGTACAGGAAGTTGTTTCCATTACTAAAGCGGTAAATTCGTTAGACTTAATATAAACAGCTTTTTAAATGTTCACTTTTTAGGAGAAATGTTGACGTACAGTAGTAACTATCAGCCTGTCTAGGACCGTCAAAATGTTGCTTTTGTTGTCAGTTGGCATTTAATTTAATTTAATTGGTAAATTACAACCTATTTATATAGCCTAATACATAAACCAGTATAATGAAATTCTATATTATAATTTAAATTTACATTACACTTACATTTAGCAGACGCTCTTATCCAAAGTGACTTACAAATGACAATGGAAGCAATCCGGATCTACAAAAGAGCAACATGCTCAAGTCTCAGATACAGTAGCTTAACGTAGTACACGTAGAAAAGTTTATTTTTACTATATAATAAATAAAAGAAAACAGATTGAATAGAAACAAATAGAGCAAGCTAGTGTTAGAGGCCATTTTTAATGTATTTATTTTTTTGTTTTTTTAAGACAGCAAGCAGTTAGTAAATAGTCTGTTTTTTTTTTTGTTTTTTTTAAAGTACAGAGTTAGTCTGGAGAGTGCTAGAGTTTGAGGGTCAAACAAAGTTGGAAGAGATGTGTTTTTGGTCCATTCTGGAAGATAGATTTAGCTGCTCGGATTGAGTTAGGCAGGTCACTCCAACAGAAGGGAACATTTCATTTAAAAGTCTGTAAAAGCTTTTTTTTTTTTCTCACGATAAAACAATGTTCACTTGCAGAACAAAAGCTTCTAGAAGGCATATAAGTCTGAAATAGGACTGCAACTAACGATTATTTTGATAATCGATTAGTTGGACGATTATTTTTTTTCGATTAATCGATTACTTGGATAAAAATGTAACGATTCTTTAATTTGATGTTTTGCTCATAACTATATAAAACCATATATATATATATATATGTATATAGTTTAAAAAATATTCAGTTGTTAAGATATAAACAGCTGAAATAATGTCATTTTGTATAATAAAATGATATACTGTGTAAAAACACAGTAAATATGTTTGAAAACAGATTTGCTAGTTAACAAGTTAACTTTGTAGTGGACTTTTAACAAAAAAGTAACAAAGTAAAAAAAAAATTACCATAATATTGTGTAATTGATGCGTTTCGTGTGTCACACTCACCGTATGCAAAAATAAAAAGCACAAAAACACATCACTTACAGGAGTTTTTTTCCAAACTTAAAAGGCCTGTTAAATGAATAAAACTAGAGGCATTTGTTAGCTTTAAGATGAGTTTTTCAATTCAATTATTCAATCCAAATTTGTCTTGGATCTCAAAGCTTAACGTATTCAATCTAGCATCTGCATGCAAGCCTTCTGATGCAAGGCAAAATGTAGTATTTCTTATGCAAAATGTGAGAAGGGTCAGACATCATTTGTTCCTGACAGGCTCTGCTATTTTTTCATATACACATATTGAAAAATTTGCTCAAGTTTATTGTGTAAACTATAATATGCACAGTCGCATATCAAAGTATGCTGGCAATGATATAAATCAAAGCACATGGCACACAGTGTTCGGAGAAGAACGCTGGAAAATACGACAGAATTAAGATGCTTGTCTATAGACTTCTGCAGTACAAGCCGCGGTTCAGCTGCGCGAGACAAACGCTGGCAGTATGAAAGCACAATCGGCGCGCGCTGCTCCTATGCTCATATGCTTACGCCCTGCTGACACGTGTAGTGTGAAACCAGCATTAGCGAGTAGCAAGTGAACAGATCTAGTGCGACTGTCCAGAAGTTAGCAAACAGTTTAAACAAAAGCACTTAAACTAATAATTTAATTATAATTTAATTGCATACTGTCTTATATGCAATTTAACCTTTTAAGTGTCCGCTCATGATTGTGGTACTGCCATGCCATGAAAGCTTGTTCTTGCATAGCGTGCAGGTTATCCTCGTCTTAGAGGCGTTTAATGTAAATTGCTCCCATACCTTGGAGGAGTTGGGGTGCACGCTTTTTCCTGCAGACGCTTTTGTAATCTCCATTGCGCGAGTGGCTGTGTATGTGTGTGTATTTGTGCATTTTATGGTCGCGCTCCTCAGTAACGTCAGCAGCCCAACTAGTCGATGATGGCATTCGTTGACAACAAATTTCATTATTGATAATTACCGATTTTATCGATTAGTTGTTGCAGCCCTAATCTGTGTCCACTTTCAGTATGTGGGGAAAAAGTATCTTGAACATTTTGCTAAATAAATAAGTGTTGTGATCCACTGACGTAATTTCATAGCCCTACAGTGTGACGACTGAGCTCGAGGTAACTTGCCTTATACTTACCCTTATGCCTCTTCACAATGAATTCTCATGCCTATGCTCTTTAAAGGATGTCATGTCTCAATAACGTTATCCAAGTTTCAGCACTTACCTGCACCGAGCACCTTTTAATGAAGGAATCAACAAACTCTAAGAAACAGAGAGCTTCAAGGAGTTTATGCTCTTCTATTTACCTCGATACCTATCTGGAAAGGTTCATCGAGGAAAGAGAAGCGATCGGATGATCGCCAACACGTTGTAGATGCACACGTGAGAAACCTCTTGCTCACTTATCATTTATTCACTCACCTTTGTCTACTCACCTGTCTTCTCAGAGCACGGAGACCTCACCACCACGGAGCACATCAGGACTAGAACGAGTTTCAAACAGTGGCTATTCTGAGTTAGCGATCAGGAGATCGCCTGGAGTGATATGAACTGCAAAACCTTCATTAAATACCTTTAAACTTACCTTCAGCTGTCTTGACTTCTCAATGCATGAGCGTTACACCTACATTCAAACAAGAGCAAATGATGATAACATTTTTGTTTTTAACCCTGAAAGTATGTATTAACTGAGTATGGTTTTCTTATAAGAGTGTTTGGGTCGAACCTTTATTCTATGAGGACCATGGGACATTGGGCTAACTCATCTTATCTTATAATCACTTAACCATTAGGCTGGAAGAAAAATATTGTGAAAAGGTCAATTTAAAATAAGAACTTAATATTATACTGCACGAGGCTCATGCCACATCAGGTCATAATATCAATGTCACTGGACAGCATACTGTATTCTTTCGTATCCCTAAGTTGTTTTTTTTTTTTTAATTGCCCTTCACTAGATTGAAAAGTTCACATTTTGCTATCGCAAGCTTGCCCACAGTGGGAATTCCGGTTTCCAGATAAAGTCATAATTGCTCTGCCATTCTCCTGCCACAATATACATTCCGCTCCCTTCCTCCAAACCCTGTCTGACTGCCTCTGCTAGAGTTCTTCCATAAAAGAGAGGAAAGCGAAAATAGAACCAACGCAAAGGCTTGCGAAGTGATGAAAAATTGCAGACTGCATCTAGTCAAGAAGTTGACTAGTGGGTTGTGTCTGTGCTGACTAGTCATGGATCCCAAGACATTAGTTATGCTTGTGCACAACAGAAGAATTGGACGTGACTTTTTGGACAATTTATTACAATGCAAGCAGCAAGAATCTGGCAATGGACATGCATACTTTCATTTCTCACCTGCATCATCTCATCTGAACAGACATTCTCACTACTCACACACTCTCCGTCAATACTTCGCTTAACTTGCCAGAAAGACTGCTGGAACTGCATGGTGCATTGAGAAGGATTTACATAATGCGAATGCTGACTTGCCAAGAATTCTATTACTTTTCTGGACGACCACTCTACTAGTAAACATGACTAGTTGTGCAAGCTCTAAAGGAAAACAATAATCAGAAACCATTTAAGAATTTTAAGAAATGTTTTACTACAGGCACAAAGCACAATTTAGTCCCTCCTGTAACAATACAGGTATCATAAACTAAGAATGAATGACATTTTTACAGCATTTATTAATGTTCATTTGTAAATTGTAAAAGTATTAACTTGTAAATTGTAAAAGTATAGGTAGCACTTTATAATAGTAACACCTTTCCTCAATAAATTCTTAATTTGCTACTTATTAAAAGTTAGTTATGTTTAGACTTTGGGTAGGACGAGGGATGTCGAATAAGATCATGTAGAATTAGGTATTAACATGTGCTTAATTGCTAAATGGCTAATATTCTAGTAATGTGCATGCTAATGCTAAGTAACTAATAGGTGTAACTATATATGTAAGTATTTATTAAAATAATACAAAAAATAATACAAAAATATATATTGTATAGTGCAATTCTTTTTTAAAGCAGCATTATCGAAATTTAAACTGTTGCATCAACAATGGCTTAGTGCAGTATTTTTAAATCGTTACCCATTAATGTAGAATTGACCTAAAAAAATGCATTAGTGTAAAAGTTCATTGTTAGTACCTGTTAGCTATTGCATTAACAAATTTTAACATATTGAACCTTATTATAAAGTATTACCAAATGTTTTTTTTTTTTTTTTTTTTTCGTAGGCTGGTTAATCTGAACAATTTGTCTGCTAATCAGACTGGATCAGTCTGCATCTCAGTGATTCGCTGAACCAAGCTGTCTAATTCAAAGAGGTCTAAATCACATTTATAGTGAACAGGTGTTATAAAAATGGAGTCGTGATGGTTATGAAACAGATGAGTAGTTTCTAACATGACTGTTTTAACAAGTTGAATCATGGCTGTAAAGAACTGAACTGAGATGTGTGAAATTACTATAATTGTAATAAACAGCAACATGGGCCTTCAAATGGCTTTTTGAAAAGGTTTAGAGCATGTAATGTGCCATGAAGGAATTCCAGGGACCATGTGATGACATGAACTGGTTAAAATTGGTCTGAAATCGAAAAAAACTGAAATATAGTACTCTCTTTCCTTGGTGTATCTTGGCAGTGTGCTCGTATTTTTGGGTCATCGTGCTCATGACGGGACGTGTGTATCCTTCACACAACAGGCACAGGCTGACTGACTGAATAGATGGGCTGGTCATGGACATTTATTTATACAGGGTGATGTAAATGCTGTTAACCTGGATCAAATCATTTTGGCGCTACTGTTCTGCAAGTGCCCTTGAAAGAGAAGGAGCTTTGACCTAAAACTTTCAGCACGCTTCTTCTCTGAAAAGAGACTGATTTTCTGATTCCCTCTTGAGGACCGGTTTTCCAGGACCATGAGAAAGCAGGTTACCTACTTCAAAGTACCTGAATGTCAAAGAAAACATGTTATTTCACTAGCTGTCTATTTTTGCTGGCATTCATGTCATGCAAAACAGGTCAAATAAACTCACAATATAGACTCATTTGCAAAAACAGATAAAAAAAATGTGTAAATGTGGGTCATACCCTGCTGTTTCCCTTTGAGCTTTGCTTCAGTTATGGTGACAACTTCCTGAATATTAATAGAAATGAAACAGGGAATGTGGCATGAAACATGTGCAGAGCACCACTCAAGACATCTGTTGATTGTGGCCCCGTCTTGCCATCCTCTTCCTGCAGGGCCTCATTTCCCGCCATCAGACTTTGCCTTACGTGATTAAGTTTCCAATTACTGATGTCTGCCAAGTTCCACTGGCTCCATTGAACGAATCTGGATCGCTCTTCATCTTCTGAGGCTGAAAGCAGCGTGTTGGGAGTCTAAAATAGGAGGATGTTCTTGCATGTTAGAGCAAAGGAGACGGAGCAGAAACTCATTGAGGTTGATCGACAGGTATGCTATGAATGAAAACATGAGCAAAGTGTATAGATATGGCATTTTTAATAATGTCTAAACAAAACACTCACTGTAATTACTCAGTTACTCATTTTTATATTTATTAGTATGCAATTATTGTGCAAAACAAAACTGTCTTGGGATGTATTCAGTAGTTTAGTCTAATAAAACAACTGAATACAAGATACAATTAAATTGAACAGTCACAGTGACTGTAAATTAAGGGATAGTTCACACAAAAAAGGAAAGTTGCCACTTTGATACAGATTTGTAGAAATTTACATCACATGCTCACCATTGAATTCTCTGCAGTGGATGGGTGCCGTCAGAATAAGAGTGCATCACAGTATTTGTTTAAAACCATTTTGGACTGTTTGGGCTTGTAAGTTGTGTTTGATATATTTATTACAAACATGCATTTACGCTTCACAAGATCTTAAATGATGAACTGGAGTCATGAGGATTACTTATGATGTTTTTATCAACTGTTTGGAATCTCATTCTGACAGCACCCATTCACTACAGAGTATCCTTAATTTCCTAAATGCTAAATTTCGACATATATTTTCCTTTAATGATACTGTATAAAATCAACTACATCTCGCATGGCCTGAGTATGAATTCATTTTCAGTAAATACATTCTTTTGGGTGAACTATTGCTTTAAACGTGCACTCTTAAAATAAGGATTGCAAAACTTAGTAGTACTTTCTGGCAGAGTGTTGTAGTATAAAGTCCAAGAGAACTGTACCACTGGAGAGTTGAACTACATGAAAAAAGCAAGTAGATCTAAAAATTAAATTACAGGAATAGCAAACTAAATCTAAGTTGCTTCAGAACCAAGCAAAACCATCCCTTCTGTGAGTCTGCAACACTTCCAAACATATTAGTGCAGTGCTTCTGTGTCAGCAGTGTAGAACAGATTTTGGATGCATGTCCTGTAGACTGCAACAGATTCTGAAAAGATAATCAAAAGGCAGATGGAAAAACAATGCAATTCCAGCTGGTGAAATACAAAGCCAGCTGAAGGCAACGTGACCAGCTGAGAATAAAGAATAAAGATATAATCAACACAGAGCCTACAGTCATAATCCAAACATGCTCATTCAGTACAAAGCTGTATTGAGTTTAGTTCACTCATGAATAAATATTTATCGTTCCTCATGCTCAATGTTTTCAGCAAAGCCAGAAAGTTTTTTTTTTTTTTTTAATTAATTAATTAACAATCTGCAACCACTTCACACAATTTAGAATCCAGACTTTTGATACTATTGATTTATAGTTTGGAGCATAATGAAGCTACAAAAACAGAAAGCTCATTTAAATTACGCTGCAGTTTTCTGTTCTGCAGACAGCACTGAACAAATGAGTCAGGAACTGTGGTCATGATTTATTTATATTCAAACAAAACAAGTACACCGTTTTAGACACCCAATCCTGGAATCAAGTACAATATACAGACAGGACTAATTTGCCGTTCATACAGAGCTTTAATTAAGACAATGCCACAAACCTTTCCAAAAAATCCAATAGAATTTTTTTTTTTTCTTCTCAGAAAAATGTACGTAGCAGCCTGTTAACAAACCTACAACAACAAGAACTCCGACTGCCATCAGTGTCCAATGCATTCTGAAAGGTTCCGCCTTATGTAGCCCGGATGCTGCGTGTCTCGCTAGGGATGGGAATCGAAAACCGATGCTGCGTCCGAAATCGCATACGGCTTAAGTAGGTACTACATTTAAAACCGAACCTACTACTTGACCGTTAAAACAGTAGGTACTATATAGTATGAATGGGGGTAGTATGAATGGAACTCGGACATACTACATCCGCCAT
>JAUMHP010000043.1:7026846-7044073 GCA_032361065.1 Enteromius trimaculatus
ACTCTGCCTCCCGAAAGATTGCGAAATAATGGCCTTTAGAAATTAACCGTCGAATTTGAAGAAACATATCAAGGTGAAATCATCTGCCACCTCAGGAATCCACTCCTCCGGCTATGCTTCATCCCTTCGTCCCTCTGGCTCTGTCAGCCTCCTCCTTCCCTCCAGCTCTACCTCAGTCTGTCGCTCCGTCTCCACCAAGGCCTTCCGGATCCAGGTCTCCGTATCGGTCGCCAGCGGCATCTGCTCCAACTTGGCCCTCCGTATCTTCAGCTCTTCATCTCCACCTCGGGCTCCGCCGCCATCAGTCGGCCCCCTGGAGCCGGCAACCACTTCTCCTCCATGGCTCCTCCCTCTGTCGACTCCTCCAGGGGACAACATCATGGCTGTGCTCTTTGTCCCGCTAGGGTTCCTCCTGCTCCAAACTCCTCCTGATTCCACCATGGCTCCTTCCTCCATCATCACCACCCTGAACTCTCTATCCTCTTGCCCTCTTCCCGCTCACCCGGCCATCTCCTGAACCTCCTTCAGACTTCCCTCTCCTTTCTTTCTTTTGAGGTCGCATCTTCTCAGAGGGGGTGAACTTTCATGCCCCTGATCTGTTTGTTATTGTTTTCCTTCCCCATGTGCTCTGTCTCTGTGTGACCTAGTTTAGGTGTGTCATGCTCGTTTACTTTCATTGTCTTCCCTTTATACGTTTTCCTCAGTTTAGTATGTGTTGTCTAGTATCAAGGTTTTTATATGTGTGTGTGAAACTACCCTGCCTGTGTATTTGCCTCTCTGGAATATTAAAGGATTGTTATTTTCGTGAATTTGAATCTTGCTTTGTGCATTCGTTCATCGCACGTGACACCTATAGTAAGGCAAGTCCATCTAAATATTGATGCCTTTCTGTTTTGAGACCAAAGATCCATTACAAAGCTGCATTTATGATAACAGCCCATAAAAATGTTTTCAAACTGACCTTGAGGTTCAGCAGTGAAAACAAGTGCCCATCTGTGCAGCAGCAAGCATATGTAACTCTATGTATAATTCAACATGTTTTGTGCTTCCACTGTATGGTGAAACCGTTACTTACACATCTGTAGTAAATGGACAAAGGAGCAGCAGAGGTCTTACATGAATGTTAAAAATGTGACTGTGCAATGCGGCATTTGAATTTTCCAACATTTCCTGTAGTAGGACGAAGCATGAATAGAAGTCATTTACCCAGTGCCAGCAGACATGCCTGATGCAGTAGGGTTTCCTTTAAACTCAGTGTGAGATTGAATTACCTTCCATTGCCCTCCTCATTGCTGCTAACAAGTCTATTTCACAGCCCAGCTTCTGCTAGCGCCAAACTTATTAACCTCCCCTAGCATAAGGTACCAATCTAATTCCCCAAGCTCCACACGATGTGTTTGTGGAAGAATATGATTCACTTTACCTTGTGCATGTCAAGTATATAGTAAAAGAATATTTCACCAAAAAAGTTGCATTTGCTTAATTTACTCAGACGTCTGAGATATAGATGTAGATGAGTTTGCTACATTGTCAGAACAAATTTGGAGAAATGCAGTCCACAATTAATCCACACAACTCCAGTCAGTCGATTAATGTTGTGTGAAGCAAAAAGCTGCATGTTTGTGAGAAACAAAACATTAAATACTTACTCTGGTGACACAGTCTTTCTCTCGTTGCCCTTTCACATCAAAATCCACTGACAAAATTATTTACAGCTGTTTTAGACTTTAACATTTTTGCTTGTATATATATTACTGCATTTTTCTCTCCTGATTCAAACAAGGTGAAAATTATGAACTTGTATTTTATCTGGAAGTAATAGTTTGAAGTTCAAAATATATTAACCCTTGAACTAATATCTCTATAGAGATTACTTTGATAGAGAATAAATCTATCAAAAGGAAGAGATGAGAGCTCAGTCTTTCCACAGATGTACTGGCCCCTCTCTGTGTCTGCTGTTGTCATGGGAAGTTTGGGTATTTACAGTTTTCAAGTGACAGAAGCAGTTTACAAACTTACAGTCAGTCAGACAGAAGAAATAACACTGCCGGTAAAACCATCAGTGCCGTTCATAACGGGTTCCATAACTAGTACTAAACCTCTGTTTCGTTTTAATATGTACAATACTTGCATTGCCTTGTTGGCGAGGGTCCTGATCTCAAAGTTCTGATGATTCCAATGTTCTGGATTGGCAATCATGTTCTTCCTGGTTTGAAAAGTGATGAATTCCTGACTCTGATGATGTAGTTGAAAGAAGAGCTGAGAGAGCGATCTGTTGCGATCCGTGGATCTTGAGTTACATGAAAAGTCAAGGCTTCGTCCTGGTGTACAACTTAGGTGTTGCCCTGAGGTTAAATCCTCATCTTAGTTTCCTACAAGACTGCAAACTGTGCTGCATCTAAGCCCACCCGATGAGTTTGCATCAGTCCCGGGGGCTTAGCCAAAAGACGAGAGAGATGGTGGGAGTCCAGCATCCAGAAAAAGCAAAAAGCGAGGCAGGTCCCTGCCGTGAAACATGTGGATGTTACACCTCTTTGGGTCAAAGAGCCAGTCATGTTTTGATAATTTGGAGGAAGGTTTTATGACTCTTTGTTTCTAAGCATGGTAATTACATATGCACTGGATTGGAGGTTGATATACAAATTAGAAGACTTAAAAGCCCTAAAACTAAAGTTGTTAGATACCAAACACGAAATGTGTTGATATTATGAGGTGATATTAGCTAATGATCTATCATAAACATGCATAAAACAGTGTACCATACACAAGACAATATACAGGCACAGTAACAATATACACAATGACCTGTGTAACAAAACAAGAGTACTTTTGTAACAGAGTTCGCAAAGCAGGTACTCACAACTGTGCTTTATGGCAGTGAAAGTGAGATATGACAGATATTTCATTCCTAAATGAATCATCGTTACAGAATAAACCAGATTAGAACATGATTCACTGACTCCCTCATAAAGACAGTCACTTGTTTCATTTACGACTCATTACTTTTAATCAAACTGGTTTAGCGAAATATTAAGTGACTCACTCGTCATTTGTTTGATTCCTAAATGAATCAGTGTTATTGAATGAATCAGATTAGTACATGATTCACTGATTGATTCATGAAGGCAGTCACTTGTTTCATTAATAAATCAGCACTTTTGAACTAACTGATGTAGCGAATAAGCCTATGCCTCACTCACTACTTGTTTCATTCTTGAATGAATCAGTGTTACTGAATCAATTGAGTGCATGGTTCATTGACTTAACCATAAAGAGTTTAGAATAGAATACTAAAATACTACTCTCACTATTTCTGTCAAACACACAGCAGTAGACGTGAAATAAAGAAACGCAAGGGGGGAATTAAGTAGAAAAACTTGTCTTGTGCACAAAATTCTGATGGTATATACAAATAGTACAAATAGTTTGAAAACTTATCCAGCATATTCTCAAAAATAGACCCATTTCCAGATATACTGAAGACCCTTTTCTTTATTACATCTATACAATTCAGTGTTAAGAAAAAGAATATAGGTGACCTAAAGCTGCGATCAGTGTAATGTGAAGTAATGCTGTCCAGACTGCATGTGGTCTGTGGCAAGTATTGAACCAGATACTATTAGACCCTGTGTCATACTGTGATTCCAGACATCCAGCTTTACAAAGACTTAGTCAAACAAGACATAAAGGCCAACAAAACAAGATATGATGAAATTGATTATCAAATCCTAGACTGACAAACCTCATATTACAGAAACAATGGTTTCTATGTATCCATATTTCCACAGCTACATATTGTGGCGGGAACACCTGTAGCTCATCAGCGTCGCCCTGGCAATTATCAGGAGCACCTGGGAACAATCACCGCAGGCCAATCGGTCACAGGAGAAACCAGGCTTAAATACGGCCACTGGATGACTGGTACACTGAGCACTGACTCCACGCCAACCACATGTTGACGCTTATGCTATTCTCTTTGTTCTCCCAGAACTCACCGCTTGGCCTCGCCGCACAACTCACCTGGATCATCTGGGCTTCACGGATCGCCTAACCCCTGGGAAGAGGAAGAAGAGCACCGCTGCACCGAACGCCAGCCACCAAGCACCGTCACTCACTTTGGTTACTTTTGTTCACTTCTGTCAATAAATCCACCCTTCAGGGCTTGCACTCAGTTCCCTTGTTGCGTTGTCTCTGCCCGGTGGCGACAATATGTAGTATGATTTTCTTTTCAAGTTTTAAGGGCTATAAACTGACATTTTAAACAATGGTCTGCTATTGCAAGGAAATGTTCTAGTCATTGAAAGTGATGTGATTTATAGTAGAAATGTCAAAGACGTCTTGACGGAAAGAACATGTCTATTTAGGGTCCTTAAAGGCACACTTAAATGAGAATTCTTGTGAAATATACTATAATAGACGCCTGAGGTAGTCTAATGTGCTTAGATGTACTTTTCAGCTACCTACCACTGAAAAAAGAACATTTGTTTAGTATTTCAGTGTCATTATTAACACAGATGGCTCAATACATTTCTGCATAGACAGAGGAGTACATACCAAGCTTAGTATTTTGCAGCATATGTGACCCAAATAGGCTGTTTTGTGTCACCATTAGCTGTGAACTATTTTAGCTGTGAACTATTTTAGTTAAAGTACATTTTTTTCACCTCTTCTGAGCAAATCTGTGATCTTCTAACACCCATAAAGGCATCAAATGGACACCACCAAGTTGAATGGATCATGCTGTCTTCAGTTTTTTAATTATTATTATTTATTTATTTTAACATTATGCATGTTAGACTCACATAATACATTGTTAATACCACCTGGAGAAACTATTGTTGAATCATCAGAGGATTTTCACCACATAATATATATTAATGGCATCTACCAATAGCCAGGCCAAATACAAATATAACAGAGTTAGGCTTTTTTTAGCTGTGCTTCTGTCGTTTCCATCATTTAAGGGACTGTACCTTCTCCCCAGGTGGCTCTTCATCTCCAGGCTGATGAAATGCTTGAGCACATGATAAATATTTAATCCACGTTCGGGATCAGTAGCCACACTTTTCAAACAATCCTGGCAGAGGTCCTCAGTGGCTAATTGTCACACCTATGGCATGCCAATGAGGTTACAGCGGGCAAGAATCAATGCCGTCCCATCAGCCCCAAGGCACAGCTGAGACCCAATCTGATGCTAATGGAAAATGACAAATGTAAGTAATGTAATAACCCACAACGGGGATTGATCCATATTATTCTAAATCATTACAGCTGTGTTCATCACATGCAACTATTCATCTAGAGTAATCTGAGAATCTGTTATGTATATAAGAAAATCTGTTGTATATCATTGGCAAAATCTTTCCCCACATTATATTTTTCATTGTAACAATGGGAATGAATGAATGAAGCTACACGTAAACCATATTTTAGCTTTAAAGTTCTTTGCATTCAGTGTGTTCAACTATATGCCAAAGTCACCCTGACATTTATCTTGTTACAATGTATTTAATTTAGTCTTTGAATATATACAAAATAAGCTAAAATAATGGCATTTTCATCATATAATTAACATATTTAAAGTAAATTAATGTCTTGAATAACGTTAAAATGTCAAATTGCCAATCTGGCATCATATTAACAATGACCTGCTTAGATAAAGGATCTACATTTTTTTTTCTTAAGTTGTATCAGTGAAAAAAAAGCTCTATAGAGACTTTAATAGCTATTTTGAAAGTTATGAGAACTTTGAAAGTTTTTTCAACTTAAAATAACTTGTTACCCCACTGGCTTAATTTGTGGTTTAGTCAGTTTGAAATTTCAAGTTAAGCTGTTAATTTAAGTGACAACTGGAATATTTTAGTTGACAAAACTTAAGTCAGAGGGGTAATAAATTATTTTACGTTGGACTGTACTATATGTCATTCTATTCTATTCTATTCTATTCTATTCTATTCTATTCTATTCCCCTTCCAATGCTTAGTGAAACTTAGTAAGGCTCTCTGAGAAAATCCTTTCCAAAAAATCCAATGACTGCCACAGGGCTATTTATAATATCTTTGGCTGGCTGAAACAGACAGCAGAGACCCAAATTTCAACTCTGAGAAACGGATGCTTGTTAATAAAACCAGACGCAATTCTGTCAAAGAAACAATAGGAAAAACAGTGCACAGTGCAAAGACAGTTATTAAAAGTCTGACATAAATGTAGAGCAAGGAAGTTGCTGACAGCAGCTGTAAAAATATAGGTGCCAAATATGCACTGTCGTCAATGCATGAAACTGTGAAAATAAATTGTAAAGCTTCAAGAGAGTTTGTTGCCCTGTCCAAAAAGATTAATCTATGTTTACAAGCAGAAAGACTGCACTGATACTTCAAACTGTCTTTGGGGGGCAATTTACTCATCAAACACTTCCAGCCAAGTTTTAAGCTTTAGAAAAGTGTTCCAAAGGCCCCTTTCATCACAGATGAAAATATAAGGTTGCACTGTGTAATCTTAAATCAGGCGAAAGTAGATTTAGTCGTGTACTGCTAATCTACCAAAGCCAAATGTTTCCTTTTAATTGCTCCCTTTTCAAAAATGTATGAGTACAACCGAGAGTTCAGTTGAATGACCAGCAGCTGTGCACTGGAGTGCACTGATGTCAATCAAACACTAGCTCTCGGCCTTAAACCAATCAATGAACTAGGACACCTGTGGGGTGGGTCAGAAATACTGGCCTATTCATGCTGAAGTTATGACATAAGACTGCCCACTATTAAAAAAATGGGAAACTCTTTTGAAAAAGGTCATTTAAACATGCCAGGTTCCTAGAAATTTGTGCAGCATTCATGTTGGTGTCACACACAGACTAGGAGGACATGGAGGAATAGACAGTGAAAGGGTTTTTATTGACAGTGAGACAATGTGTAACAGTAATCAGTATAACCGGGGTGGAGAGTGCGAGGGCTGAGGACAGGGATATCCGGGTGGAGCGTGCTGAGGGAAACCAGGAATCCGTGCTAGGCGTAGACAGTCAATGGAGCGGTGGAGATCTGAAATGGTCGAAGCACAACACACAGTACGGCAAAAACATTTCTGGAGAAAGAAAACAGATAGAAGTTAGTGTGGCTTGCAACAACAACAACAACCACAACCGGGGAGGGAGGGTGGAAGGGGGGAACAGAGTCACGGACTGCCTCCAGGGCAGATCAGCAGTCTCAGTTGGCCATGGCAGATTGGGAGCCACAGGAGGCCATGTCCAAGACCCTATCCCACCCACCCCTAACACTGCCATGGCTATATCCCCAACCCAACCTCTCCTGGTCACGACTGAAGAACGCAATCCATGGGCAACTGGAACAGCTCTCCTGGCTGTCACTCTGGAACGGGACTCTGGAATGGCTCTCCTCACACTGTTATGAAATTGAATTTGCACATATCATAATTGTTTAAAAAAGAAGCTAAAAACAGTGTTTACCTACATATACAAATAGTCATTCCAAAATTAAAAACATGATAATAATAAGAAGAGGATCTATTCAAACAATTATACTGTTAATCTATGAAATGCATTTGTAAGATATATTGTTTTGAATAAATTAATAGCTAACAAATAAGCACCTGCAGAAAATGTCCAACTCCAAACCCTGAGGCCACCAACAACAGAAAATGACAGAAGCAAGTACTTCATGTGTCACAGCCACAGAGTTGCCTTTAAGAATTCACCTTTAAGTGAAAGAGATGACATCTCGCATCGCATTTATTTCAAATAGCCAAAGATGCATTGAAAACTACAATGTCCCATAATTTTCCAGTTTTCGAAAGTCAGAAACAAATAAGTTTAGGGGTTGAAGCGCAGAAGAGGCTGACTGGGTTCTGATCAAAGCTACAGATGAAAAGGGTAGAGGAGGTGGACGTGGGGTCCCTGGAGAACGCTAAACATCTGAGAGCAGATTAAAGTCCTATTCATTGATAATGAGGAGTGAACTATGAAAAATCCCCATAGTGAAAGCGTGAAATATGTCTGACCTGTGATCCATCTCGCTCGGGAACACGTGTTCGTGATGTACTTCGATAAACGCGGGTGATACAAGGGAAAAAAAATATTTTTTTTAAAACCAAAGACCAATTCAGCATTGTACAGTGTTCTTGAAACAGGTCTGAAACTCTGCGAGACTGAGTTTGGTAGGTATTTAAATGGTAGATCTTCTGAGACAGTCCAAGCCCAGCTAAAAGAGGTGTTTGAAAGGTCACTGTGTGGCATTCATCCCTCTAGCCATTAGGATTTGCCATTCTCAGTTATCTGAAATGATGTGGACCTGTAAATGGTGCTTGTTACTCAGATGGGTCACAAATTTGAAGTACTGACTTGCTCATTTAATTAGCATTACTTTTCCTATAAACAAAAGGCTCCCTGCATTTGTATGGCTATTTATTCCTGTTGTGTTGAATGTTTCAGCCTCCAGGCCATGGGCGATGTCAAATCACCCCCGTGGTCATTAAAAATCTCAGAACAACTAAATTTCAAGCCTTGCTCTCCCTATTCCGCCTACCTAATGATACTCAAATGTCAAACTGATATATTTGTAATCTCACTGTATAGTGCGACGGATGAGTTGGTCAGAGCAGTGGCACATTCTAGCTGCTGTCCCATTATCTGGCAGCTGCTACATGCAACTGTATTTGTGGCTGATAACTTGACTTGGATTGACTTTTTATTTCGTGAAGCCCACTGGAAGGCAGGTGCTATACAAGTGTAGCACTGCAGTTATCAGGGAACATTTTCGTACTGTGAAAATGGGGCGTTTTGTTAATATTCACTGTTTGAGATCTGATAGGAAGCCTCATATAAAACGACTGTAATGCTGTTTCAGTATTTTTAGCAAAGCCATAGGTAAAACTAATGCAAAATGATTCTCGTAAATAATTTGAATGCTTAAATAGTAATATATCTCTGTGGATATGAGGCCACAACAAATCATTGTACTTTGTCCTTGTGCTTGAACTAGTATAAATATATAGTATAGATGATCCTATAGCCCATAATTTTTTTATTTCTATGTTTTTGCAAAAATTCAGTATGCAAAATTCCATACAGATGCATTATAATTCGTTACAGTCTCTAGTACAAATGAACACTAATGGCAGTAAAGCAACAACTTTTGTTCCATTTTCATTTAACGACTACAGAAACAATTTATTATTACAAATAAAAATGATATAAATTGCTGTAGTGTAATGCATTTTTGATGAGTGCATTACATCAGACCAGCTCCATATTTTGGAGTATTGGGGTATTGTAAGCTTGCTCATTAGCCCACCTGTTAGAGCATTGCAATTGCATTGTGTGGTGGTCTAGTATTAGTCATTTAAAACATGATTCATAATATATAACTGCATACATAGGCTACTTATTAAAGACTTGTAAAAACAAGATAAAATGGCATGGTTGCATCTGTGATGTTTATATCTTGCGTTACAATGCTTTTGTATTTAGGTAGGCTTTAGACTTGGTGTACAATACTTTTTAAATGTAGTAGGGGATTTGGTAACACTTCAGAATAGGGGGTCAGAATAATGCATTAGTTAAGCATTACTTAATGGTTAATTTGTTCACAATTAAGCATTAGTTGAGCAAAAACACATTAGTAATTAATGATTAACTTAACATTTTAATCATTAATTAGTAGTAGTGTGTTGTGAACAAATTAACCATTAATTAATGCTTAACTAATGCATTATTCTGACCCCTTATTCTGAAGTGTTACCGGGCATTTTACTGTAAAAGTGTTGTATAACGTGATGGAAAAAACTAAATATCATACGCAGAGATATTTTAAATGATTCTGGTTGCAATTTAACCAAAAAGCTTGTGATATGCATGCATTAAAACATAAAAGCTTTATCAGTGGTGGTTAGAAAAATAAATCTAATACAAAACCAATTCTGAGACAAGAATATGTCCTAATATGTATGATATTTCGCTTTAAAGTACATTCTATCTTTAATGAATGTTTTGCATTTTTATGCACATTTATGCACAGCTGCATGCATTTACAAAAGTGAGGTTTAAAAAAAAACTGAGCCACCATATACGGTTATATAAATTAAATAACAATTACATCCATAAGCAACGGTAAGGGTGTGAGTAATGGATTTTTCAAAACAAAAATATATTGCCAAGAGAAAGAGTAAATGTGATAAATGTCCTTAGAATTAGACACTGAAAGAGGAGAGCCAAAGTGAACACAAACATCCAGAACCCTAAAACATGAAAAGAACGTTGAAGGTGAAATGAAATGTTTAATGTTTCTGTCTATTTCCCATTCAAACCTCAGAGTGAGCATTGCGACCCATTTAGTCATCTGTGTTTTAGCCCGGTTTCTCTGAGCTTATCCCCAAACAGATGGGTAGCGAAGAAAGCAGGCGGAGTTTTGGCTCTAGCACTAAATCATGACACCTGGCACATACACCTCACACTATGGGCTGCCATGGCGTCCTACCACCCAAAGGCTGGTCTGTTCCTCTGTATGACTATGACACAATTGCCAAAACAAAGCTATGTATAAGCAAATCACATCAACTGGTTATAGACAAAGTCCATAATAAAATGGCATTTAACCATTTTTTTTTTTAAATGGAAAGAGCATGTATGTTCCCTGGTTTGTTTGGGTAAAGCTAGAAAAACTAAAAATCTAGACATAAGTACGATTCTAACAAGTGTATCTATTAAGCAAAAGGTGGACTAACATTCTGGATGATTCAAGGTGCTATGCAAGTTTTAAGTGCAAACGTCTAACCCCAAGCAGCATATTCTCTGATTCATGCTTGTTTTGGACTGATGATATCTCTAATGCATAAGCCTCATGAACAGTAGGATATATTGTCCCCTGATTAACCACAGCCGTGGACATTGGTGCTATTCATAGACACTGTTACTCCACAGATGTCTGTGCTCCCGCTTCCAGCAGGGATGTGACAGTTTCCAGTCTCGAATGTAGATTGATTAATGACTCACAGCTCCCCTAGAAACTTCTCTCTATTTCCATTATCAAGCACGGATCATTTAACCCTGTTCTGTCAAGACGGGCTATATTTTTTTATGTTTAGGGTCACACAAATGATGTCTTTGTAAAAATAACTACAGACATTTTGAAATCATCCTGTTCTTTTCCGTGTTATCAGATAACCCCAATAATAATAATAATAATACAGTGCTGTATTACAAAGTTTATTGTTTTCTTTCTTTTTTTTTATGGAAATGTTATCTCTTGACACTGTTTCTGTTTGGATTTCATTTGGCCCCAGCAAATAACACACTGAAGAAAAGCATGGCAACACTTTAGAATAGGGAACAATTATTCACTATATACTATGACTTATCCTTAACTAAATTTGTAATTTGATGCTCATTAATATTAGTGCGGTAGTTGATAAGTTTAGGGATTGGGTAGGGATGTAGAATAAGGTCATGTAGAATAAGCCATTATTTGTGTTAATTTAGTACCAAGTAATGGTTAATATTCTAGTAACCTGAAAGATAATAAGCAACAAGTTGCCAAAAATGCAAACAAAACAATATAGACCATCGGGGGAATCTCTACAACATAAACAGTCTGAATATTTTAGCATGTGAAAATGCAATGCATGTTATATGTGTGTTTATTTTGAGCCTCTGAGGCTCCAAAGTCCAAAACATTTCATAAAGGACAGTTTGTTGAAGGATTCTTTTTGTGTTTACAGTTGGTTGTTACGAGATTAGCAAATGTAATAAAACAAAGATGTAATCATTCAGTGTATAATTCACCCGAAATCAGAATTTATTCACTCCTGTGTTGCAAACCTGTGTGACTTTCTATATAAAACAGAAAAAAGGGTCCGACTTTATATTAAGTGTCCTTAATACCTGTGTACTTGTCACGCGTTTAAGCACTGCGGTGCTGTGGTGAAACGAATTGAGCGCTTTTCCAGCTAACACAGAGAACACAGACACTTGAATTTGATAATAGAGAACATTTAATGATGAACGGAGTGACTGAACAAAGCCACAAGATGAACCACATACACAATGCATCAACATGAACATCAACGACTGATAAAGATACAGGACAAGGGGCATGGATTAAATACTGACTACAATCAAGGATGATTGGGAAAACCTGGACACACACAAATGGCATGGAGTGAACACTAATGAGAGGGGCGGAGTCACAAACAAGGGAGAACACGAGGATACAAAAGGTAAACACAAAGCGCTAAACACATGGCACAATGAAAACAACAGGAACACATGGACAAGATGAACAGGTGAATACAGGACAGTGTGACAGAGCCCTCCCCCTAGGCACAGCTTCCAGACACGAGGGCAACTACAAAAGTCTTTAAGGAGGGTTGTGCAGTTGGCGGAGACGCCCACCAGGGTGGAGCAGATAGCGGAGAGGCCTACCAATGCAGATCAGGAGACCGGACTGTAAACAGGAGCACGGACAGGTTAGTGGTGGCCTCTTATGCTAAGTTCGTACCTGAATCCGGCTTGGGGTGAGTGGTTCCGACAGTCAGAGGCTCGAAGGCCTCAGTGACAGGTTCAGAGCAGGGCAAAGGTTCCTAGGCCTCAGGGACATACTCAGGGCAGGACAATAGGTCCAATACAGACCCGACAAACTGACTTGAAGGCTGTGCAGCCACTGGCTATCCTTCCATAGTCTGAACCAGTCTAGACAGAGGCTCTGGTGGTCCGGGCAACAGGGAATCATAAATACTAACTGGCTCGGGTGGCTCAGGCCACGGAGAATCACAGACATTAACAGGATCTGGCAGCTCGGGCCATAGTAATTCACAGTCATTAACGGGCTCTGGCAGCCCGCATTTCACGCGGCTCTCCTGGCAGTGACTAAGGAACTGAAACAGGGATTGGCACTCCTGGCCGAAAATCTGGAACAGGAATCGACACTTCCAGCCGTACATCCAGAACTTGAACAGAGATCAACACTCCCTGCCAAAAACTGGAACTGGAACAGGGACTGGCACTGGATCGGGATTCAGCGTATCCATCTCGGTCACAGTCTGTAATGGCTCGCGGAGCCGTAATGGCGGATCAGTGTCCGCAGAGATGAGCGCGGTTTGCTGCTCGCTCTCGCGTGAAGCGGGTGGTGACCATGGAGAAGCCAAGCGATGCACTTACGGGACTTCCGCGGAAGTACACAGGTATTGGGGACACTTAATATAAAGTGGGACCGAAAAAAGTTACAGCAGTTATTTTAGCAGTGTCATTTGATATTAGATTTAAATTATATTAGAATACTAAATTCATTGTTATGAACATAATATTAATACTATTTAGCAAATATATTTAAATGCATCAAATAATAAAAACTACATTGAAGTGATTTTAGTTTACCATAAAATGCTAAGCTTTTTTAAATTTTCATTTTATTTTAAAACTAAAATGCAATTAAATGTCCAAAATACTTACAATTAAGTTTATTCTTTTAAGGTTTTATTTTATTGTTTTCATATGTGCTAATGAGTCCACCCTCAAATGGTTCCAAACTCATATGACTCTCCTTCCGAATAAAACAAAAGAAGGTATTTAACAGAAAGTCCAAGCTGCTCTTACACTAAAAATGAACAGGGACCAAAGACACCATCATTCACTCAAACAGAACTTACATTTTTGGGAAACGAAGCAGTTTAATTACGGTGACACCTAATCCCAGAATTCCACAGCACACATTTACGGTTCCTCCTGATCTGTTTTTTCCCTAGTCTGCACTAACATGACAACTGCAAGGCAACTGATTAGCAGAGAGTAGCACAACAGCAGAAAATATTTACTCCCTGCAAATATTTACGCGCTCGGTTAATTACAACTCTGTTAAGTCATTTCCCCACCTGTTCTTTTAAGCTGTCTTTTTAACAAAGCAGCTAAATTAAATCAAACCATGAGTCACAATAATTATAGACTTTATCTCTAGTTGCTGCTGTACACAGATGTCACGGTTGACTCAAGACAGATTTTTATAGATTTGCAATAGCGTCGCCTTAGGCAGGCTTTGCAGTGATTCACGCTCACTGTAAAATACATGTATAATGAGAGGATCACGGAGCCTAGCACGGTCATCATGGCTGATTCTGTACGCCTTGGTATTCTTTAACTTTCGGTTGCTGTATTTGAATGCATTGTGGACATCTGCGGTAGACATCTGCTCGGTGGATGACATACCAAATCTCTGCCATGCTCAATGTATAGAAGAGCTCACAATCCCTGACACATACTCTGAAGCAATAGAGCCGATCTGCCAATATAGGCAAAATGCAGCCAGCACATCCCAAAGGGACCCTAACGTGCAATTCCTCGCGAACGAAGCTGACGTGGCAGACAGTTTAAACAAAAGTCTGTTTGACCAGAATTGGTTTCACGTTTTTGTGTTAAAAATTCAATGCTTTCTGACGGCTGAGGCATAGTAATCACATTTTGGTCTCTTAACTCTGATAATATGCAGTGAGTCATGATTACACTGGTAGAACAAGTCCATGTCAAAATCTTGTCAAAAGAGCAGCTAGTTAAATGAGGTTTCTGTCAGAAAACTGCATGTCATGCTTTAAACAGTCTATTTAATTTGTCACTCAGACAGCATTCGGTTTCAATAGGTGACAGAGAAATATTTAGAGCCGAGGAAAAGCAGCTAATAAAATATGAAGGACCGAATAACTTAATTTATTTTTTGAAAATAAAGCTTTTGGGGGGAAAAGAACAAAATTAACCTTGAAACGTTTTGAACAGCTGGCTTCTGAGATCAAAGAGAACGGATCATTTTTATAGCACTGCAAATGAAAATGGAGACTATTACATGTGTTTCTGTGGCCGGAGGACTTTATATCTACACATTAGCAAATGGAAATGAGAGGGGGAAACCCACCGAGGGCAGTGCAGACCAGAGCATCACTACAGCTAAATGTTCACTTTTGACCTGAAACTGGAGTCACGTTATACCAATGACCAAGAGTCCCACATTAAGACAGGTGCTTATGAATGTTTTCTAAGTGGTCAAATATGGACTAACCCAGCTGTTGGGTTAAATTTTTACATTAAAAAAACAATAAAAAAAACAGCCTAGCATTTTTTAGAGTGTAAGCAGTCAAATTCTGCCTGTTTGCATCAAATTCCAACACCCATTGGTGAATGCCAAACATGAATATTCATGCCAACATAGGCGTTTTCTGCTCTCAGCAGGTGTCTTTGATGATGTAAGGGAAAAATAAGAGATAAACTATATACTCAAGAACTTCTCAGAACAGTTTCCAAAATCAGCTTTCATGTGATGGAGAACAAAAAGAGCAGAAATTGTTCCAGACAGACACCCCGAATGACAATGCAAAGTAAATCATAACATCTTCACCAAATCTCTTGCATCCATGCGTTTCACCCATACAACTAATACCAAGGCAAATTGTGTAAGTTTAACCTTAAATTATTGTTTTGAACATTGATGTTCAAAACAATGAACATCAATGAGTACAATGAGTGTATGCAAAAAATAAAATATTCATGTGCATTCATAATTATTCAACTGAAATCTAAATCTTAAATGTAAACATTATTGACAGAACCTAAGTTGCATCCCAAATTGTGTACTTGTGCACTAGCCTATTTTATGACGTTTTGTAGTATAAACAGTGTGAGTAGTGCGTTCACACTGAAAAATCCAAAGAGAAAAAGTGCACTTCAATACTCAGATGATGCACTCAAATAACCGAAAAAATGAATTGTGGAATGCTGGACACTTCACAAACTCAATGGTCGCAGCTTTCTTACTTAGCATTTGAAACGTTTTGAATTTCCGTTTAGTTAAAAAAACATTAGTATTCCAGTTGGGATGATACTAAATATGGTTTAGGGTTTAGATTTTGGACACAGCTCTGGAAATCAGTGATGGCCCAATAGATGCATCGTTAGAAGTAAAATTCTCAATGGATTGTTATCTAGGGTGACCAAAGGTCACACTAAATAAATTAAATTTTGTATTAATAAAACTTTTAAATAATACATGCTGCCCTTGAATATTTGTTTATAAGATTATTCAAAATAAATGGATATGTAAAAAAAACTAATTTGGAATGTTTTCATGAAAATTTACATGAGTAGTCTTGTAAAAAATGGCATTTTGAGGAGAATTCTGAAAGAATTTTTAAAATACAAAATAGGTGCACCAGTCAACTGGAGCTACCAGTATTGTCAAAAGACAAAACATCCAAACACACACATACATTGAGATGACAAATGAGAGATACACTATGGGTGGAATTCATCTAAAATTAGCCCAGGAAGAAAGAAGCTGCTAATTATTGTCAACCTCACACGTCTTATCCCACGCAATGATGGTGAAACACCCGCCCAACGTAAAGGAATTCTAATACGTCTACCACCAGTCTTTCACAAATCTCAGCATACAGCAGTAAACAGTTAAAGTGTCTGTGGTCGATTCCACAGAATTCCCCTGCAAACCTTCATCGTTTATTAAAACTCTCAGTTCTAGAAGACACAGCTCAGGAGCAGAGTGGGTTTTATAAATCCCAAAGTCTCAAAAAACAGTTTTGTAAATGTTGACATGAACATTGTTCTGTTTTACCTTTTTTTATTCTGCAAAAGCGTGTGCTTGTAAACACTCGCCAGCTAGAGCGTCTTCTGTATACTGTAGTAAGATGTGAGAAACACGGACATAAGCCGATGTGGGATTTGCTCTTGTTATGATGAACTTGAACGAGTGTGAGAAAGGCCTGAAATTAAATTAGGGGAGGCAGGGCTGACTGAGCACGGCTGGATTAGGGAGGCTTGACACGGACGGGTCTGAGCGAGACCCTGCTGGTCTCAAAGTGGAGCTTCTAATTGAAAGACGGAATACCAAACAGCAGGCACTGATGGAGCAAACGAAACAAGATGGTACTGAGGGGAGTCCTGTGTGCTCACTCCTAATTGGGTCTCTGATGGGTCAACAGAATCATTATCACTCCAAAACATGCTGATTACCGACATCTTGTTTATCCGTGCGTCTTGGCGAAATCCCTGGCAAGGTAATAACATTAACATAATTAGCACAGCACTTCTCCTATCCATTCAGAATGAAGTATGGTGAGAGTGAGATTTATTCCAGAACATCGTACTTGTTTCTCTACATGAACGCCTTAGTAGATTCTGAGCAGTGTTTAAGGTCATTGTCTTGTTGAAAGATCCAGCCCTGGCGCAGCT
>JAUMHP010000043.1:7044090-7059191 GCA_032361065.1 Enteromius trimaculatus
TGGAAAATTACCAGCTTCTGATGGCACTTCTGTTACTCTGTTATGACCTGGTTTTTATAGCAGGATTTCAAAGCGAAATTGTTTTTTTTTTTTGTTTGTTTGTTTTTTCACCACCGTTTACCTAGACAGTTTTTCCAGTTATTCTGTATTATTTTTATGATCACTGACTATTTATTCTCTGGAATAACAAACGGTGCTTTTTCAGAACACGGCTAACCTGAAACAGTTTGGGATTAGTTTGTCAAAAAAACTTATTTCAGTGTTTCAGAGTCAACTCTTTAGTTTAAGAGACAATATACGGTGCACTTTCAGATTTGAAACTTTGCAGGATGTTTCCATTCCCATTCACAGAGCTGTGTTACACACTGCATAAAAGGTCATTTAATAAAATCCGTAATAGGGTACGATATACATTATCTGGCATCCAGGCTTGAGCTACACAAACAAACCATGCTCATTATTAATATGAAATAATGGATTCAGAATTTCTAAAACAAACCGAGGCATCTATGAATTACACAAGCTTTAGTCTGTATCCATCCATTACGAAAATCTGAGATGACCGAACACCAAAGAGATGATGTCAACGCCCCAGAACACCTCAGATGATGCTAACCCTGGAGCGGCATATAAAACTACCAAGCTATATTATTTTTACTGTACCTTTCTGCCATAGTCACAAATAATAACCTTCTCCTGAATGTAATGTAGAACCTTAATATTTTCTATAAAGCAACATTGCAGTGATTGGTATTTTGAAAAGTGCTATACAAATAAACTTAAATTGAACTGAATGAATAGAAACACCTTGTATGTGACTTGAAATACACCTATTTTATTTGTCAAGATTTAATAATGAACAGGCCACAATTGTAGTGTAGTTGGGAATATTTGGGAAGCTAAAAGAGAAAAATAAATAATAAATGTTAGATGAAAAAAAAAAGAAAATTGCTTTGTCGATGTTGCTTGGGCAGGCAACTGAAGTTTAAGCAAAACCAATATTACTGTAAGATGAACGAAAATGGATATAAAGAGTGAATGAAAGGAAGAATGGAAATTGATAAACAAGCAAATAATCAAATAATTCCCATGCTTATATGATGCTTTTATAATTATAGCCCTTCTTTTTCGGGTGAAAGCCCATCCATGCAAAGCATTCAAGGTCTAAATATTCAGTCTACACTGTGAGTATCTGCCAACAACAGCGGGCATCATCAGGCCTGATGGTGTCATGGTGGCAGAGAGACTCTCTCCAGGGGGCCGAAGGGGCAGCTGCCAAGATTCCTTCCACCCCATTACTCCCACATAATTAGATCACCCCTAACAATCTCAACTGCTGCCACTGCACTGGTGCAGGAGCCATCTGTGACAACATCTTACCTGCACTCATGTCTGACTAAATTCCTCCACTTCACACACGTTGACACCTCCTGCAGGAGTAAGGAAATCTTGAGAGTTGTAGAACTCGACTTCACCTAAACACAAGGCAGAAACAACAATGATGAAAAAAATTTACATAATATGACCAAACTGCTCCAATCATTGCAAACATCAGCTTGGACATTCTGCTAAATTTCTCTTTTTTTATCTACAGAAGTTGTCATACGTTGGTTGGATTTCTACCTGGTCTCGTGGCATAAGGTTATCTGGGTGCACTTTTTAGCAAGACATAAAATACATACTAACAAAGTAACATTTTGCAAACAACGTGTTTCGGGAGGAGCGCTGGACGATTGATCACGACTGGCACCGCATCTCCTAATCATTTTCCTCGTTACACCTGTCCAATCACATTCCTCCTACCTACCTACCTATTGCTTTTTCGTCCCCATCCACTCTCTAATACTTGTTTCTGTTTCCACCCACAGGTTGACGGAAACCAACCCAGCCTGTCCTGTTCCAGCCATTAAAAAAAAAAAAAGAAACCAACCCCAAAGAGCGCACGGCAGCATGCCAGTTACCCCTCCAGCATCCTCCTCTCCACGCATTTTTTGGGGGAAATGCATTTGGCTGCTGTCCTTTGTAAGCTTTTTTGGGGGGCATGCAAGGATTGAGCCAGGCTCCGAGCCCTTGCCCTCGCCAGGGTTCAAATCACTAGGGTTCGGAGTCCGCCGTCCTCCCGGCGCACCCCTGGACAGCACGTCAAATTTGCTTCTATTTACCTTCATGACTGAGGAAGCGCGAACTCGTGAAATACATGTCACTGCAGCTTCCAAAAAAAATGAACACTAGAGATAGTAAATTGAGAGTTATTACAGAGTTTTGATTAAAGCCGTGATTTTTGACCCAATTTCCCCTTGATTTTCCAGTCTGAACAAGTTAACGCTAGTTGAAGAAATCCAGTCTGCAGAGTGAAGCTGACAGATTCCACAGAAAATCAGGTAGTGTATTATGGTCACAGACTCTGATTTTTGTTTTAGCTTCAGACGTTGATTCTATCCAGTCAGAGGATATCAAACATGTTTGATATTTTCAGACGGTTTTAGAACCCATTTGTTTTAATTTGTCATTTGTCTCCTTGCAACAAGGCACACATTTCTGTGTCAGTTTGTTGTGATCGGAGCAACTTTTAAAGTCTGGTATATGATCCTCGCTCGTGTAGTGTTTGATGCTCAGTTTATGATGTTCAGTTCCATTGTCACTATTTACAGAGTCTGTCAGTGTATGATGCTTAGTGTTTTAAAAATCTGTTCAGATTTTAAAAGTTGTGTAGTGTTCACAATTACTTAAATATTTGAAAACGATGCTTTTGAACGTCACACAGATCCAGCTTCATATGTTTGTTCGGTAGCTCACAGAGAACAGAGATGCACTCGAGAGGTGAGGAGCTCTGGTTTAAATGCCGTGCAACTACGGATCAACAAAGCAGCTCAAATCTGTGTCAAAGGAAGTTGAAATGGCACAGCTGCATCAACAAATGTGTTTTTATATCAGTTTTGCATTTGTTATTGCTATTGGGTAGGTTTAGGGTTGGATATGGTGTAGGGCATATTTCCAACAAAACTTTTAGCGACAGTCCAAGGATATTACAATTCTGAATCATAATTATATCAACGTAATAAAAATGTGTCAGGGTTCACATACAGCTTGTGTTTTAGCACCATGCAGTGGACATTTATCTTTTAAAACTGCGGTGAGCCACATGCAGTGAGCCACGTAAAAGACATTGCATGAAAAGTGCACAAAGGTACGTATATTTATGAGACCAGGTTGACTGGCGTTCCCATCATTTTGATAGCCTTTCGATTTCTAAACCCTTGTTTGTGAAACACCAACAAATGGCATTATCACTTAAAGGGCAGTGGGTAGGGATTTGAAAAAAAACAGGCTATTTGGATTGCTGCCTATGTTATGAGTCATTTGAACGAGTTTGTGAATGCATGTTTTAATCAAATATGAGTGTCTCTATAGCCAAACTTTAATGAAGCCCACTGTAAACACTGGCACTGCAGGAGTATTCATTGTAGGGCTTGCGGTGCGAAAGGATGCTAATAAGGAAAGAGATCAAAGCGAGGATGTTATGCGAGTTCCCACAAGACTTCATGGCCCATATTGCTCCTCAGCTCGAGGCTTCTACCTGCTTCTCTTCTTCTCTTTAAAATCACCCAGCAGACTACACAGCCTCTCTTCTTTGCTAAGGACATAATTCTGTTTCTATTATTCTATTTGTGACCAAAGCATATAGCGACCAAAATCCAAGGAAAGAGCTGTACTGACAAATCTGTGCTGCTTATTGTGATATCACTGCTAAATATAACTTGAGTGGTTTTCGAATCTTATTTTGTTTTAGTGTAATGATATTTAAATAGCCTAAGCTTGTCTGATGCTATTTTTAAACGAATAGGTCTTTTAAACATCAGTATGCTGTCATTATTTTCGTACACCACTATTCTATTAACACCAAAGGATAGTTAAGAAAATAAATAAATCAAGCAGCAGTTTTCCATACCCCAAGAGAAAAAGTGGTGAAAAAGAATAAAGACACACTTTATAAAAATGTCATACGATTTCCATGCTCAAGTCCAAGTACTTTGAAGTAGGCATACACTTGAACGGCCAGTCACACTCCATCCATGAAACACAGATAGGTCAGGATTCCTATTATAGGTATGATTCCCATAGAATGCAAAAAAAAAGTATGCCTTCAATACAATGCATGTTGTTTTAAAAGTGACTGCAAAAAGCAGATAGCAGGAAGCATACTGGTCTTTTAAGTAATTGTAAGTAAGTAAATGTTCATTTTTTAATTTTTTTTTTTTTTTACAGCTGTGTGAATGTTCTTGGGGTCTTGTCTTTTGGCACGAGGTTTGTAAAAATGCCAGACAATTATTTTGGAGTGAACTATTCACCCTTACTAATCTGAAAAAAATAACAACACATAACTATTTTTTTTTGTTGTTGTTTTGTTTTTTAGAATCAAACACTCTCTTCCGAAAACAACATCAGAGGCTTGTTTCCTTCTTTGACAACTGTGATTTAAAATGTGTGATTGCAGAGACCTTTTTCCCTTTAAGAAACAACCGACAAACTGTCTTATTTACAAGACAACAGCTTGCACTTGAGTTAAATGGTCAGCACTTTTCTTCAGTCGGCGAAACACATGCAAAAATAAATTCACATCAAATATGGAGCGCGGATAAAAGTCAACTCCTATAATTGGAAACATGAGGGCAAATTGTTCTAACAAGTACAAGGCGATAATAGAGATAATGAACCACTCTTAACTTTCCTCATTTGTGAGCAATATAACTGATCGTACTTGAAGCAGTTTTCCTTTGGAATAAGTGTTATTTTAGCACTGTTTCTATTTTCATCTAAATGAAAGCTCCTTAAAAAAGTTCTCTATAGACAGCACCTTCCGAAAAGTATCTGAACAGAATCATCTGAGAAGTATCCAGAGGGAAGAGGATGATGGGGTTTATTAATAGGACTTGGGCTGTGCTGTAGGACTGTCAGAGGGACTGAGCTGATCATCAACATATCATCTTTCTAAACCTCCCTGTGGAATGGAGCAGGCAGCTACAGAACTCCCCAAGTAAAGTTTTACTGCCGGAAACGGACGATATTGGCAATGTTTTCAACAGAATTGTGTTTCTTTGTCCATTTGTGGAAAGAATTACCTTGAGAACTGAGCATGCAATGAAAATGAGACTGGGGCCTTTCTTATGAACAAAGCTCTTTTTCGATGCACGTAAACATCCAAAAGCGTAAGAATCGTCCAAAGATGAAATGCAAAATGCGGAAACCTGAAGGGGCCGCAGCTGCTGCTACTCCATAAACATCACAATTGAAAGACCCCAAGACAACCCTCAAGTCTCTGAGTTTATCGAAAAGTTTCACTGAAGGGATTGCTTTCCCAGATCTGCCATAGCTGGTTTAACTTCATCTATTTAAGTTCATTTTGCAGGTGCAGCCAATAGCAAACAAACATTTGCTTGAGGATAGAGTAGGATTGCCAGTGGCTGAATACTCCAGTGAAACTTCGAGCTGTGTTTCTTTTGGTCCCTCAGCAACAGTGTACTGTTTATCTTTGCATGTAAAACAGGCTATAAAACAGATTCGGTAATAAGATATGGCCTTGCATTAGGGAATATAGCTGTATTAGCAGTCAAGAGAAACAGTCATTGCTGACAACTTGATTGAGCTTAAGAACAGACACTGTCTGGACACATGGAATACCATTATATTTACAGCAGGAAAGCATTCCATTGTATGAGATTTAGTGGACAGTTTTTATCCAAAGCAGTTTACGACACAGGAAGTCACCCCGCAGCAAACTGACATGTCGTGGTGCATCTCACTAATTGTCCTATTTGTGGATAACACCATCAATTCCAACTGATTTCAGTAGGCGTCTGAGGCAGCATAATGTTCTAATGATGTATATACTGTAATATACAACAAAATAGACACAGATTTTGTAAAACAGAACCAACTATCTAAACACAAATATAGCTACCAATGTATGCTATGTGTAACAAACGTCTACAAACCTCAGGTTGCAGCACGTCTTTTGTATGCTTTGTGAAATATTGAAACGGTGTTTTACAGTGCCTTCAAAGGAGCTACAACAAAGACAACAATGTCCATCTACGTGTTTTTTTCTTCTTCTTTTGACTAACATATGGATGTTAAAAGTGAGTAAAGCAGCAACAATAAAAAGAACTGCTGTGGCGTTGCGCTCACGCGACGTTCGTCATGAAGCCTATGTTGGCTGAAACTTTCAGATGCCATTTTTTCCCCCCTTTCAGCTCAAATGTCATGCAAACACATGCACAGGATAGTGGGATATCACAGACAGCGAAGAATACATCTGTGCCGCCTTCAAAAACTGATCAAATGAAGGTATCTTAGCAGACAGCAGGTGACACAGTCTTCGGATTCGGACATGCCTTGTTTTCCTTCTTTCTCTGTATGTGTTGATTGTGGAATTGAAAATAGTAGAATTAAAATTCAATAAAAATTGAAATGTAATTTTTAATTACAAAAGCCTGGCTTGGTAAAAATGTTGGCTTGACAAAACCCTGTTTGAAAGTTCTGATGCTTTTTAAAGGTTTCTAAACCATATGCATAGATAGATAGATAGATAGATAGATAACATAATTTACATTCAAAAGGCATATAATTTTTTTTCCATAATGTTTAGGTATTCAGCACATATTGCTGGATTTTAGAATGTAAAACTTGAAGCTAATATGCAGTGGTTTGACTTTCTCCAAGAACAACAGTCCTTGCCTGCTTAATTAAAATTTATCACAGTTATTATTAGTGTGCAAAAGAGGGACAGCACAGGGCAATTTTGCTTCCTGACTTGGAAGCCTAGAAAGACCCAGCCATGAGACTTGCAGATCCGATCTGCTTCGCTCCCTGCACACTAATGAACATTTTAATCAGTGCATGCTTATTAAAATGTATTTCACCTCCAATCTCTCAATTTTCGTGTGGACATATACTATCAGCAAGCAGGTAAACAGACGTTTTTTTTTTGCCAATGTGTACAGACAGACTAGCCAATCAGAGCAAAGCCTCACACACAGGCTTGACATGCTGTGCATCTTAAAAAGGATGGGAAAAGGTTAAACCATGACAATTGAGATCCAAAGAAAGACCAGCTCATTTGTGCCTAAAAATAAGATGTGATATTACAAATCATCACCCGCGCATTGTTCAGCCTAAACCTCCTGACTATTAGACCTGCATGTGCTGTGGTGTGAGGGCAAAATTGTTCGCTATTCGCACTGCAGAATAAATCACACTGCTTTTATTAGCAGCTCTGCCACACTGGTTTCAAATAGGCACAGTTTTATGAACGGTATTACTGGGGGATCATGCGAGGCTTCACAGCATAAAGAAAGCGCTGCTTGGAACACATTTAAACCAGAAAACAGGTCCATCGGTTCACTGGCCATGTAATTTATCCAAAGTGAAAACAATTAGAGGAGATGTTCTTCTAAGGCTGACTGACTATAATGCAAAATGACCACCATTTTTGTTGGCTATGCAGAGACGTAATGTTTAAAGGCATCAAGAAAGCTGAAATAGTCAGGGGTGTGTGATAATTGCAGGTGAGGTCATTTGTTCAGTAGTTAGTAGAGCCGGATAACTGTGATAATGGGTTTTCTCATCCCATTATTGAGGTTTTTCTGGCTCACGAGGCTGTTAAAGGTCTGAAAATAATGTTGGAAGTCATGTGGCAACAGCTTACCATCCTTACCCGTCATCGACAGACTGTGTCACACTCCCAAAGGGACACTAGACTCGCAGAGAAAACTACTATTCATGTAAATAGCACTGACTGAAGTAATTACTTTGTCCCCTTGTGAAGGTCTAAGAGGTGGTAACAGGTCAGAACAGATACAAATGGTTATTTCTAAACACAGTTCACGGAGATAATGAAGGGAACAATTTGAATATATCGTGGGGTAGGTGCGTATCTGTATATATTTATTTATATATATATATATATATGTATAATTTTTTTAAAGGATTCTTTGATAAATAGAATCTTAAAAAGAAATGCCTTTATTTGCAACATCATAAATGCCTTTATTGCTACTACTGATACGTTTATACAGTGCATTAAGAAAGTATTCAGATCCCCTTTCCTTTTTTCAAATTTGTTGTTGCAGCCTGATGTTAGGTTTAATTTTTTTGTTTGTTTTTTCTTCATTAAAGAAATAGTTCATCAAAAAAAAAAAAAAAATTTACTCATCCCCAAGTCTTCCACATGACCAGTCTTGGTAATCGGTCTTTGTCAGGTGACGTCACACTCACGAGAATCGAAGTGCATTTTGGGTATCACCACCATTTGTAAGGTATCAAAGCCAGATGTTTGCAATACTCTTTGGTGTTGGTAGGAGAATGGTCTTATTCATTTGTTTCAAATTGTTTCACACTTGAAAAAAAGAGACAAAAGGGGTCGTTGCTTCGGATGGTCTGGGTTGCAGCGGTGATATGCAAAATCGTATTTGCCAACATATATTGTTTAAGTTCGTTTACCCTTGTGTGTGCCTTTGTTGCTCCGGCCTTAACACAATACATCTGAACAGGCTAACCAAGATCTTCATAATTACTAGAGTTGAGAATCCGTGCCATACAGGTTTTTATTGCCTTATGCTACTTTTCATGTCATACATGTCAGGTTGGATCTGCCTCAAATCCTCGTAATCTTGTTAATTTATTTCGCTTACTTTATAGTACTTACACTTAAATGATTTATCGTGCTTGTCACATCTTCTGTTATGCATTTTGAAACAGATTTTTAACACACTGTTGCATTAATAATAAAGTATTTACATTTTCATGAATGTGTTTTTCATTGTCAAACAAAGTACAGAAAAAAAACAGGTTAAGGTTTAATGATAGTTGTATTTACTTACAATTGTGCAAGTTACATGCAAATCGAAGGTAGACAAAAACAGCATTTAAGTGCATGAGTAAATAATATGCATTTTTATACTGTAAACAAGATATATCCAAGGAGGTTGGAAGCAGCGATCCCGGCGGTACTCAACTTTTTGCGTCAGGTAGTATGGATCAGTGGTAATTGTCAATCATCAATGAAAAATAATATAAATTATAGTTCCTAAAACAATTGCTGAGATTATCTTGGTACCACGCTTCTGTTTCTCCAGTATGATGATGATTTAATCGGTCTTTACAGTACGGTTCTGTACACTTTCAGTTCACTGCTCAATGCAACGATACCTTCAAAATGGCGCCTTGGTAAACGTCACACATAATAAACACACGTGACTGATAGTGTCCATTATTTTGAAGCTTCGTAAATTGCACATATCCGTTGTAAAACTAACCTGTAAGGTTAGCATCGAGTTTTTGTAACAAAAATATTTATATTTTTTTAATTATAACTCAAATAATTGATTTCCGGCAACAATCGTATGCGTGTTCGCGAAGTTTCTTGAGGTATGACGAGGTATGACGTAAGCTGCATTCGTTCCGTTTCTCAAACAGAAGACTGCATCCTCTAGAGGTCAGTTGTTTTATCAGGCTGAAAAATTCATCTAAATGCACTGTGTGAACATAATTCCCAGTAATTTAATTCTACCTCTGTATGTACACAATTGGAACATTTACTGTTCACATAGTACTTTAAATCAGTGTCTGAGTTGTTTAGTTTGTGTCCTCTTTTAAACAGTCTTCCATCTTCCTCTGCACCTTTTTATCAGGCAGTTAGAAAATTCTTAAACCTTAAGTAATCCTGTTACAGCATTGTACATTTTCTAAAGTATCATTTCAATGTCTGTGAAGAGAATTTTGCTCTTGCTCAAAGCTGGCGTCCTTGTATTTCAATATTTACACAACACTTCCTCAATTCTGTCTCGAAAGGCAACGAAACGAAGCTTCCAGAGGGGCGAGTCGGATAAATGGATTCCCTGATTGCAGCTCATAAACGTCAGCATCACATGAAATTCCCCTCAAATTCAATTTGATATCATGCCCTTTAGGCCTGTTCACCGCCTCACCTCCACTGTGCAGAAGGCCTACAATGTACAGCACTAGTTAGCTCAGCTGGTTGACGTTAGAGGCGGTTTGTGAAGCGTGCCAGCAGTGTTGAGTGGCACCTTCACTGAGCAGGCATAGAGTGTGTTTGAGCAGCTGGCACTGTCATTTATCCTGACACCTCTTGTGCTCATGGTGAGACGCAGCCAAATGACAAAGCTCCAAACCTTTGTATATCATTGACTGTAGGAGACTGAGCCAATTAGAGCTGTTTGTCAGGGGAGAAGCAATCATTAAAAGCCACAGTGTGGCAGATTACTACTGACTGCTTTCCATACTTGAGCTGTTCCTTTGCACATTCTTCATGAATATGTAAGCACTTTCTGTTTTTGAGAAGAAACCTTTTTTTTTTTTTTTACTTTTTCGGGAACCTTACTTTGTCCTGAGCAGATGCACATTTATAGAGAGAGAACATTACAACCGCCAGTGGAAAACAGACCTGAGGCAAGGTGAACTTCCTCAATCATCAGCTGCCCTGCTTTCAACATTGGTAATAGTCATTGATCATTTCACTTTAAAAAGGAAAAAGACATGTGTTGTGTTAAAATGGCTTTTTCAGTGGCATTCAAGATTGACACATTTTATGATAATAGATAATACGGCAGAAAATATGTGGACCATCTTGTGAGCAAAAGACTGTACTTCCCTCTACTGGTGATTTTATGGTAACGTGTCTTAAAGTACACCACTGCTTCCACCTTGTTTATGCAGCTACTCAGAAAGCGTTTTGTTGTGGACTTAATGTCACCATAGTGACATTAAGCATGTAACATATGGTTATTTGGATATAACATATTTGGTCACATGTGTGGCTTCTGTGAATATTTCTCAGAGTGAGTTTTTGTTTTGAAAGTCAATTTCTGACACATATTCGGAATATTGACTGCAGAAACTTTCATGCATTTTCATGTTCCATGTTATTGCCCTGGGGGGAAAAAAGAGTTAATTGAACAATGATTCATCTTTTGTGAGCCTTTGTAACAGTTAGTCTTGGTCTCTTCTTGATTATGTTTAGCTGAGCATGTCTCTAGGTCAACAAGTTCTACTAGTGGTCATTAACCCTGTGGCAGAAAAGAACCTCTACATTTAAAAAATTACTGTATGTGAATGAGAAGTCTGTATTGATTTCTTTATGAGAGTACAGGACTGCAGTGTTTGCCAGCGCAGGGTCCTATCTCTGTTTGCCTTTACAGTAGTTGCCACTTCCTAACATTCTTTGAATGCCACTGCATTATTGACACATGTGCTCTTAAAATAAATATGTTTTAATCATCAGTGTTATTAATATCCTTCTTTTTCCAGTCTGAAGTAAAAAAAACAAAAAAAGAAAACTCAGGCCTTGTTCTTTAGTTTGTTTAACTCTCAATAACTTTTTAGAGTTGGATGTCTTCCAACAGATAACCACAACTGGAGTAAGTACCATCTGTTAAATGTCACTGATGGCTCGGCAGATTTACATGAACTTTGGAACACTGTTCAGAGAAAGGATTTTCGTCTAAAATGTGTGGGAGTATATTAGATAGAAAATTCCATGAAAATGCATTGACAGTCAGTAACAAAATTAAAGTTCTAGTTTTAAAGAAAATATGTCAAATAGAGTTTAATTAGCACAATAAAATGTTTAACATCTTCACTAAGACACCATTCTACAAACAAATTCTTTTTTACATATTCATATCATGTCTCTCAAAAAACCTTTATTAAATGTAAAAACAAAATAGCAATTATAACAAGTGTTTGTTATAACTAATTTGAAGCTCAAATGTTAAAACTGCAAATAGCATCAAACTGAAAATGAAAACAGCAGAAATGAAGAGGTTAATTCTGCACAGAACATTGTGTGTCTTTTCCTAGGTGATATATAGGGGCAGAGGTGGTTCAGATCTGTCAGACACATGCCACTCTTCTAGTGAATGCCTGCTGGACTGCTGCCACAATAAAACGGTAGAGTCAAACCCCAAATTTCTAATTATAAAACAATAAATTCTAAAATCTGTATCTGTTTTTCCAAAGATGTTCAGAGAATACAAATCCTAATCCGAATTGATAATTGCGACATGATAATCTAATTCACCAATTTCACAGCTGTTAAGAAAAGTATAATAGTAGCTGCTTTGCTAGTGTTTAATGTTGACATTTTAATCATTGTCTCTTAGTTGGAATGAACCACTTAATACTACTATTGTTGTACACACTGGGGACATCAGCAGTGCTTGCAGACCCCAACAAAGAAGAAAACAAACCTTCAGAGCAGCCAAGACTCTCAGTAGATCCAAAGCCCTCAGAGGAACCCAATGGCCAAAAACGTGAGCCTTGCTCAAAGGTATGCTCCTGTATCCAAGATGACTACACCTTAGAGCTCAACGTTTACTGCAGCACACGCAACTTCACCCAGGTACCCCCAGACATCCCTCTATCTACACGCTCCCTGTGGCTGGATGGAAACCTGTTTACTAACTTACCAGCGGCTGCTTTCGAAAAGCTATCCAATCTGGAGTTCCTGAACATACAGAGCGGCTTGCTGGTATCCCTCGATGGCCATGTCTTTAGAGGTCTGAATTCCCTTGCTCACCTGCACCTTGAGAGGAACAACATCCGTTCATTACCTGGCATAGTCTTTCAGGGCGCACCCAACCTTGCGTCTCTCAGTCTCAACAATAACCAGCTGTCTCGAATAGATGACAAGTTGTTTGCAGGACTCAGCCACATGTGGCTGTTGAACCTCGGATGGAATTCACTGTCTGTCCTGCCTGAGACGGGGTTCCAGGACCTGCACGGATTACGAGAACTGGTTCTCGCTGGGAATCGCCTGGCATATCTCCAACCACAGCTATTTCAAGGTCTGTCTGAGCTCAAAGAATTGGACCTGACCGGAAACTATCTAAAAGTCATCAAGGCGAATGTGTTCCTGAAGCTACCAAAGCTGCAGAAGCTTTATCTGGCCCAAAACCAGATAGTGACCGTGGCACCTAGGGCATTTGTAGGCATGAAATCTTTGAGATGGTTGGACCTCAGCAGAAATCGCCTGTCAGCACTTCACGATGAAACTTTCCTTGGTCTGCACAGCCTACATGTGCTTCGCCTGTCAAATAACTCAATCAGTAGTCTAAGATCTGGGACTTTTCGTGAGTTGCAGTATCTTGAAGAACTCTGCCTTTGCCACAACCAGATTCGAGCCTTGGGAGTGAAAGTTTTCGAAGGGCTGGGTCAACTAGAGGTGTTGATCTTGGAGCATAACCGGCTACAAGAGGCACGCATGGGCACATTCATGGGCCTGAATCACCTTGCTGTGATAAAACTTACTGGCAGCTGTTTCAGCAGCCTACCAGATCAAGTCTTCAAGGGTCTGTCAAAGCTCCACAGTATTCACCTTGATAGAAGCTGTCTGACAAAAGTCTCAGCCCAAAGTTTCAGCGGTCTAACAAGTCTCCGTCGACTCTTTCTACAACACAACAACATCTCTGTGCTTGAGCGTCAGAGTTTTGTAGAACTGCAAGGGCTGCAACAGCTTGATCTGAGGTTCAACCGGTTAACATGCATCAGCTCCCACACATTTTATGGCCTGAAGAACCTTGATTACCTGCTGCTGTCAGGCAACTTACTTCGCAATCTTCCTGCTGAGGCTTTACTGCCCCTGCAACACCTGTCTTGGCTGGATCTTTCTGGAAACAGGATGGAGTTTATACTTAATGCAACCATATACATGCTGCCACGCTTGCGTTACTTAAACCTAAAAGACAATGCACTGGTCAACCTCCCAGCTTCTGTACCTGATATCTTGGACCAGATCTGGCTCTCAGGTAACAACTGGAAATGTGACTGTAGTGCTAAACCCTTTCGAGATTTCATTCTGCAGAAGCCACAGGTGGTTCCACTGCAGGTTGAAATGCTTGGGGAAGGTGAGGAGCCCCATACACTTGTCACAATATACAATAACATCACATGTGCCAGCCCACTCAGCGTTTCTGGACTTGATCTGCGAAACATCGGTAGTGAGCATTTTCGGGACTGTTAAATATGAAAAAATTAATTCTGCTACAGTACAGAATATTTTTTTCTGCCATTGTAATTCAAAACCAAATGTCACAGCTTGAATTCATGACTTTTATTTATATTAAGAAACATCTTCTTTTGTAAAAAAAAAAAACTTAAAAAGATGCATGATAGGCTCAGCTGTCAATCCAACCCATGTAAAAATATTATGTTATTTGATGATCAATTGTGCCGATATATTCAGGTAAATATATATATTGGAAATAAATTTAAATAAAGGCTACAAAAATGTTAAAAATGTAAAAAAAAAAGTGATATTTAAATATTGAAACTATGACATGAAGAACGTACGTAGAAGATGTTCTTTAAATATAAGAAAAGCAACAACAACAACAAAAAAGATGATGATGATAATAATAATAATACAACAACAGACTTTATAAAGTATTATGCCTTGATTTTTTTTTTTTTTTGTATGTCCAGCTTCCTTCAAAATCAAATAAAATTTGTTTGTTTAGGGTCACTAAATAAACATGAAGAAGGACATTGTGCAAATGCTCAGTCTGATAAACCAAATCCAAATATGGATATATGTACATAATATTGATCCTTGCTTCAAGTCCAAAGACCTGCTGAGCAACATCTTCAGGTCAGAATCAGTAGTCAATTCTGTATTTGTAGACCATGTTTTCAGTTGAATTCTTTTAGGACGTTCTGAAGAATTCAGTTGTTTTTTTTAAAGCATGAACATTCCCCTCATGTGCCCTTCACCACATTTTTTTTTTATGTCATAGCATGTTATGTAGAAAAAAAAAAATAAATCACAGCTTGCACATATCAAAAATTATTATTGTTTTCTCACATATCAAATCAGATATTTTGCTCTTCCGAGACTGTTGTTTTCTTCAACTTCATTACAAGTTTATACAAAAAGGGCAGTAGCATATAAAAATCGGTCACAACAATCATGAGGAACAGTTGTGTGTTTGTGTGTGTCTGTCTGTCTCTGTGTGTAAACAGTTATATTTATTTCGCTAAATCATATGCAGGATTTTTTCACACACACACACACACACACACACTCA
>JAUMHP010000043.1:7059291-7094950 GCA_032361065.1 Enteromius trimaculatus
GATAAATAAAGTTTAATTCTCGTCATTATACATTACCATCACTCTGTTCTTCTATTTGATAATGTTCAGTGCTTTGATACAATCTGTATTGTTAAAAGCGCTATAGAAATAAAAGTGACTTGACTTATTATTCAGTAACATATCTTTGAATGTGGTGACCAATCACAGAGCTGTGTGAAGCGGAAGCTAATGATGTTTTTGTCACTCTGCAGGTGTCTGCCGTGCCCCAGCATGCTCAGGGGAAGACAGCCGAGCCTGACGATATGAAGGTGGCCGAGGTGCTCTTCGATGCTGCAGATGTCAACGCCATCGAGGAGGTCAATCTGGCCTACGAGAACGTGAAGGAAGTGGACGGTCTGGACGTGTCGAAGGAGGGCATGGAGGCCTGGGAAGCAGCTATGAAGCGCTACGACGAGCGCATCGACCGCGTCGAGACACGCATCACGGCTCGTCTGAGAGACCAGCTGGGCACGGCCAAGAACGCCAACGAGATGTTCCGCATCTTCTCCCGCTTCAATGCCCTGTTTGTGCGGCCGCACATCCGCGGAGCCATCCGGGAGTACCAGACCCAGCTGATCCAGCGCGTCAAGGACGACATCGAGGCGCTGCACGACAAGTTCAAGGTGCAGTACCCTCAGAGCCAGTCCTGTAAGATGAGCCACGTGCGGGACCTGCCTCCGGTGTCCGGCTCCATCATCTGGGCCAAGCAGATCGACCGGCAGCTGACGGCCTACATGAAGCGCGTGGAAGACGTCCTCGGGAAGGGCTGGGAGAACCACGTGGAGGGGCTGAAGCTGAAGCAGGACGGAGACAGCTTCAGAGCCAAGCTCAACACACAGGAGATCTTCGACGACTGGGCTAGGAAGGTTAGGCCTCTGTTCTGCCTTTGATTCAGTCCACCTTAGAGAGATAGATGAGAAATAAATGCTGAATGATGAGGAGAGTGAGGCGACACTGACTAGATGATAACAGAAGATTTATTTTTGAAACACAAAGCAACCAAATATCCTGTTATTTTTGATTTTGAAAAGCCTGCACTGCAAGAAATGACTTCCTGCTTTGGTATTTTGCCTTGTTTTCTAGTATAAATATCTTAAGGGTGCATCTTAAATCAGGGTGAAATTACATGGCAAAGATACTGTCTTGTTTTCTAGAAATACTATGTAAATTTGTCTGGTTTATAATGTTTTGATGATGATCTGTTGTGTGTGTTGTGTACTCACTGTGGTTGTTATAAAATGTGCTCTAGAAGTAATCATTGTATTGTATTTTACTAAAAGGTGCAGCAGCGCAACCTGGGCGTGTCGGGCCGTATCTTTACCATTGAGAACACGCGCGCTCGCGGACGCACCGGAACCGTGCTCAAGCTCAAGGTCAACTTCCTGCCTGAGATCATCACGCTCTCCAAAGAGGTGCGCAATCTGAAGTGGCTGAGCTTCCGCGTGCCGTTGGCCATCGTCAACAAAGCCCATCAGGCCAATCAGCTGTACCCATTCGCCATCTCGCTGATCGAGAGCGTGCGCACCTACGAGCGCACCTGTGAGAAGGTGGAGGAGCGCATGTCCATCTCGCTGCTGGTGGCTGGCCTGAAGAAGGAGGTGCAGGCGCTCGTCACAGAGGGCATCTCTCTGGTCTGGGAGTCCTACAAACTCGACCCGTACGTCCAACGCCTGGCAGAGACCGTCTTCAACTTCCAAGAGAAGGTCTGTCTGCTTTAGATCCGCTAAACTAAAGCACCGGTCAGATGACTGGACACACACACACATTCTTTATTATTAGGGCTCGATGATTAGGATGGATTCCACTCATAAAAACAGAATTTATAGTTTTACACAGAATATTTCAACATTTGGATGAATTAATCAGCAGTATGTCATTTCACTTGAATCAAATCATGACGACCTCTCTAGAACTGCTCTGAGAGTCACTCTGAGCACATTACCGTTTCATTGGACGAAAACTAAAGTCATATTCACACAGAAATTAAGTATGCATTTCAACCCATTAAACTTAAAAGATATTATTCCTGAAATATATTTTAGTGTAATTGAGAAGAATGCATGTGATACTGCTACTGTTTGAAAAAAAAAAAAAAAAAAAAAAAAAGGTTATTTTTAAGGAATAACCACAAAATATTTCAAAATGTTTTAATTTGACAAGAAAATCAGTTTATTGGCCAAAATATAAAATGTAAGTTTCCTTTTTTATGTTTTATGCCTTTATCTTCTAACCAGAAAAATAGAAGTAAACATCTCCTAATTTCATAAGACTATTGTAGATTTTATTATAGCATAAACGTTAATACAGCATTTCATAGAGTCTATAATTCGGTTGGTTTTGTAGATGTCTTGTGTTTTCGTGTGAACGTTCTGTTGATTGCTGTGTGTTTGGCTCTTAGGTGGATGATCTCCTTCTGATCGAGGAGAAGATTGATCTGGAGGTGCGCTCGCTCGAGACCTGCATGTACGAGCATAAGATGTTCACAGAGATCCTGAACCGCATCCAGAAGGCTGTGGATGACCTGAACCTGCACTCCTACTCCAATCTGCCCATCTGGGTCAACAAACTGGACATCGAGGTGAGCCAGCTGAACAGAAGCTCAGAGGACGTGTCTGTCCGGAGAGCCGTGTTTGATCACATGTGATGTGTTTAGATCGAGCGCATCCTCGGGGTGCGTCTGCAAGCCGGACTCAAAGCCTGGACGCAGGTTCTCCGGGGACAGATGGAGGACAAGGCTGATGTGGACATGGACACAGAGGCGCCTCAAGTCAGTCACAAGCCCGGAGGGGAACCCAAGATTAAGGCAAGAATTATAGTCATCCTGTAGTTCTGAGACTGTCTGCTTTGAGGATTCGTAACGTCACACTGAAATGTTTTTTTCGTCCAAACAGAACGTCATCCATGAGTTGAGGATCACAAACCAGGTCATCTACCTGAACCCGCCGATCGAAGACTGCCGCTACAGGCTTTACCAGGAGATGTTTGCTTGGAAGATGGTCATTCTGTCTCTACCCAGAATCCAGAGTCAGAGATATCAGGTGTGTGTGTGTGTGTGTGCGCGCTTTCATCTTTAGTTTTCAACTCAAAACGAATCAAATCGAATGTTTGTGAGTCGGAATCAAATTTAGAAATTTTAGTCAAAACGAATTGCAACTGTTTGATTATCTGTCTGTCTGTCTATATGTATTATAGTATGGGAATAATGAATGTTAATATGCTTTTCATATTTATATATCTGTGTGTGTATAATATTTAATCTGTTTTGAATCACAGAAGAAAGCAGCTCATAAAGGTTTTGTCTTTCTCTTTAACTCTAGGTGGGTGTTCACTACGAGCTCTCAGAAGAGGAGAAGTTCTACAGGAACGCTCTGACCAGAATGCCTGATGGTCCTTCTGCGCTGGAAGAAGCCTACAACGCTGTGAAGGAGATCGTCTCGGAGGTGGAGCAGTACGTGAAGGTAAGGTGGTGTTCTCTCAGATTGCGCGAGTGAAGCGTGTTCAGGTGAAGCGAGGCTGACTCGTTCTGCTCCGTCAGGTGTGGCTCCAGTACCAGTGTCTGTGGGACATGCAGCCTGAGAACATCTACAACCGTCTGGGAGAAGATCTCAACAAGTGGCAGGCGCTGCTCGTGCAGATCCGCAAGGCTCGAGGAACGTTTGACAACGCAGAAACCAGGAAGGAGTTCGGGCCAGCCGTCATTGACTATGGCAAGGTCAGGAGGAAGCCGCTCTTCTGTCCGGTCCGGAGGGTTTTCTATGAATGATCACGCTGAAGTGGTGTTCTTCTGTGTCGTTTAGGTTCAGTCCAAGGTCAACCTGAAGTATGACTCGTGGCACAAGGAAGTGCTCAGTAGGTTTGGACAGATGTTGGGCAACAACATGCAGGACTTCCACTCTCAGATCTCCAAGGTAGGTCTCCGAGCTGATGGGTAATGTGATGCGTGTCTGCTGGAGCGAGTCTGAACGCTTCTGTGGTCCTCCTGCAGTCTCGTCAGGAGCTGGAGCAGCATTCGGTGGATACGGCGAGCACCTCCGACGCCGTGACCTTCATCACGTATGTGCAGGCACTCAAACGCAAGATCAAGCAGTTTGAGAAGCAAGTGGACGTGAGTATAATACACCTCCTACCAGGTCAACCTCTGGTGCTCGCTTGTTTTAGAGTAAAAATGTAGATTCTTTTTTGCCACATGCTAGGTGAGCGCACATAATACATGTACGTTAATCTAACGTTATTTCCAAAGATTAAATGGTCCTGAGGGGGGAAAAAAACACTTTTACGCTTTCCTTTGGTACGACTTAAAGCTCTTTTTTTTTTATGAGCACAATGTTGTTTAGATTTATATCTTTGATTTCTTTGCAGTTTTAGAGTAAAACATGCTTCGGGCTCAAAAAGTGGTTAACAGGGCGCAATTGTATCAACTATTTCATAAATTTAATGTAGTGCCATACGATTCTCTGAAAACATGAGTTATTAAATAAAATACACTGATATTTAGTTGTTTAGCAGATGCTTTTTTCCGAAGGGATAATAGACCTCATGATCGTCAACAATAGTTAATTCAACACAGTACACAAGGATTTTGTTTTATACAATAACATTTAAACGTAGCAGTGGGTTTAAAGGGTCAAAATAATAGAAAAAGAATAGAATTGCTAGTGTTAGAGAACTATTTTAGAATAAATAAAAATAAATAAAATAAGGATAGAAATGTAATAGAATGTGCTAGAGTCAGAGGCTCAAATGAAGATCTGTGGACTATATGGAATGAAATTCACCTGAACAACACCAGAGTTAAATATGGTTTTGTGGAGGAAGTGTTATTGGAGTTCTCAGAGTAATAAGAAGGTATTAATCACTCTGGTCCTCTGCAGCTGTTTCGTAACGGTCAGCGTCTGCTGGAGAAGCAGCGCTTCCAGTTCCCTCCATCCTGGCTCTACATCGATAACATCGAGGGAGAGTGGGGCGCCTTCAGTGACATCATGAAGCGCAAAGACACGGCCATCCAGCAGCAGGTGGCCAACCTCCAGATGAAGATCGTGCAGGAGGATCGGGCGGTGGAGAACCGCACCACTGACCTGCTGTCGGACTGGGAGAAGACCAAGCCCGTAGCAGTAGGTGTCTGGAGACGTCTGAGAGCACTGGGCCGTGTCTTCAGCCCTCTCACTGTTTCTCTGTTCATCTCTGCAGGGCAGTCTGCGTCCAGAGGAGGCGCTGCAGTCGCTCACTATCTATGAGGGCAAGTTCGGCCGCCTGAAGGACGACCGGGAGAAGTGTGCGAAGGCCAAAGAGGCCCTGGAGCTGACAGACACAGGCCTGTTGAGCAGCAGCGAGGAGCGAGTACAGGTGCGTTTCTGACCCTCAGAGCTTTACTAGGGTCTCTGGGGATACCTGTGTTCATTCAGACATGTGCTGATCCGTATCAAGCAGAAGAAATGTTTTAAAGAGACACAAACCAACTAAAAATCACACTATTCATCCAAATATATTGAAGGTTGAGTTTTATTTACAGGCATTTTACAGTAATCCTAATTTATTAATAACACCATAATTCTTCAGTGTCATTATTCACTGTAGATTATTCGGTATTACAAGTTTTCTGATACATTTTTCTTTTTAAATATGCAAAAACCACATTAGCCTTAGTAGATTTAATTTAGGAGTCTTTTTGGGATTTTTTGGGGATTTGGGAGTCTTCCTGTCATATACAAACAGTACTACTAATAAAAGTATTACTAATAACTACTAATAAAATATTATTTTTAAACACACACACACATATATATATATATATATATATATATATATATATATATAAGAAAAAAACATCTGTTTGTTATAAATAAAAAATAAAAATAAATCAATAGCAAGAACTCGATTAGCAAGTTTCGCGCCAAAACATCTACGTGACAGAAACGATACAAACAAGCACGGTGTTAACAAAGCTATGTCTGCAGCGCGTGCGGTCGCCATGACAACTACAGTTTTGCTCGTTGGCGTCTGAACGTCAGACCGCATTTAGAGTCAACATGCAGCTGCTGTTTACTACAGTATTTTGAGAGGAAAAACTCGCACCTGCCAAATACATTCAGAAATGCAGAAGAATTTGCATCTAGACGACATCATTTCCAAGATACCATCCCTTGACTCTGACTTGTCCTCAGTAAGTTCAAACTACACTTGATACTCAATCACAGAAGTGTTTTTAACGTTATATCAACAGTGTTTATATGTGTAACGATTAGTTTTGAGCAGACAGGTGAGGTCCAAGTGAGTTATGATCTTAAATCTCACATGCTTTGCAATACTGGTGGACTAACTGATGTTGACACTCAGCTGAAGCTCACGTTTCACTCCACAGTCAGACAATGAAGAAGAGCTATCTGGCCTTCAGCAACCACAAGTGATTCACTTACCAAAAGGAAGCAGCATGAACCTGGAGTGTCCAAAAGTTGAGGTGTGTGTGTGTGTGTGAGAGAGAGAGAGATAAGAGAGAGAGATCTCAGATCAGTGTCTTTCAAATCTGCATTACTGCATTCACTTTCTGGACTGATAATGACCAAAAGGTTGACTTTAATCATCAGCTACCTTCTGGTCACAAAACAGAAGAATTACTGAATGAAAAAGTGCTGCGTAAAACAGAATGCAGTGTACCTTTGCAAGCCAACAATACTGATTGGATAGAGACACAGTTCTGTCCTGTTTTATCACTGACAGTAGGTTAGGTTGAATTTTTTTTTTTACACTAGATATTTAAGTAAAGCCATGCAATGAATTGTCTCAACAGCCTCTTGATGCCTGGAATCTTGACCAAGTCCTTCATACTCTACGGCAAGAAAAACCTCTTGTCAAGCCAATTCAGTGTGATACATACGAAGGTTGGATTGTAGACGCCGTTTTACTCATTCAGGCTGCATATATTTAAGATGAACATAAGAGAGAAACTTTTTTTTTTTTTTTTTACAGGCAATGACAGTGAAATGCATGAAAATGATTTAATGAAGCAGCTGGTTGCTTTTTGTGAGAAGAAACTGTATGAAATGGAAACAAAGACAAATGTTTCATCTACAAAAACCCATAATATACAGGAATCATCCGTCAGGTATGAGTCATGTTATACTATATTACTATTTTGACAAATTACATTCAGATAACATTGAAATGGTTTTTTTAGGTTCAGTATTTTTTCTCTTTGTTTCTTTTGTTAAAACGTAATTCTATTTTAAATAAATACTGTTTTCTTTTGCACATTCATCTAAGAATCCTAAAAAATCACATATTCCACAAAAGTATTAAGCAGTGTTTCATGAGCAGAAAATCAGTATATTAGAATGATTTCTGAAGGATCATGATCCTGAAGACTGAGTAATGATAATTCAGCTTTGCATCACATGAATAAATTGCATTTAAAGTCATAATCAAATATTGTAATAGTGTTACTGTTTTTGCTGCATTTGTTATTAAATAAATGCAAACCTTTGGAGCATTCTTTTAAAAACTCACATAACCCAAACTTTTGAACAGTAGTGTATATTCTCAGGTTAAATGTGTCTGTGATTTTTCCCAGATGTATTGGGAGACAGACCGATGAGATAGGCTTTAAAGGGACCTCTGCACAATTACAACACAAGCGAGACTCTCCTACCATATATATTGATTTGCGGAACAATGCATTTCAAACAAAACCATCAGCCATTACCCAGAGTAACAATGTTGTAAATCCTACAAACCTGGACAAGAACATTAGCTCCACTAACAAGACTTCTAACACAGATGCAAGAGCAAATGGACAGAAAAAGTAAGATATCACATAAATCTTTACATTTATGCTGAGAATAATAATTAATACATCACACTCAATAGGCTACTCTAGAAAAAAACGAAACAAAATTTATATTCCAAATAATTAATGGCTAAAAAAGTACTCTGCTTTAAAAGCCATCACAATTGATAACTTATCATTTATATATCTATACAGTACATTATAATTTTGTAATGCAGATCAGTGGTTACAACGTATGCATTTTTCATTTGTAGAGAATTTTCTGGGAAGAGTTTATTACTCCAAAACACGAGACGGTCAAAAAAAAGTATGTTAGAGATGAGCTGGAGAAATCCACAAGATTTTGCTGAGGATAAGCAGAAAAACTCTTCAGGGAAATGTACAAAGAAAAACCTCCATGATTCTGAAACTAGCTGCAGTGAACCTGGTATTCAGCAGGTCAATGTCTGCTGTTCTACTGTGAAATATGACCGGCGTAAACAGAGCACCGACATTCCAGCCGCTCAAAACAAGCAAAGGTAACAAATGATACAATTTCTTCACTCAAAGAAAACATGCATAACCTAATGTAATAATTGTATGCATACAGAGAGCGACAAAGTTGTAAAATCAGATGGCAGAAGGATCTAAAGTTCTTGCAAGCATTCAGGCCTCAAAATTCTGCTAATAACATGGAGGAAGCTGCTGAGAGGACTGATGTTCTTTATGAGCCTGTGAGTTATTGGCTGTTTATCTAGATTAATAAATTGAACATTGTTCTCCTATTTAGAGTAACACTGATGTACTCACTTCCATTAGGAAGCATCATACCTATCTTCGATGGACACTCTACCTCCAGATCTACAGATGAAGGACTGTTTGCTGCTGACTGTGCCTTTATCTAGTCCTGGGGTGGTGGCTGGAAGAACGCAGAGAAAAACACAGACAGTGGATTCAGTCTTGATCAAATCACATTTTTACAACGTACTTATAGCGTGGCTCATGTCTTTGGTGGGTCTGTTAGTTTGCACAGAAATGCAGTAATCTTTTGCAGTGGAAAATATTTGACATTTATGCTATATTTCATCTTTCCGTTACCTGCTCTGTGATAGACTGATCCCAAAACCTGTGGGAGAAATGGGAACAAGCTTGATGCTCCTTTCTGGGTGGCTGGGCTGCAGCAGTTTTATAAGGAAGATGCCTTGGCGTTGTACATATGTGCCATACCTCTTGAGGGTGGTCATGCTGGCTGTAGAAATTCCAGGGTGGGTTCTACACATATTCATAGAATTTATTACATATGTAGCTAATTTAATAATGCTTTCAGCTACTATTGAAAGTGGCTTTTGCAGATGTCCCACTAAAATGCACAGAATATTAAAAATAAGAACATAACTATTATTTCAACTATTATTTCTTAATAGACTAATATTCAAGTATATATATTTTTTCATAGATGAGGAAGGTGGATAGCGATGAGAGCATGTTTTACAGACGAGTTTGCAAGTTCTTTGCACGGACAACATTGAAGACCGTTGCATTCTGGGTACCTCAGCTTAATCATTTGCTGGAGGAACAGGCTTATTCTACCCAAGTCCACTTGTCCTCATCCTGCCTGGACTGCTTTATCTCTGTCAACCCAAATCAAGAGGTTTTATGACTTGTGTATTCTTTATGTTTACTGTGAATGAGACGTTTTGATCCAAATCTTTAAAGCACTTTGTTTCAGGCTGTTGAAAAGGTCTTTAGTATGATCCCAGGATTTTACTGGCAAACTCTGGAAACAGAAGACCAAAAATGTCAAAGCGCAGAAGCCACAATATCTCAAGAGTGTCATACTGAGGTAAAAAGGGGCTTTCATTAATGGAATTATATCTTTCAGTTAACAGTGTCTTATTTTTTAAGTTTTTGGGGGGGTTTTTTTCAGACGGGGCTTGTTCTGATAGGCAGGGCACTGTTTCTTAACCCACTGGCAATGCATCACACGCTCGAGCTTATGTGTAGATCAAGTCTAGATGTATGTGGTATCCGCTTCCTCTATCCACCCCAAGAACTGCTGACAAACTTTGCAGGTACAAATCATCTCCCACTATAATTACACAACATGTATACAAATTGCATGAGTTCGTACAGATCCTGTCTTCTAGTCAGCAAGTCAGTTCTGCATGAAGGGGAGTGTTCTCATCAGCCAGTGCTTATCATGGCTTTCCGTGGTCCTCACGCTAACTCAGTGTGGCAGGAGATCACAGGGCCATCAGACCCCCAGCTGGCAAGGCGGACAGATCCAGCATCCATCAACGCCCTGTATTGTCACAGTCAAGACCAGTCCCTGCTCTACTCACCCCATCTTGCCAGTCTTGTGCATCTGGGGCTCTGCTTGTGGTTTGGTGGCAGAATAGCAAAAAACAACCTGCCAACGTTAGTATTCAAATGTATTGTAATACTTCCCACATTGTGTCATGGTTTACTCAGCCTCAGTGTGATGAGTAATTTTTTTTTTTTTTTGGTGAACTATTCTTTTGAGCTACCTGCTGAATCTTTTAACAGTATTCAGAACTCTGGTGAGAAAGGAGTCAGTTGTTCCCATCTTCTGACGTCTTCTCCAGCAAGTTTGTGTGCCACAGTGAAAGGTGACGACAAGAGAATAAACGTTATGTTATAAAAGTCTCTAACATCTCAACAATCAAACTTTCTACCCCTTTGCCCCCATACAGCGGATTTATTTCTCCTTGTGTCTCCTGTGGTTGGACCACACTGTTACAGTTATATACTATCTGCATGTGCCAAAACAGGCTTCAGTCTAATGGGACTTCAAAGAGTGCAGATCTCCAGGAAACAAGCTCAATCTCTGGGATTTACCGCAAAGCAGGTGAGTAAACCCAACAGTGAGCCTTTACATGTACAGACATATATTGAAACTGAGAGCGGGACACTAACTTGACATTGATGCCGATTGGATTTGTCTGGAAATGCTGTCTGTCTCCGTTAGGTAGCAGTGTTCTGTCATGCTCCTACAGTGTTTTTGGCTGGAGAACAGGTTGAGCTGTCCTCTCATTGCCTGGTGCTGCTTATGAGGAGAGAAAGTGCAGTTAAACACTGCTACAGACTGCCGATAGGTAGAGCATCTGGATAGCATACCCTGTGTCACCCCCATATTGTTGAATTGAATAGTATTGAAGCTGTACTAAGGTGCTCCAAGAATTAAGTGTCCTATGTCTTTGCTTGAAGGTCTGATGAATGAGCTTGCTGCACAAGGCCTTGTTGGATCGATCCGTTCAAGATTCACAGATGCTCTGAGCCCTCATGTCTGCTTTCACATTGTACCCTACTCTAAAAAATACCACAATGTTCTGGGTAAATACATTACTTTTCATTTTCATGATTTGTTCTCTTACCGTGCTCTTAGCATTTTTGACATTTATGATATGTTCTACAGGTGGTCTCATGTGGACAGTGCCGAAGTTTAGCCACATGGTCTTGTCCAAACACACATATCTCTCTTGTCCAGATGCAGAGCAGGTGGTGGTTTTAACACTGACTGGTCAGAACATTGTGGAGAAAGAAATGGACTTTCTTCACAAGGTTCTCAGGGGAGATGCAGCAGGTACCTAAAACAGAGTTTACAATCCTGCTACCAGAATGCTTCCAAAAAGAGCTCTTAATGACCTAATCAGGGTTTTTAGGATTATTAGACACAACCAGGCAGGTGTATTGCAGTTGAACCTTTCATGAAAGTGGCCCTTCATTTAGTTAGTTAAAAATCAAGCACGCTGGTTGTCAACCTTGAGCTGGTCATAAGCTGGTTCTTAGTCAGTCATGAGCTGGTTTAAGCTGGATCTTAGCTGGTCATATCCTGGTCCTGAGCAGGGAGTTGCTTAGGATCAGCACACAAGATCCAGTTCAAACCAACAGTAGGCTTCAAAACATACTTAACATAATTTCAATAAAGCAGGAAAGGTGTTTTTTGCCTAAAAAGGTGCATTTTTTACCTAAAACTATATACCTGTTTTCTTGGTTAAGTAAACCACTGTAAGCAGCGCAACCAAATCTACCTTGTCTTGTACAAACAGGACAAGAGGGATTTGAGCTTCTGGCACTAAAGTGGGAAACCAAGCTGTCTCAGCTGCAGGCACTAGAGTTGAGTCCGTTTGAGATCGGAGAAAAAGAGTGGCAGAACAGTGTGCAGAGCTTGACATCCACTCCGGCCCTGGTCATGGCTCTGAGGAGAGTGAGGGCATTCATCACCCTACGTAGACTTTTACCACAAAATTACCCTGGAAACCTCCATGTATTGATGTCCCCCACACCTGAGACAGCTTTCAGACAGACCTGCCTCTTCTTCTCTGAGGCAGAATTGGTCCCTGGTAAGGATTCAAGGAGATAATAACAGTTTTATAAGGATGATCCATAAGTGGTTTGCATAATCCAAAATCCCTTCGTCTTCAGATCACACTAGTCGTCCATTATTGAAATTCTTACCACCTCATCACATCGACACTCCTGGTATGTACAGATCCAAGCCCGAGTATATCTTCCCCCGTCTGTGCTCTGGGAACTGACTGTCAATCTCTGACAATCCTCAGGTCTCAGAAGTCAGTCGCTTTACAGTTACATGACAGTGGGTAAGTGGGTCTGTTCTTCTCTGAGCTCTTTCATGGCCTTTTCTCTCAACTTCCTCCCTCTGTACTCTGCAGGCCCAGAGCCACTTTTGACTCTAGCTCTGTTCAAGCCTGGAGCCTGGAGACACCGCTTTGGTAAAATTCTCACCGTAATCAAACAGAACGGATATACTCTAGTGGGCTTACGTGTGTTACTGCTGGACTCGAGTGTGGCAAATGCACTGATACATTCACCAGAGCAACAGGTAACTCTGTCCTCCTCTTTATAAGTATTTGAAAAAGATATTTTATCATACTTAATGATCATTACTTAATCCCATGTTAACTGCTATTAAAAAATTTGTTTTAATGTATTATATTACAAGCTAGACAAATTAGCTTAATTTTAAAGTGATTTTTGATCCACTTGAGTAGGACTTCATATGGAATTATTATTATCATCATATCATAATAACATATTTAAATAACTGTACTGGCAAAACATTATGGCAAGCTAAAATATACTATAATGTTACTCCTGTACATTTGTTGAAATTCATGACAAAATATCACTAAATATTTGTTAGTGCTGTCATTAATAAATTATGCTAAACCACAAACAAGTATTTACAAGTTCCTCTGTAAAATAAGCATTTGGTCACCTACAAACAAGCAAGATTTCTGGCTCTACATCTACATTATATATCTACACATATCAACATTTACTAAAAATATGTTAAAAATGCTTATTTAATATCCAGGATCCCATTAAGGAGCTGGAGTTGAAGTACTTGAGCTCAGGCCCCTCGCTGGCTTTGGTTTTACTGAGAGTGAATGCAGTAAAGAGGCTGTTGGAGCTGATGGGCCCTGAAGATCCTGATGAAGCACATACTACAGATCAGACACTATGGAGGACTCAGTATGGCTCTGATAGGCTGCAAAATTGCATCTATGGTCAGGACTCTCGCAAAAAAAAAAAAAAGACCAAATCTTAATAAATGTAATTTGCTGACATAATATGTATGTTCTCGTACAGGATCTCCATCTTATCGGAAAGCCATAGAAGACATAAAACTGGTATTTCCAGATGGCGTGTGCTGCAGTGAAACTTCAGTTATGAGACATGAGAAGGTATTGTAACCTTGTCGTTCCTTCCCCTAAATGTATGGTGTTACATTGGTGTTATACTTAAACGAGTCTTTTTTCAGATACCCAGCTTGCAATCCGATCCTGAAGCTAGTTTGGAGCTGCACACCGCTGAACTTTCTCCAGCTTTCAGTCAGGGTAAGGCATGATTCTCCCACTTCCTCACCCCTATCTATCAACACACCAGTAAACTGAGCCAACGACACAAACAAACCAAAACTTGTTGATGTTTTACTAGCTGCGAGCGACCTTTGTAATAAGTATGGGAACCGTTGTTGTTTATTTGTGTTTTGGTGCCAGTAGGGCCTTTGGTCAGAAGTGCTCTTTGTCAGACCACCTGCCTGCTCATACCTTCCAAGCTCCTGCGGCAGAATCAGCCTCCTCTGTACTCAGAGCTACTGCAGCGGCTGCTTAGGACCGGCTGCCACCTGGTGGCTGGAAGGCTCAGCACACTAGATGAGAAACAAAGGCGGCACATTTCCCAGTTACTGAGGCCCTCTGCTGGTGAAGCACTTCTACGTGAGGGTCCCTGCCTCATCATTGCTTTGCAAGCAGACAATGCGGTCACATGTTTCAGCATCATTCTGGAGAGGTACAAGCAGAGCTGAAATGGAAGTAAAAGGCTACTTTTAGCCTAGTAGTACAAAGCATATGTAACAGTCTGTCGTCTTCTGCAGCATTTGCAGGGAGAGATCGGACCTAAAGAGAGTAACAACAGAACTTCTTTACCCAAACTCTGAACGAAAAGTAAGTCTACAGTAACATTTATTTTACACTCTTTTAACAGGTATGCCTAGAACCATTTTTGATTCCCTAAAGGACCCAGAGAACTTTAATATGAAGAACCTTTCACGTTTGTGTAATTAAAAGGTTTCCATGAACCATCACTGAAAGAACCTTTATTAATATAATTTTGTATCTGCAGGCAGTGAGATTGCTGTGTTACCTGTTTGATGATCTCGGTCTTGACAGTCATCATCGTGAAGCACCAGCATAACCAAGAGTTTTTTTCTGTAATAGGTACCTAGTGCTAAATATTTATCTTTCTATATTTTCCCATAAATGTAACTACAGATATTACTGGCATGTATTTCACAGAAATGAACAGAAGTGAGAAATGAACTCGAAAACACTTTAAGTTGCATATTAACTCGTATTGTATTGTCATAAAGTATTCCTTAAATTTTATCCCAAGACAAACTGTTCTTCTCTCTCTGTAGCTCTGCAACTGATGGTTCATAAGTAGGGAAGGGAGGGAAAGAAGAAGACAAAACACTGGAGGCGGGTTAAAGATCAAAAATTATTTAATTCCCAAGATGACAAAAATAATTCCATGAATTTTGTAAACCATTGCATAACTGCTGTAGTGTAGACAAGTGTTAACAATTTTAAATGATACACTACAAGAGAAAGATTATGCATTATAAATAATACCATCTTAAGTAATTCTAGTGATGAAAAACCTCTCTGGCCATCAAAACGTACAACTATTCCATAAAGAAGCCTCCATAACTTAAACACAGAACTCCCAGTAAAATGGTTTAAGGTCTTGTGTTGACAACAACACATACACAAAAGTATTATACTGACAGCAAATTGTATAGAATTTCAACACTAATTAGAATATAAGCTGTTCTATATATTGATGCATACTGTACCAAAATAAGGGATATGTTTCTTCCTTGCAATATAAATGATTTCCTCATTTTGCCTTTTGAGCTAATAAATCTGTGAGTTGCAGTTTCCTTTGAAAATTGGACATCTCTCTCTATTCTACAGTTCTCCTGTAAAACCCTGAGAAAAATACATCTCATTTTTCCATCAAATTCTTACATGGATAAATACACAAAACTTGAAAACTGCAATCGTGTTTAACTTAGAAATTTATTCGTAATGTATCGCAATTCACAAAACTAGTGCTACATCATTATAGATTAATCGTTCTCTCTGTTATTCCAGTGACCCATTTCATTTCTAATTTGAATGGTACATTCAATATTCAGGGATTTAATGTTCGATTAACCGTAACATTAATTATAGGGAACAGTGGTTCCAAAAAGTCTGCCTTTTTTTTTTTTTCGTTTTGTTTTATTATTTTAGCCTCTTACAAAAGTGTACTATTGTAATAAGGTATTCTCCCCCTGGCTAGTTTGCTAAATTTAACCAGTTTCATATGTAATACGTATATACAAGATTGCATAAATCCTTAGGTTCAATAAAATCACACTACTGATAGAGAACAAAATTAGCAAAACAAACAAATGCATAAAAGAAAAATCCACAAGAATGCAAAAAAAAAAAAAAAAAAAAAAATGAAAGAAAGAAATGATTATTTCCACTGCAGAGCATTATGGTAAAATTTCCAATACATTAATTTACACATTGCTAAACAAGAGTCCTTGGTGCTTCTTTAATGACAAATGCCTGGTCTTACATGAACATTAAATGGTCATTTTTCTTAAGTTGGCATTAAAATGGCTGATGCAGACAGGGGGGCTTTTTTGTGTGTAAGATCATGCTGTGGTTTAGACTTATGTGACCTCATGATTACCATTATGTACTGAAAACCACTGTTAAGCAAACAATTAACGCGGAAATTCAGTGACTGGGCTTTATAGCAATTCAGCTTCAATGCTGTCATACTTCAGATGAACACACCATCGGTAATAAATACAACTGCAAAACACCTTAACTGTTACTCTGACAGTAGACACTGTGCACATGCATCATCATGCTGGCTTTTCAACATCAATAAATGCTTCTTTTTTAGAATAATAATCCCTTATTACTCAAACTGAAATGATTGAAGGCATGGCAGAGTTTTTATTCGAATTATTTTAGTACACTGGCCTGTAAAAAGTGTGTGACGGGCCTCTTGTGCATTGAGAAATACAGATTAAAATATCTCAAGGCACTAAAATTCAGCTCATTTCCTAAACTGGAATTATCCATTTGTTTAATCAAAAATACTTTCAATGTGTTATTATTAAAAAGGCACAAATTTGTTCCAAAGAGACTTGATCCTTACAAGACTTAACAATATTATGCAGCATAACGCCTGACTGTAAACCAGACATTTAAGTGCAGGCCTATTCTTCTTATTCGGCTTTTTTAATTCTTTTGTACTTGTTTTTTCTTCTTCTGATTCATTACCATCACATGCAAATGCAACTAGGCCAAAAAGTGAGGTTTAAGGCTAGATACTTGAACGGTTTACATAAATGTAATCCACTGTCTGTCTCAGCCATTTCAACGAGCATGAACAAAAGGACCCATTTTACATCGCAATCAAATATGTTCTACACAGCCATGGTAGACAACATTTGACAACACAATAGACTTCAGGGTTTACAAAAAAACAAATATATATATATACATATTTCATATCTAAATTCTTCAGATCCCAACTAAACAGACAGAAAAACAAACACCAGTCAAATGGAAACTAAAGAAAGCACCTTCCGGGCCGAGTACTCTTTTAAATTCCTGACCGCATACAAGTAGTGCACAACAACTAATGTTTCAAAACTGATTTCAGAATTTTACCAATAAGTACTAGTAGTATAAAAAGAAATGATATATACTTCAAATAAGCACTAATCCATATGGCCACTTAGGAGTATTAACACAAATATTCATTCATTACTATGACATTCCTTCACTGTAGATTACAGCCAATTCAATACTATGTTATTGTTTTCACTGAGAAATTGAAGGGAAAAGAACAAACAACACCACAATCTTTATGTTCGGTTCATAAAGAATTGTGATTCATTAGGATTTGTTTGAATGCACATATGTAAATAAGGTACTAGATTTGGTCATATCCCTAACTATTTCCTCAGAATGTTAAAATGAAAATGCAGTTATAAAATCGAAGAGAGAACAAAGAATAGTAAAGGTCTTTGGTAGAAACTACGGAAATGGGCATTCAGTCCATTAATATTGTCAGCAAAAGCAGTTGGCATAGTTGTCAAATTAAACATTGAAAACCCGACATAGTAATTGTACACCACTTCGGTTGAACTTTGATACATGTATAAACTGCAATACCACTTTGGTTCAATTGAGTGAAGTCAACATTTGATTTGACCGCACTCTTCGCTTGAGAAATAAATGTCGCTTGAAATCCCAACCCCATTTTATAGTCCAACAAAACCCTACGTTATGGTCCAATAACCAAACAATGGAACCAATCAGTCTACGAAGTCTTGAACACTTGAGTGCTGGAAACGTCACAATATCCCAAAGCTGCTTTGATCCATTTCAACCTATCTCTGTCGCCCATCGTACGAAATAAAGAATACGTCTTCGCTAATCGGACTTGAAACAATAAGAACAAAGTCAATGCGTTTGAAGCATTGCGCGAAAATGTTTAGTTTTTTATTCCTAGAATACTCAACTGTGATGCCCGACCGACAACTGGATACGTCTGCTCAACACAAACACATTTGGCAGTGTGATTTAGAGCTTCAGCTGGTTAACAAAAGTTACACACTGACACATGCAGTGACAGATCAGTCAAGAACATCAGCTACATACAGACCTTGTGGATTAAGATACGAACACAAGAAAGAAAGCAGAGAGAAATCAGATTTATATACACACTGTCTTCGCCTCGTGAAGCTGAAAGAAAATACGAGGGTCTGGACAATTAGATCCTCAATAACCATCCCTTTTAAAGTAAACTGTTTATCCCGATTTCGAAAAAAGAAAGGAAGGGAAAAAAAAAGAACTTGCACCTTTGTGTACCTGACAATTTACCGCACAAACTCATTGCTGTAAATATGAAAGGAACAAGAAAAAAAACGAAGAAAAAAAAGGTTTCAGATAACACAGTAGCAGGTCATTTCAATTAGATTACCTAAGCACATTACACTGTCGAATTTGGATACGAAAAAACACCAATGATTTCTTGTCTGTAAACACTACAGAGCACTACAATTCTACACATTTCAATAAACAGAAGTGTACTAAGCCAGTTTTCGTTTTTGCAATCGATGAAATTTGAATATCCCTACACGTTTAAATGAAGGACGATTCAACATTTCTAAGGATAATGAAGCTGCACCCAAAAAGCACCATCGTTAATGAAGGAAAAGATTCGATTCTTCAGCTGAACCTCGGAGCTCAGGCACCGACCAGGGTGAAGTCTCTCGGAAATACTTTAGTACTGAATTGGGCCGCTTATACGGTACTATTGGAAAAATACATACTTTTTGCAGAAGCTATGGGTTTTCTACTACAATCCTAAACTCTTTACAGATGCTTCAAATGTTTTTAAGGCAAGGCACTTAAGAGGGAGTGGCCAGGAATCAGATATATGTTCTAACATATCTGAAAGGCTAAAGTCCAAAACAACTAAAATACTGTGCCGCTGAGGACTTCAGAACACATGTGCTCATCTAACAACTACATCATGTATATCTAAATAGTCACTATAACACGGAGAAATCCATTTACTAAATGCCTTAGCATACAGTATGTGCCTTACTGATATTACAGCTGCTGGTTATGCCTAAAATGCATTCAGAGTTTGCACTTATTTGATTGAAAAATTTAAGTAACAATGAAAGTAATAATAACTACTATTTAGTACTATTTTATATGAAAACTAACAAGATATATACACTATACCATGATTTAACAGTAAGAAAAATGAAATATTCTATCATGTTTTTCACAGTACACACAAAAGCTTCATACTTTAGCGTATTTGGGAAAAAAATATAAGTCTAAGAAAATAGCAACAAACAAACATAAACAAACAAACAAACAAAAAAAACTACAAAAGCAGCTTAAAGCAAATTTTCTAAAAAAAAAAAAAAAAAAAAAAAAGATACCCTCAGACAAATTTCCAACAAAGTGCTTTTAACAAGAAACGAATCCTCTTCACACAGCTAGTAGCAATAATGGCATCAGGCCGATGATTTTGTTGCTAACAGTCAAATCAGGGCCAACCGACTATAAATGCCAAAAGCAATAACCAAGGGAAAAGTTTTTAATGCTTTATGAAAATGGATAATCTAGCTTGTACAAAACAGGTATTGCATTTAAGTACTTGATTTGTATCAGTCAAACACCACTTATTAGATTCTAATAAAACTAATCAATTGAATCACTATATGAAATACTGAAACACAAAAAAAATGCTATTTAGAAACCGTAAGCATAATAATAATTATAATTCTAATAATATGTATTAGTAGTTCTTCAAAGGGCTAAAACATTAAATAGTACCTTGGATAGCTGTACATCACCACTTCAAAATTTTCGTCTTACAGTAAGGACATTCTGTTTTACCAGATGCACAGTTCTGACAAAGTAAATAATGTTGGCAAGGCTGCAGGACAATGGAACGATCATGCTTTTGGCAAACTATACATTTCTTTGACTGAAGCTGATATATTACCTGTGTTGAGAAAAAGAAGAGTTAACATCAGTCACACTTGGACAGATTCAATGCAGTGCGTCATGCATGACTGACTGACTCGTGTGGATGTTAAACCTCGTTGCCTACTCAATCTTCCCTTTACTTGACGAGAAGAGTGCGACCGTCTACTTAGAGTGTGTGTAAATGTGACATGGTGACGTATGCGTGTTGGGACCTGGTCCTTCTTACCCCTTCTATGAGGTCTAGGTCAGAGCGCAGCTGGCTCTGGATGGAGCGGAGCTTTGGCAGGGGGAGCTGGTCCAGCTCGCCGTAGCTGCGCAGGAGGGGTGTGTTGGGGGAGCGACACAAAATGTCAAAGTCTCCCTGCAGTTCCTTCAGCTTGCGCTCGGTGTCCTCCCGCTTCTGCTCCGCCAGCTGCCGCTCCGCCTCTGCTGATTTAGCTTGCTCCTTTGCTTCGTGGGCGTCTTTCTGCCACGCTTCGCAGGCCTGTGAGAGATGTGTTTTAATAACAATGTTCCACGGGATGATAAGAACTAAACGGACACCTTCTGGGCATTTTTCAGATTTCAAAGCTAAAGTGCTGCAGGCATGATCTTTGTAGGTCAAAACCTGGAAATGAGATTTTTGCATTTCCAGTTCCATCGTCCTAAAATCAAAATGTGTCTGTGTGTTTTTTTTGTTTGTTTTTTTTATTAAATACCTAAAATATGGTGTGTGGTTAAATGTGCAATATTTTCATGTTTTGTTGCACAAAATAAATCACTAATGCAATTTTTTTCCCATATTGTGGACTTCAATGGGAGCCAGTGGGTTGAAGTTCCAAATTGAAATTTTAGTGCAGCTTAAAAGGGATTTACACAATCCCTACATCAGCACTTCAAGTCTAATCTACTTTGAACACTTTATTGTAGGGTCTTTTAACTAGTTGCTTATTAGCATCCATTATATTAGCCCGGCGGCCTCCGAGCCCTAGGAGGTTTAACCCTCTAGGAGGCTAGGGTTAACAGATGCTCGGAGCCCAGCCTGGTCCCTGCATGCCCCCCAGAGGAAGTGGAGAACTTGGCAAAACGAGGGACCCTTCGCGAATGTCGGCTTCGGCTCGGGTGGCGGAAGGGGAGGCAGAGGAAGACAAAAAACGCAGAAGCTGAGGATAGGGAGTGAGCGGTATTTGAGGCGGAGGAGAGGAGATTTGCGGAGTTATCAGTAATAGGAGATTGGTGGCAGCTGTGATCGTACGTGTGTGCTCCTCCTGAAATTCGATTCATTGCTTAATTGTCGAATTTCCACGGCTGCCGTCTTACAAAATGCAGTCTGGTAAGATAATTTGTCCGACTTTGATCGGCGCTGCAGTTGATCACATGTGCCATCAAAATACAATGAGAGCAAAACTAGAGCAGTCACAGAGGTCAGGCGCTGCAGTTTAACAAAAAAAAAAAAAAAGATGAACATTTCAATCAAATTCAGTTCTTCTGCTACGATTAAGGAAATAAACTGCATGGTCTGCCATAATGGCGTTGATTCAGCACACTACGGAAACCTATCCGACCTGATGGCTGCCTTTTTACTCCTCCCTCGAAAAAAAAAAGCTATGGAAGTCAATGGTGACCCAAAACAGCCTAGTAACAAACTTCCTTCAAAATATCTTCCTCATACAGGTTTGGAAATACTTGAGGGTGAGTAAATGATGACACACTATATATTTTTGGGTGAACTATTCCTTTAAGTTCTTCGTCTGTGAGAAGAGCAAGTGAAAGACAAGTGTTGCAATTTTAATATAATTACCAATCATTTTATTTAATAAGACCTGCATTCCTCAGCTTTGACCTTGTAGAGCTGTGAAGCTGCATTGAAACTTCAATTTGAAAAAACAAACAAACAATGAAATTGGACCCGTTGATCTCCAGTCCACTAAATTAAGAAAAATCCTCAAATATTTCCCGCAAAACCTCAATTTCTTTTCGACTAAAGAAATGAAGAATGAAAGACATCTTGGATGACTTAGGGGGATGTAAGTCTGGGGTGAAATAATCCTTTAAAAATCAAGTTTTTAACAGGTGGCTAAATGGGACAACAGTTATCTGGGACATTAAATGTCATCACACCAAAAAGTTAAACTCATCTACTTTCTAATGCAATTTCACAGCCTCATTGCGTTTATAATTAAAAGTTTGAGTTAGAGGAGTTTACAAGAATGCAGAGAAAATGACTGAAGAACTAGAGGTAGTAATGTGTAAGTCATGCAACCTGTATATGGGCTCCGAAATCAATAGAAGTTGTAGGGGTGCACGATGAATGCAACTAACATGCACATTTTGTCAATAAAGGGCAACGCCTACAAAAACACATTATCACCACAGCACTCTATAGCTTGAAATGTCACTGCAAGACAACCGCTTCAGTAAGCAAAGCAAAGTAGTGTCAGCTTCATAAAAAAAACTAGGCTTGAATCTCTGATCTCTGAGATGACCTAAAGGCTAAATGGCTTCTAATGGTACGTTCACACCAGACGCAACTTGCGCAAATAAATGGCGTGTAGTTGGATGCTTGAATATTTTGAGTTTACTCGCTTCATTCACGCATGAAAATTAACTTAACAACAGATGTGAATTCGCATCATGAGCGAGGTTATGCCAGGCGGCTCCAGTATCTTCATTGGTGGAGGGGAAAACCCGCAAAATCTGACAAATATTGCTGTTATTGTGCCATGAAATGCATTTTTTAAGAGTATTTCAGGTGAGAATGTAGTTGTTTAAAACACAAATCTGCGGTTTATTAAAAAAAGAGAGCGCCTATTTAAAAGTTTGCTTCACCGATTTCGCCGTGAGCTCCACGCGAACACCGGGTGCTCAGTGCTCAAGTACCCGCCGAGGGCTAGTAATTCTGAAACTCACAGCTGCCTCCTGATGTCTCTGTAGTGGTTAAACAGGAGGTAAAATTTGTTTTGTGTATATCTCATAGGCAAACTTTGGTTTAATGAATCTATAATCTATTTCCATTTTACTCCAGTTTCTATGAAAGTACAAAGATGTATCATACAGAGACGATGATTTTATCCTCCATAGTTTCGGAATTAGAGGACTACTAGAGCAAGGAGCTACGCAATTTTGCAATCAAAAATCGGAAGCGATTCATTTTTCGCCAAAGTTCAGATTTTTTACCTTGCCCATATCGCATCATTCCTGCCGCTTCATTCAGGATGTAACATTAAAATCACTCGCACTTAACGCTTCATTCGCGTCTGGTGTGAACGTACCATTAGCCTCACTCATCTCATAAAGCCCATAAAAGCAAGCGAGCACATCTGACCTGCTTGACTTGATGCCAGGCGTCCTCCCATTGCTTTATCTTGCGCTTGGCTTCATCCAGTTCACGGAGGAGCCGGCCGATGTCTGCACTGCTGGAGCCGGCCGTGCTGGAAGTAAGGCTACTGAACACTGGAGACGGGCTGGGAGAGAAGCTGCCACTCATAAAGTCCCATATTCCCCCTGCTCCGCCATTCAGACCTAAGACAACACATCATTACATCACTACTCACAAGACTGCGATCGTGATAAGAAGTTTTGGAAAACAATCCCCACCTAAGGAGTTCTGCGTAGACGTGGGTGTTCCCAGAAGGCCGTGCTCGGTTTTAACAGGTGGTGCCTGTGGCTGGCTCTGCTGGGAGGCCATTCCAGTGAGGAGAGACTGGGACAGGGATTGAGACAGAGAGCTGAGCGGGGAGGCAGAGAGAGACGAAGAGGAATGCAGAGAGGAAGACCGAGCCAGAGAGCCAGGAATATTGACAGGAGCAGAGCCTCCTAATAACCTCTGACCTACGGGAAGAAACCGTTTAAACATTTACTGCAGCGCATCCTCTACCTCTACACATTCAAGAGCTACAACAATTCAAACTTACTTGTTAAACCAAGGCCATTGTTGTCTTGGTCCTCTAGCTCTTTGTCGAGGGATGCAACGTTGATGTCACTAAAATTCAGGTCAAGTGCAGATCCTAAGAAGGAGAAAAGTCGTGCAAGATTTAGTACCTTTGCAAAGTGGATATAAAACACAATATTACATAAGGCTCTTAATTCATTTAAACTATATATTTATTTCTATACTTCTAGTAGCTGTTCGTTTTCTGTTCTACTTATATCAGTGCTATATTCCATTTCTACTGTGTTATTCCTTTGTATATCTGCACTACGCCTGTACTTCTTCTGCAGTGGAAGTCAAACACCTTGTGTGTGTAAACATACGTGATAGTTAAGCTCTTGCTGTCTCAAAAGGCTTGTAAACAGTCTATAATAACCATACATCAAAGGCAGCTTTTGGGCAATAGTCATATATTTAAGTTAAATTAGCGTAAAGGAAAAAGCACTTACCATCCATTTAGCTGCGTGCTGCTGAGTCACTGCTGCTGGTGAGGTTTAGTGGACTCGCTGACTTATGGCTAATGCATTACTACAAGCACGGCTTCCACTTCACCCTAACGCTCTGCATTTAACGGCACTGCCCTATCTGGGCTGAGTGTCTCGTGCACTTTTACCCTTGAATGTAGCGTTCGGCTGGACTGCTTTAAGATGAAAGTGCTGCAAGACTTACCTATTACTGACTCCACAGTATTGCTGCCTGGGTAGAAAGGCGTGGCTTTTGCATTCATGGTTGATAAAGTGGTGGGTGACGAACTGTCAGATCCGATACTGGAGGCCAAGCTGGACGTGATGCTTGATGTTATGCTAGACGCGAGTGGGTTCACTACTGAGAACACACTGCCATGAGCCTATGAAAGGAAGCAATGTGACACGAGTCAGTGTCAAAGAACAAGATCTACCACGAGGAAGAGGAGGAAATCTCTTCTCAAGTTAATTACAAATCAATTGTTCTGATTTATGTTGCTTTAGACTAGTGTAGGGATAAATAAATGGTTTTCAAATATTAACACGCAAGCGCTGTGTAGCGGTTTTGTTATACAAAGGACAATAAAAACTGTTGAAGTAACTAAAAACTAGTGCAATTAATCAAATGATTAATCCAAAATAAACGTTTTTGTTTACATATGTACGTGTACCATGTTTATTTATTGTTAATATATATATATAACATATACAAATAAATAAACACAAGTGAAGTATACATTTTACATCAGAAATAAAAAAATTAAAATTTAATGAATTTGAATGTGTTTCTTTAGTTATTTTAGTATAATTTTAATATACTGTTTTTGCACTTTTTAGTATTTTGGTTAGCTTTCCATTTTAAATGATCGGTTTTTATTATAATCTAAAGTTTTAGCAATATTGTTATATGCTCTTGCCTTTTATTTTCATTTCAGTTTTAGTAATGTTAGTACCCTATCCAGAATAGAAGCTATTTTCCAAAGCGACTAATATAATGCAATTAATGTCAAGTACACAGAATATGCACAAAGTGCACAAATTTGATTTTGTGCCAAATGAGAGGTACGCAAGCCCAACTTTGTTAGTACATATTGCCCACATGCCAGTTTGTTGATTTTGCATCAAATGATTTTTTTGTAGGCTTGACGTGTAAAAAAACCTTTATAATGAATGCCACTAGAACTCATTTTTGCTTTATACTTCTATTTTCATAACTCATAGGGCCGGTTTCCCGGATAGGGATTAGATTAAGCCAGAACTAGACCTTTGCTAGTTTAGGACATTTAAGAATTTTTAGAAACATGTCTTACAAAAAATGCATTATCTGTGAGTATTTTAAGACCAAACAATGGCAATGATGTATTTTAAGATATCTCAGTGCAAGCCTTTTCCAGTTTAGACAGCTCTTAAAATTTATTTTAATCTAGGACTAGTCTTAAACCCTGTCCGGGAAACTTAACCCCATTAAATTTATTTAGCTGTTTAGGCAATATATCTTTAACACTTTCTTTAAATCTTTTTATTTTTTAAATCATCTAATATTTTATCGTTTCAAGCAATAGGAAAAAAGTTTTAGTTTACCATAACAAAAGTATTTTGAACAATGTTACTTCAAAAAAACTTCTGCAAGCACTATCCTTTTTTAAAAATCTGGTTATAAAATATGTAATCTTATGATTTTTTTGGAAATGAGGATGAAAGCATGAAATGTAACATGATCCAATCACTTTATATCCTATACAATCATTATTTGTAAGGTTGTAAAATGCATGTATGTGAGGACTAAGCTGCTTTAACCTGTTTGTCGTGGTCCATTAACTTTTGATTATTTTCCCCAGACAGGCTCTTCTGGTTCTTCGCCTGAAATCAGAAAATACATCCTATCATGTGACCTGACGTTGGTAAGGTAACCAGGGCTGTTATTATATTGGGAATTGCTACCTGCTCAGAAAAAAAAAAATAATAAAAAATAAAAAGTACAACGCCCTTTAAAAGTTGTTTGAGACAGTATAACATTACAGCGTGCTCTGTTTTGATACTTTATGATTACCACAACGTGGTCATGTGGCCTCTGGGCGTTGTTCTCCGATCACTACAACATTAAAATTACTTCAGAGGTCAACACATGAATCATAAATAGAAAAAGTAAGTAGAAATGCGTGTAATGCATTTCAAAGCAGTCAGTGTTGCTACACCTCAATCTCAAAGACTGAAGTGAAGCTTTTCAACAAGAACAACAACAACAACTGAGTATCGACAACTAAAGACAAGTAGCTTTCATTTGGCAACAAACCACTACAAAAAAAAACAACAACAACAACACAAGCGGAAAGTGGTGAGAACACATGAAATGACCCAAAGGCAAAGAAATCAAAGTGAAAGCTTGCAGTGTGTGTCATGCCTGCAACCCTGCAGGAGGTCCCTTTAGTGAGGGCTAGAGAAAACGACCATGTGTACCTGATCCTCCCGTTCAAAACCCGGAGCTTTGGGATAGTTAGACGTCAGAGAGGAAACACTGGACGTGGTGGACTCTGAACAAAAGCTACCATTAGTAAAGCATTTTGGCCTGATGATGGGTCCAATTGGGGACAAAGAACTGTTGCTCCCTGAGCCTGGTGTTACAGTTGGACTATTAGTGCATGATACCTGAAGAAGAAAAGCACAAATCAGCTTAAAAAAAAAAAAAAAATTAGTTTTGGAGCCAAATTGTTGATTAGGTAGATCCAAACGTGAGAGGATTAAAATAGCCTCATTTTTTGGTCTAATGTGAATCAAGAAGGATTTGAGTGTAAAGGCCTGATTTGAATTTGAGTTAGTCTCCCTTTTCAACACAGACTGCAACAGGTAGAAAAGAAAGCGAAGCCAACCAAAGCCAATAAAATGAAACGCTGCAGAAATGAAGAGAAAAACAGTAGCTCTACAAACAAGACGATCAACTGCTTTCTAAATTAAGGAGATTTCTCTACCACAGATGTAAGACAGATGAAGGACAGGCGTGAGAAGGGGAACGCTAACGTACGTTTCCCGTCTGGCCGTTGTTGCTGCCGCTGCTGGTGATGGAATTGCTGCTCCACTCGCTGACCGGACACTCTGGGTATTGCGGAGAGCCCAGCTTGGACTGAGATCCCGACTGCATTGCTGTGAGCAACGTGCTCATGGTCTCTTCTGTGGAAGGAATTCCTTCACACACACACACACAAATAGTCATGAAATAGAGTCATGAACTTTGCACGATTTGATGATAGGAATCAAATTTAATATATTCTATATTCAACAATATGTTTAAATAAAATTATTTAATATAAAGTTTTATTTATCTGTGGCCCATTCATTTTTGGTTCAAACAAATTTTGTCCAATGACTTGTTGTTATTTAACAAATAACAGGAGTGTAAAATTTAAAAAACATGTTGGTGAAACTTTTTGTGAACAGGGTCTCATAACTTTTTAATTTATAAAAACGTAAAATACAAAATTTAAATTTAGATTCATAGATTTACCAATATATTGTTTATTGACATAACTTTCATATCAGTGCATCCCTAATTTATAATACTAATTATTTTTATTTTACAGTATTTTTATATTTTATTATATATTTTATTTTAATATTTCAATAACATTAAAATATTTATGGTGGTCTTCCTTTTTCATTTTCAAAAGATAAACCACCAAGGTTTTATTTTAGTAGAAAACCACAGGGCGTTTCTCTTTTTGATAACATCCAGTTTACAAGAGCTTCTCATTACAAGTATAGGAAGATGCCAAAATGCCAAAGGCATTCAGAATTTGGCATTTATATTTGAGATATCTGCGTGTCAGTACTGCCATCCTAAAGTAAAAAAATAGTCTTGACTTTTAAAAGTTAAAAGTTTTTTTTTCCCCCTCTGCATTATTGCTGCTTGATTATTACTGATGAGATCATTAACAGTGGCAGCTTTAACAGACTGCTTTCAGACTAATGCACAGATCTCTTTCCATATATCAGATGTTTTGCTCCGCTCCGAAAACATAACTGACGGTGTGTTCATCAGTTTTGTATAAAAGCATTAGAAAATGCAAGCGCATTTATCCGCAGCCGCGATCAGACGCTTCAGGATAAACAAACATAACGCGCACGTGACGCGCAAGTCTGTCAGCGCACAGGTTTCGTGCGTCTAATACCAATGCATTCCAAACGGTATACAAAGATCACGGACGTGAAGTGTAGTTTAGAAAACTAGTCCCATCCGAATAGCGCTACAGTGTAATTCGGCTATACATCTGCACTAAAGGTGAAAGTCACCTTGTAGTATAGTCACTTGTAGTATAGACTCCAACCCAACTTTGTGAATAGATTAACGGCGATATTTTTTGTCTCGCGCGGTAAGAGGTGTGTTAACACCGATAACGGCCCACCACTAATATATATATATATATATAATTATTTGTATTTATTTTTTTATTAAAAATCACAATCTTTGCATTTTAATAATATGCTCTATCACAATTTACTTTATTTTTAATATTCTTACAGCCATAGATGAGCTTAATGAAATCACTGCATAGTATTTAACTTCAGCAAATTGCAATCAATCATCATTATAAACATACGTACTTTCCACATGTGCAAAAGCACAGAATGGACCCCTTGGACAGTATCCAGTTTGCCTCATGTCGTTGCACTTTGTTGATTTGTAAATCTTGACAGAAAGACAGAAGTTGGGGAGATAATTAAAACTATGTAAATCAAATATATTATAAGTCAATCACTCAGGTACAGCGGTCTGCCTCACCTCTGGGTGGAACTGTTGTTCGGTGCGAGAGTGGCAGTACTGACAGCTGTCTCCACTTTCACACTTGGAGGGCTCGCCCCATTCATCGCCGTGCTTTACACTCGGGCAGGGCGTTGATCTGCACACACATCCAACAGGGATTGAGTTTTATATTAAAAAATAGTCAATCGGCAAAATAGTTTTTTCCTTTTATTTTTGGATGTGACCAATAACAAATAAGCACAACAAAAAAGGACTTTAGATGCAAAAACATTTTTTTTTACATTATAGATTACATTTATCAGGCTCCTGTGAAATGATCATTAGACATTTTCTTAAAAAGCCATTGAAGTGAAATTACTGAACATAAACAAAAAGGAGCCTGATAAAAACGCTCATTTAAACGAAAAAAAAAAAAAAAAGCTCAGACAGTTATAGAAGTATTTTGCATCTAAAGTCCTCAAAACTAATAAATATTCCCACATAACATCACTTGTACTCCTAAATGTGTTTACACGTGTGTTTATGTCCGCTTTATTTGGGAATATCTGAAGTGTTTCCATCTCACCTGTATTTGAACTTTCTGGGATTTCTTCTCCTATCTCTGCTGTTGTGATAGTGAGGACAGGCATAGCCCTGCCTGCATAGACGTGGAGGCTTGGTGCACTGCTCAGTTTTATAGTTGGCCAAAACAAAATTGGTGTCTGCCAAAAAAAAAAAAAGAGGAACAGAAACGGAGTTGACCTGGCTGTAACCGTTACTAGTGAAGTCTCGATCGACCTCTTTTTATTTCTTGTGTACTGGTCTTGCATTAGTGTGGGAAGGGTTTGTGTCACCTTGCCAGCGTGGGTCCTCGTTCAGGGTCTTCTCAATCATGGCCTGGCTGGCCAGCACACCCGGCTGCAGGTCAGGAATTCCCTCTCCTGATCCCAACTGGCCGTTCTGCAGAGCTTCCTGGGCCTGGATTTCTCTGTGAACATAATTATGCAGGTCAGCCCACCCATTCAACAGGACCAACACCAACTCCGAATGGTAGATGTAAAGAAAAAAAAAAAAACCAAGACCACTTTTGATGTAGCAGCTATTTCCACATACACGTTGCTAGGCAACTGCTGAGATGGCACATTTCTTGTTATTTAATCTCTAGTAAGCCACATTTCCAGGCCAGAATCACAAACGTTCATAGCTGTATTGTGCTGACTGCTCATCAATGCAGGCGTAATTGATGTCGTTAGTAAAACAACAAATATGGTATGTATTTGCAAATGAGGTTAAGCACCCACTTGTGAACTGAATGCATATGTAAATACCGATGGGGCTAATCAGCTGAAAACTTGGGCAGCCACAAAAGCGTTTTGCAACCGAAAGCAACTGACCTAGCAAAACAATGTCTAGCGCCAACGGCTGTTATTTTGGGATTCACAGTTTTTACGCTAGTTGGGGGTTGGGAAGCCTGGCAGAATTTCCCCTGTCGTTGAAAAACAGGAATTGGAGTGCCACAAGCCAAAGAACTTCCTTTTCCAACTAATGCCCTATAGTGAAATTTCCCCTTGTACTTGAAGAAACGCAGATATTAATGTGTGCTCTCAGCCATGTACATCAAATGATTAAAAACTGTGACTACACTACAATTCAGAACCACTTGATATATATATTTTAAGTCATCCTTAAGGCCACCTAGAATGTATATGACGAAAAACAAACAAACAGTCACATTGTAAAACACTTTAAAATAAATGTTTTCTATTGTAATCACTTTTAAAACATATTCATTTTTTGCATCATTCAAATATACTGATTTTCTGCTCAACAAACTTTCTGATAATTGTCAATGCAAAAAAAAAAAAAAAAAATTATACTTTAAACAGTAACATTAGAAATGCCTTTACTGCAGCTTTGAATAAATTCAAAGCATCCTTGATAAATGTAAGCAAAAATCATACTGATCATGTGCTTTATGATAATGATTTTATATATTTGCTTATAAAAATACATATTCTGCATGAGCATTTTCTTGATCCTTAATACTATACAATACCTATATTTAACAATTACCTCACTAACTATTAAAAAGCAGCAAAACAGGAGTTTATGGAGGCAAAACACATTGTTAATAGCTAGCACTGGACCTAACAATAAAATGTATCCATTTTATACGGATCAGAGTAATTCAACATGTTAAGTTGACAGCTATATACGTGCCCTTGTGCTAAAGACAGAGAGAGAGAGAAAAACACTACCTGATGTCATAAACTGGTGGCCGTAGGTCATGTGGTCCATGAGCGAAGGCGCAGTGAAGGCCGTTCTTCACACAATGCCCACGAGCATCTGTCTCATGGATGCAGGTGCCAGTTTTGTAGTAGCGTAAATGGTACTTGCGCTCGGTGTCACCGGTGGTCCGGTGTAAATAAGGGCAACTGCAAAGAGAAAAGCACCAGTGTTGCTCAGTAAACACGCTCAATAAAATAAATACATTTGGATGGATTGACTAAAAGTAAATGGATACATATTTCAGGACCATGCAGAGGTCAGTGCATTTCTCTGTGAACACCAAAGAACTAAAAGTAAACACAAAACAACAAAATCCTTCCCAATGTGTGCTCTCTTTAGAACGCTTCATTTCGAAATACCGAGGCATGAGGCTTGTGTCGCTGACTGTTTACTGCACTGCCTGAAGCCACGCGAAATAGAAAAAAACTAAACAAGTTGGACACAAATCAACAATGTATCGGAAGTTAGAGCTGCACTTACCTTTCTGACAACTATTTGTAATTCAACACAATATGACTCGGCGACAGTGTGAAATACAAGCAGACAACAAACTTTTGATTTCTTTGTGCTGAAGGAGATCATCAACATCGCTCTCTAAGAACCCATTATATTCTTACTATAAATAGTTCTTGGTGTATTACTTCCACAAACTATGAGCAAACGAAGTAGACTTGCAAACACGTGTTTAAATGCATTCGTAAATATACGGTTCTGGCAACTTAGGTAAGATAAAATAAAGACATAAAAAGACACCAAGGGCAATGTCATGGCAAATGCTGAGCTTTCGCAACTTTAAAACGGTCGAACACTTTTGAAACACTTCCCGGCTGGAAATTATTTTGCAAGATGTAATGGCAGGCAGGCAGTACACATACATAGAGTAAGAGAGGGGAGTCTCTATAAAATGATGAACTATTGTTAGTGCATGCTTGGTGTTGTAAACACAGTTATTATAAATAATAACTAAATAAATAATTTTTCAGCCAGGTGCACTTTTACATTTAAAAATGTATATTTAAACTGAGTGCAATATGGATTATGCATGCTGATGCATTATAACATAGTGCAAACGATGAGAAGAAATGTGTGTTTTTTTAAAGAAAGGATTTAAAGCATACAGAAAACAGGGCTGTGACGATCCCAACAGCTCCCTGGAAGAGAGCAGATTTATACTGGAAATGCTACATACCCAATAATCTTCTCAAATATAGCAACTGCATCTTGTTCAGGTAGCAACAGTAACTATGGCAACAGCAATGATGTCATCACAGGACGGCTGCTACTGGATGAATGAACGTGTGATCTGTGCCTATACTGAAACTATGTGACATACATCGTCGGGGAGACTCTTAAACCATTAAGAGTTACGTTATAAGAAGATCATTTACATTTAGCAGACACTTTTATCCATAATAATAATAATCAAGTATCCTTCAGTTCAGGTATATGTACAAATAAATACATTTTGTTGAACTAAAAAATCAACTGTTTATTTGTTGTTGTTTTGTTTTTTAATTGTGTATAGTTGTTATAATGCAATGTTGTAAACATTGTTACACTGTTATGCAAGGTATGACATATTTGAAAAATGAAAAATATATATATATGACTAAGAAAAAAAATATATATGGGTCCCCTATTAATAAACAGGTGTAAAATTCTATAAAATTGTATATACAAATACGCTGAAACAAGCATCCACAATTAAAAATGTAACAACATTCTGTTAGATAATCTAAATTATGTATTCTACCCATATATTGTAAATCAACAATGAAAAAAATGGTACAATTAGTGGTGCTGTACAATGGATCATTAGTTAAAACACTGTTTAAAAATGAATCGAAGATATAATCTATCAAATACTGACAAGATGTGTCACGGGATATTGTGTTAATCTCTCACTGAGATCAGAAACACCATCATATTTTATTGGGGGGGAAAAACTTGGAAAGAATCCACAGATCACACCTGACTAACAGTTAAGTCACGTGGACACTACAGTAATTATGATCCTTTAGAGAGTCTTCGAACGGTGCTGTTGCACAACTAGCTGTTTAAACACATTTATTCTCATTCATATAAGTACAGGGTTCAATAAAGCATTAACCCTTTTATCTTGAGCACGGAGTTTTCACTGATTGTCGAAGGAATTAAAGAGAATGGAATATACAACTGGGACATGATTAGACATGACTGAGTTTGAATACCCTACGAACTATAACGAGCTTTGTAAACACACGGGTTTTTGTGAAGCGAGGGCTAGTGAACGTTGTAACCGCGGTGAGCCAATCAGAGAAGTGTACGTGCGAGGGAGAGCCAATCAGAAGGCAGAGAACAGGGGGCGTGTTTTTAGGCTCGCTCAGCGCAACGCACACAAGGAAGGCAACAAACACGGCTCTCCACCATCAGCCTTCTGACCTTCATTTCCAAACCTTAGATATGCATTACTGTTACACACAGGCAATCTGGGAACTGAGAGACTAGTCATCAGAGAAAAGTGGAAGTGAAACTCGAGAAATACACACACGCCGAGCGAAGCACAACACGGTCAACAGCAAAAGATTACAGGAGAAAGCCATATATCTCACGGAGGAGTAAAACATTAACATAAAGTAAACACTATAGTGAATTTACAAGGCATCGGTCTACTAAACTGCATACTTTATAGAGAGGGCGTGTGCTACACAGAACAATAAGACCAGTCAAAACACTGCAGCATGCTCACTATCACTAAAAATGATCAAATCTGATTGCCAAAATGCATGCTTTCCCAAAAGAACCCAGTTTTGCGATAAACATTATAATAAGTTAAACAAACATCGTTCCAAGCCACAGGCATATTGCATATGCAGGATAAACATGACTACGTGCACTGGCGCGCAAACAAGACGAATCAACTGCAGCGTTACAAAACAAACAAAAAAAGTTACTTACTCGTCTCCATCGGGACATATTCCTGTTGTTTCATCATACTTCGTGCAATATACATCTGGGCTGTAATTAAAAGTCCCGTCTCTTCTTCGTATGGGTCTCCGTCTTCGCTGATTTAGAAAATGCCAGTGGAAACACGTAAAGGGTCTATGCTGTGTGCATTTGTGCTGCAAAAACAATGGGCACTGCTCGGTCCTGAACTCCTTCAAATATCTATAATTAAAATGGAAAAGGCACAGTCAAAAGCTTTATGATCAACCACCTCCGTGACAAAAAGGCATAAACATCAGTATTGGCAGAATCATGCGCAGCAGTGTCAAACTACCTTCAAAGTTTGGGGCTGCGTTGGCTGTTTACACTGCGTAGTTTCTTACCCGCTACCATTCCACAACAAAACTAGCTCTAGATTAATAGCGTACGTGATAAACATCGTTTTCAGTAACTGTAAACACGTCATGTTTACTTTGTGTGTTTATAAAAGTTTAAATGAAGACGGAATGTGTTCAACTGTTTTAGAAATCCGTTGCATCAACTGTAGCTACTGTGAGCTATTTATCAAGGCTCTCCACTACAACATTAAGAGCTTACGCCAAGTACTCCGCGATTAGCGTACAGAGTTACGTCAAATCTCCGACGTACGCTCCATTCGAACCAACGGTGCGTACGGCGGGAAAAGAGCGTAGAGTAAGAAACACGGGCCGAGAAAGGAGGCGGATGCAGCTAACAAACCAGCCTGCTAGCTACATCTAGCGAGCGTCTCGACTCGCTCGTCTTGCTGCTGTGCAATGTACATGTCTTCAGGATTTTACTCAAGCAGCCTTTGAGCAAATAAGCGAAGAGCACTTTCTTAAGTTTTAAAAGGCATACAGCGTAACTAAAGCTCTGGTGCGGAAAACGATGCACTGTTTAGAGCAGACGAGATTGTTGATTTCATTAACGTTGATATGTGAGAGCCGCGTGCATTCGGAAGAATTTACAAAAGGAAAAGCACCATTTTAAAACGCACAGAGCGAGAGGAAGCAGCACGCTTTACAATTACAAATCCCACAGTCAAATATCGAATAGGCATCAGGTTCCGCTGAAACGCATTTTCGCTCGTTTAATGTTTACTTTACTTACGTATAGTGGGTTGGTTTCTCGGTTTGAGGAGAAGCGCTCGCCGCCGTTTTCGAAACCGACGGCATTTTCAGTCAAAACAATAATAGCGCGTGCGCGGGGACTCTCTCGTCTACTCATGCTCTCGCGCGCCGCTGCCAGGCCAATATGAGCAACTGGCGGGACAAACAAACAGAAGACAATGGCCATGCTGCATAGCAGCACTGGTACAATATGCAACGATCCCTCACACAACACAAGTGACTATTTAGACTGCCACGTTCATTATTCAGAAATAAAATTACAAATATAAAAACATAAAACAATGCTATA
>JAUMHP010000043.1:7103995-7117737 GCA_032361065.1 Enteromius trimaculatus
GCCTCTGTTCTTTTTTTTTTTTTTTTTTTTTTTCATCTCCTAGAGAAGATTGTAATATGCAAATGTAATTGTGGATCAAATCTTTTATTCAAAGTCATTCCCTAAGCATATGCATTAATTCTCACTACTTTAATTGCCTTGACAAAAGGCAGCCACCCTTTGGTGTTGGATGCTGCAAGTCTTGCCTTGTTTCATAAGCTTTCAGCTTATCGTCTTCCGAGCCGCAATATTTCTGTGGCAGTTTTGTAAAATATGTATTATTTGGACAGAATCAGATTGAAAGAACTCCTGTTTTTTGCGCTCAGATTTATTATGAAGTATATTTGAGGTTTGTACTGCTTATATGTGTGTGAATACAGACAGGAAGCATGTAAACACTGGAAACCATAAGACAGCATGAGTTCCGATAAACAGATTCATTAAACCGCATCAAAAAAGAAATCTCACAGACAAATGGGACTAACATATGCGCTAGGACACAATGACGTCAGGCCCCTCAACCCTAAGCCCTGCTCCAGTCCCAGCTGCAGACACACACTCTTCTCACAGTCTCGGTCTCACCCTTTCTCCTTCACCTCTTGCTCTTTGTCTTTCTCAGACTCATCCTGTGTCTATTTATTTGTATTTATACAGATACGAAATTAACATGTCTCGTTGACTCTTTCCCGGGGGACTGACTGTGGGGGTCCAGATTTCAGCTCTGTTGTCTGTCATTATTTCACTTGTCTGTATCTATCTTTCTGTGATGCTCACTTCCTAAGGCTGTTCTCATCATGGTTTCTTAAATCGCTGTTAGAGGCACACAACCTTACTCATGCCCTATAGGACTGTCTGAGACACAAGTTTCCTGAGTCACTCTTTTTGATCTCTTTTGTGGATTATTTTTTGTTTGCAAGTTTGTTCATTTTCCTGATCAGGTCTATACAAAGTTATTCAAACAATGCTTACATATTTTTATCCCAGGCTCGGCCATTACAGCTGGAAAAACACTTCTTGGTTTCGTCAGGCTGTCTTGTTTTTATTTTGAATATTATTATTTTTACTTGCAGATTTCACCAGAACTGCATGTTCTTTTGCGCTGGTCTATATTAAACAAACTCTCTGTATATCAGCACCCAGAACTCCATACTGACATTTTCTTGTTATTATCAGCCATTGTTGCATTACTTTAAAGACACTTGCTACGAAATACATTTTATCAACTGCATGCCAATATATATATATCAAAAAGCATATTCTCCATTGATCTCAGTGTTGTCAGAGCAGTGTTATTAAAGTATAATTTATATAAAATATAATATATATTTTATTTTAAATAACTTTAATTTTTATACATTGTTTAGAATTTTATTTTAGTAATTTACTGCTAATTAATCTTATTTTATTTAGTTTTTCATTTTTAATAATTTTAATGTTTGTTTTTTTTTTTATTCTGATTGACTCAGAAGGGTCTGTGACCAAAACCAGGGCAAAGACGGCAGCTTGGCCATCCTCAGGATACTAAGAAGCAATTGAATTTTTTTAAGTGCTCCTATTATGGTTGAAGAAAGGTTCTTGTTTTGGTTTTAAAGGCTCAATCATGCAATGTTAAAAAACATTTCATTTCATTTTTTCTCAAAATATGCATTTATTTTTACCTTATTTGTTAGAACGACTGGTCGATTTCATTTAAAGCAGTGTTTGTGAACTTTTTAACACTTCAAAAGCAGCATCCAGTAATAAAGACTGAATTCCAAGAATAGGGCGGGTAATATACTAATGTTTCACTTTGACATCATCATCAAACTGCTTGGGACTCATTTTAACAATGACTCGTTTCTGATTCAGAGTCGACTCTGTCTTTAAAAGACAATAACTTTATAGACTTTATAAACTTTGCAGGATGTTTTCATTCACTTTGTGACATTTTTTCGACAAGTCCAGACTTTTTAGTGTTGTACAATTCACACTGGATTCATGATTGTCATTGCTGCAATACAGTAATTAAAAAAACATAAAAATCTTACGACAAAAATCTTATCTCCGGACTGGACACTTCATCATGGCCAACAGGAACATATCCAATATGCAGTTTTGTTGGTTAAAATGTATCTGATGAAATATCTGTATCTGATAAAAGATGTCTACATTTTTATAATATCATGCCCTATATTAAAGCACGGTCTGGATTAGCTGTGTGTGCAGGACAGTAAATTCCCTGTGCCATTTTTCATAGATAATAAAGTCTAAATATAGATAACAAAGTGTTATGTCATTTAAACCATTATTTTATTATATTGTACTGCCATCTTGTTTTCCATCTAAAGGGAAAAAATCCATTACGCAACAATCTCCCTCACCTCACCCTCAGTTTTTGTCTAACTGACAGTGAACTACTACTACAAAATTGACAGCCATGTTATACTTTATTGAGAAAATGGGGCTATTTATTCATTCATTGCTTTTTCAAGCTCAAATGCATTACATCATGCTTAACCCAAATCCTTCTATTGAGCATTTTGAACGATGTACTACTGCTCGACAAGAAGAAAAAATCCCAACAGACCAACTTTCAGATTCTTTTTTTGAATTCCTCATTTTCTTTTTATTTGTTTGTCTTTGTTCTGTTTTACTTGGGAAAAAGCCCTCAGACTGCCACTGTGTTTGTGAATAATTTGAGTCATATATTATTTTAGCCCTGGGCATGAGAGCTTTCTCTAGGGGGAGACGATCAGCTTCCTGTTATCAAGATGCTCTTGTTATCATTTCGTATTTTTTTGTACTATCTGTATATGAAAATAGAGTACATTCAAATGATACTTATATCATCCTGACACATTTTGCACAGTGAAACAATAGTTTCAAGTCTTGTTGTGTATTCATATTAACATCCATTCAGTCTCTAAACTAATTAGACCTTTTTGAAATTCCTTGAAGTCCTTGTTTTTGCTGGTAGAGTGTACTCATGAGAAAGCGAGAGGAATGGAAATGCAACGAATCAAGTGCTCTAGAGTATGAAGATCCAGTAAACAGCAGTGCTGGACGCGGCACTTCTAAAGTCTTGAATAATGTGTTTATGTCTTGCTATGCTGCCGGCACACCACCTGCCCATTCACTCCCACTTCAAGGAAACAGGAGCCAACACCTGTGTTTAGTGTCACTAACACTTGTCCAAATGAGCAGTAATCCACCAAATATGTTTGCATGGAACTGAATTTACTTTAATGTTTCCCTAATGATGTTTTTGTGTAAACCTAGAGAGACTGCACATGCAGTTTACATTCTCAGACATTAGCACTGCTTACAGAATCTCTAAAATTGGCTGGGAGTGAACCTTACACTCTCGAAATTGTCCCAAGTCCCTGTTAAAAAAAAAAAAAAAAATCAGCATATGCTGGTTAGGTATGTTTTGACGCATGACAGCTTTTTATGTGCTACTAGATTTAAGCAACTAGCTGGACCAGCTTAAGACTAACAAAGGACCAGCTTAAACCAGCTCAAACCGGCTGCCATGCTTCAAAACATTGTTGTTCAACACAGTCTCACTTCAACCCTTTTGCGTCACTTATTGGAGCTCAAGCTATCCCCTTTTATTCATTTTTCGACTTGAAGGGTCCTCCTTTGTTTTAAATAGGAAACCCTTAGTGTCAATATGCTGATGCGATGTTTTTTTTTATTTTATCGTCATAATTAAAAGATATATTGGGTAAAAACAATGGCATTACTGCATATATATAGAGGTGTGATTTTTCAATGTAAACATTTAAAACAGTTTTATTTAAATTATATTATTTACATATTACATAATTTATAAGCACGTAACCCAACCCCTGACCCTAAACCTACCAGCTGTCAATAAAACACAAGATATAGTAGGCAGATACAACCACCGTCTTAATTTATTTGAAAAGTATTAATATCCCAAGTCTTTTGAGGCAAAACAATTGATTTGTGAGAGGAATAGATGCGGTCTCTGTAAATATAAACTTATACATGCATGCAAACCATTACATTAAGCAAAACAACTGAAAGCAATGGAGGACCCTTTACATCGACAAGTGACCAAAAAGGGGTACCTTGAGCTTCAAAAAGCGACACAAAAGGGTCTTGACCAAGCGTTAAAATGTGACAAGTTGGAGTGAGACTGTCTTGTGTTGTTGTTTTTTCCAAAGGGGATTCTGACGCTTTTAGCAGTGAAGATGTTCGCAATGAAAAACCTCACAAAATGTGCATTTATTCAGTCTTGAAACAGAACAGATCAATAACATCAATATATCAACTGGAGAATATATAGCAGTGACTTTGAATTGAGTTGCAGGTGCTTCCATGAGTTTTTTTGTTCCCTTAAAATGGACTCTGAGAATATCATCCTATAAAAGTCTTCATTGCTATCCTATTATTTTGATAATCTGTAAAAGGCCACCTTAGGCCTAGCTCTGCATCTGTGTTTTATAATCCACTTCATCAGCAGGTGATTCGCCTTGGATAATCCTTGTTTCGCTCAGCCAATAAAAATTAGGCAGCGTTCACAGCATCAAGTTAACTCAAGGATCTCTCTCTCTCTGTCAATTCATGATCAAGTTCTGGAAGCGAGACAACTTCAGGAACTGCAGGTTTGTCACACCTGCGCTACACCTCAGACTCGCTCCTGACAGGGATGTGCAAATCCAGGGTGTGATTACAGAAGCGGTAGACCACGGACCAGCTGGCTTTCCGCTTGATGAAGAGCCGCAGCTTGTCTCTGAAAGTCTCCCCGAGGAAGCTGTAAATGATCGGGTTGAGGCAGCTGTTGGAGAACGCAGCCAGGTTGACGATGTGTCTGGTCAAGGGGTAGTTGTGCCACAACGTGGTGTCGCTGCGTTTCGACGGGTCGGCCGTGCCTTGGAGCAGCTGGATGCTAATGAAGACATTCTCGGGCAGCCAGCAAATAAAGAACACCAGCACCACCACCACGATCATGCGCAGGGCCTTCTGTCGGCGCGGCCACAATCCTCTGTGCTTCTGGGCACGCATGAGGATACGGACGATCAGGGAGTAGCACAGGCCGATGATGGAGAAGGGCACCAGAAATCCGATCGTCACTTCGAGCCACTGGATCTCAAAGACATTGGCGAAGCAGAAGTGCACCTCGCCGGTGTGCTGGGTCTGCACGATGGTGAAAGGAAGCAGAGTCGCAAGGATGGAGGCCATCCAGATGAGGCTGCAGCTGAGTTTGGCATGCTGCATGGTTCGCAGCGGACTGCTGCTCATAGAGCTAGCCAGAGCAATGTATCGGTCGAAGCTCATCCACGTTAGGAAGAAGATGCTGCTGTACATGTTCACCTGGAGGAACAGCGACATGAAGGTACAGAGGACGGCGTAGTCGTAGTACTTCTCGTTGAGATTGAAGACCTCGATGAGCGAGTCCGCTACCAGAATAAGGTCCGCCACGGCCAGGTTGACAAAATAAAGATCAGGGATGGTCATCTTGTCCCTGTGGTTGAGGTTGACCACCAAAATGAGGATGTTCCCAATGAAGCCAATGGGGAACAGGAATATGGTGTACAGGCAGGAGAGAAACAGACCGATGATGTAGAATTCATAGGTGTCTACGCTTTCTTTCACATCGGTAAGGTTGAAGTCATACGAAGCATTGAACTGCTCAGTGCCATTTATGTAAATCTGAATCACAGTGGTAGTCTGCTCTTCCATACTGGCCAAGTTTCAGATGCTGTGAATGGTGCTACATACTTCATTTGTGTCAGTGCCTAGTTCACCGTGTAGAGAGCATCCTTAGTTAAGCCTCCATTCGCATTCTGATGGCAACCGGTCGTTCACAAGCGGACACTCAAGGTTTGATAGATTCCACCCAGACAGATTTGCCTCTGGAGATGCAGCCAGGGTAGAGGACCTCCATTTTCAGGGCGGTCTCTCAGCTATGGAGGCTGCCTGGGCTTGTGTGATCCATGGCACCAACACCAAGAGTCTGTCCTTAGGGATTGAGCTTCCTTTTTTTCTTTTGCACACTTTGCTCTTCACACGCGTTCAATCCAGTGCAATCCGGTCTCCTCCAGTCCATGAGCATGATTTTTTTTTTTTTTTGTCCACCAATGACACCACCACTGTGACACCTGAACAAGAGAGAGAAAATAAGGAAAATAATATCTAAAGGACAAAACTTTTTAAATGCACCATTTTAAAATTTATTTAAACCTATTTAAACCTTGACTCTTCTGTAGTCGCATCGTATACTAAGACTGGCAGAAAATGCAAAGTTGTGGATTTTCTATGGTGATATGACTAGGAACTATTCTCTCATTCCGGCGTAATAATCAAGGAATTTTGCTGCCGTATCATGAGTGAAGCAGGCGCAATGATATTACGCCGGAATTACAGCCTAGAAAATCCACAACTTTGCATTTTCCGCCAGTCTTAGTACACGATGCGACTACAGAAGAGTCATTTTTAAATAGGTTGACAAGTTTTAAATAGGTTTAAATAAATTTAAAAATATCGAAACTCTTTAGTCATTTTATAGTGCGACGCTAGCTGGTATTTATGCTAAGCTATACTAATTTTGGGACCACCAGACCCGGCGATCGGCTGAATGGATTCGAAAATGGTAAAACACATCTGTATTACTCTAGGGATGTTGGAAAATGAGCCTATTTCCAAAAAAAGTGGAGTGTTCCTTTAAGGTGATAGTTCACCCCAAAATGAACATTCTGTCATCATTTATTCACCCTCATTTCATTCCAAACCTGCAGAGGCATTGTGTGTGTTGTGTAAACATGATGGCTACTGTAGTGTTAGACCAAAAATATGAACATGCATTTACTCATCGATATGACACAATTCTGCATCTTATTCTTTACTTAATCCAGAATGGGAGCACATCTCTTTCAGCCTGAGGCGTATTCATGTCACTACTGGTGTGAAAAGGCTTTTACATTTACCAAAATCAAAGAAGCAAGCCCAGACCAGATTGAAAAAGTAACGCAAATGAATGCTCTGAATGCTCTGCCCAACTCAATTTGGGCAGCTGGGCCCTTAGGTGAACCACCACTTCAATGTATTATGTTCAATATTCACCTTAAGGACAGAGTGTATACAATCTTATTAAAATGCAATGCAAAGTCTTAAACAGATGCATTGAAGCACCCTGAGCTGTCAGACCTATGTTAAACTCACTACTATTAAACAGCAAAAAGACGCACCGTGTAACTGCTTCATAGGCATACGATATTTGATTTTCCCCACGGGAACATAGGCTAACGTTACATATCATTTATGTTCAGAACTGATTTTCACTGCACTGATGTATTTTGATTTTGGAGAGATAGATTGTCTGAAGTAGTGAACTGTAATGTTTTTTCACTTGCACAGAGATAATGAGTGTCAAAAGTAGAATCTCATTATATGACTAATTTCAAATTAATATTCCACGGTATCATTTATCATGAATAATGAATAAAATCGAATGCCTCCATGCTAATTAAAACATTATGCAACTATTACCATTTGGGAAGAATATGTCATATTTAAATATAGGATTTATATGAATCCAAATTAATTTGGTAAACAAATGCAAGAATTATCTCAATGAGTAAAATTAAGTGTGGCAGAAAAGATTGACCTTTCAATGAGCAATCAGGGCGTATCTGACTTCTCACTTCCTACGTAGATGAACTACACCTTTCTCAAATACAATTCACCAGAGCTAAATTTAAATGTGCGTAATTTTATTCACAACGAACACTATATCAGTTTTGTAACGAGAAAGAAACGGAGTGATTTTAATGAGGTCTATGTGACCTGTCTGGACTCAAAATACTTTAACCTTTAAAAGAATCAGCCCAAATTAAATTCCCAATGAAACTGGTCGGCACGCAGCAGAAAACTCTAAGAACTGCAGCCAGCTTTCCAAAATTAGACCACTTATTTTCAGCGATTTGCAGATGGCTTATTAGGAGTATAAAGGTTGGGATATTTGAATACTGTAAATGGTTTTGACAATCATGCACAGTGCAATCAAATGCAATCTTCACTTTGATTGACAGTTTGAAGTATTTAAAATCTAGGAAAAATATCTATAAAAATGTCATTTATATGAGCACAATGTTTGTTTGGCATATCGAGTGCTTATTAAACTAAACAATTATAAACTAGCAGCATTATGTAAGGCTTCCTTTGTTTTAGAAATGCCATAAACACAACTGTGAGAGTGAGATCCTGAAGCTGTAATTCATTCTCCACTGCAGACCTCATCACTGCATAATAGATAAAGGAACATTTGTTATTGCCTAAAATTACATCTCCTTCAAAAGACCCTGTAGGACAATAGAATTCTCTCCCAAAAGGGAATCTGCTCATTTACTCACAGATGCAAGATGACACGAGAAATTTATCAGTATATTAGTGATGGAGCAGTCACATCAACAAAAGACAAGCACACACGCACCCAGATAATTGAAAGGCTCATTTGGAAAGTGTGAGAGAGAGAGGCTGCACACTATAATGTGTCTCATCCAGGAGAATCAATGCTTTATCAAGCATTCTCAACTATTTGAAATCTCTGCAGCGCATTTGTAGAAATAGATAGACTTCAGATTTCTTTCCCCTCCCTTTGTTGAAAGACCAAACACTAGCATGAATTTGCATGATGATCCAGGCTGGTTTATTCTGGTTCATGGTGCTGGTCTTGCGCAGGTGCCCCAGCATCACCATGCTATTTCCAACAAAACCTGACTGGTAAAGCTTTCTAGTGAAGCTGGTTGACTAAAATAGTCTTGTTGGTTAAAATAGTTAACTGTCATATTCTGTTTGGGGTCTGAGAGATTGCATGGCCAATTCAGATCCTCAAAAACATACGTAGCATTTAATTGTCCGGTTGATATTTCATGACTTTTTATTACCAAGTTATTTTGTATTTTTTTACCAAAAATACATGTTTTACCAAAATTATTATATATTAAACGAAAAACAAGCACAATTAATTTTCACATGATATGCAGTTAAACACACAGCAAAGTTATTTAAGTATTATTTATGTTGTTTACAGATGTATTTTAGTCATATTTCATATTATACTTCATTTTTGTTAGATATAGAAATGTGTGTGCTTTTGTCATTCTCATTATTTTTAATATTTATATATAGTTTTATTTTATTTCAGTTCTATACATTTTAGTTATAACTTCAACATTTTATTTTTATTTTTATATATCTCTCACAAAAAGTATATTTGACCTTTTTATTCTAATAGTTTTAGTTAAAAATAACAACCCTGCTGACACACACTAGAAGTGCATTCCTAACATTTTACTTTACCGATTTGTTTTATTATATTTTTCTAAAGGAAACAGCAACATGGGTATTATATTGTAAAAATTACTATTATTACTATTACGCTTTCACATAGAGCATTGCGAACATAAAACATGTCTGTGTGAAGAGTTCAGATGCACAAAAAGTACCGTCTGAAATGTTCTTCTAAAATAGCATTTTCATCAGTCTCCTATATTTGTTTACTTATTTCACATAGTTTGCATATTTTCTGTATAGAATTGCATCGAAAATGACCTATACATTGTTATCGGAGTAAAATTACTGAACCTAAACATATAGGAGGCTGATAATAAAATGCTAATTTTAGAAGAAAATCTCAGACGCATCTGAACTCTTCGCATTTGTCCCACAAATTGACTCTAAATCTCTAATCTCTAAATAAGCTATTATGCGACTCATTAACCTTTCCCAAAAGTCCTATTAATGAATACAATCCACGAATAGAAAATAATAGTCAAAAGTCACTCACTTTATTCACAAGGGCTTGTGATGCAGTCAGTGTAAAGTTGCCGCAGATTTGTAATTCCTTTACCAGGACAAGATCCGCTGTCTGCGCCACCTACTGTTTTAAGACAACTCGCTGCTGTCAGAGAGAAGGTCCAGACAGGAATATCACTACAGCTTCCTTTCTTTGTGGCCAGTAGTTCACTAGCCACCCCTCTACCACCTCCTCCTCCTCTCTCTCTCTTCTCTGACTTTCCTCAGCACGGCCACATGCATGTGGACAGCATCAATAGCAGGAGACCCACCAATGACAGTTACTTAGCACAGGACATATGGCTGCTGTCTCGACTCATTTCATCTCAGTTTCAACCGCGGAGACATCCATGACACCAGCGCTCATTAGTCTAATTGCAGTTCAAAGAATGACGAAGCTTTCACGAGGGCAGGTTGTTTTAAATGCTCCAGAGCTGGGACGAGACGTCCTTGATGCAACAACTCTGATGAATAACCGATCGTGTTTAATACACCTGGTCAGATGATGTAAAGTGCTCTTATACAAGCGAGACGCAATTAAATAACTTTCCACAGTGCTCAAATAATTGGCACGCTAAATAAACAAATGCTCATGTGGTAGAAGAGCTGTCTGAATCCAGAGGAAGCAATCCGTAGAGAGGGTTTCACAGCTGCCATTCTCTTAGCACATCAGCGAGAGAATGTAAAATATGCATATTAAGATTGTACGTGAGAAGTTGATCTTTTGGTTGTGCACTACAGTGTTAGATGGTGAATCGATACCACCCTTCGTTTGGAGAATGAGGGGCAGCGAAGCTTTTGTCGGCCGTGAGATTACTGAGTCACAAACTATTATGCTCGTAATTCGATTTTCTAAACAGGGATGGAAGCTGTTCACCTTATCAGCCTCTCTGTGTCAAGATGGGTTTACGGAAAGCTTGAGGGCTCTTTTATGTACCGTCTTCAAAGAGCTTTGTGTGGAACATCCTGAAGTCAATGGTGAGAATCCCTGTCAGACTGTTTGTAATGAGTGTCCCACACAAAGAACATTTCAGACTAGAACATCAACAAATATTGAACTATAGAAAGTATTGTGACGTGGCCAAATATGATGAGGCCCGAATATATATATATATATATATATATATATATATATATCTGTCTCGGTTTCACATTTGTAGTAGTCTTAGAGAAACCCTCTTGGGGACTGGTCTCTTGGGCCTGGTCTATAATCCACTCCTGGTCTGAACGGCAAGTGAAGAATAAAAGAAGTTAGCAAGCACTATTTGATTAGTACAGTTTTTCTGGATCGCTGTCAAGCAGAGGAAGGACAAATTTAATTGTTTTCCATTATGTTAGACTGCATTATCTTTGTGAAAGGAATCATTTATGCTTGAGGGAACATGTATAATGTAACCATTTCAAGCGTTGCATGCCACCTGCAGAGCTTCCTGAGAAAACCAGTGAAACCAACTGCATGAGGGCAAAGATGTGAAGTTAAAGCATAACTGGCTTCTGGGCTCTAACTGTATTTCTAAACCACAGTTTCTAAACCAATGACATTTAGCTAGCTCATAATAAGTATTATTATCAGTATATAGAAATTGTTGTGATCAAAAAATAACAGTTTCAAGCAGTTATACATGCACCTGCCATTATTGTTTTTCATTATTATGTTGCTTCATGAATTACTTTACTTCAAAATTAGAGTGTTTTTACAGTTTAAATGAGCTTAAAAACAAATGAATTGTAAAAAATAGGTCATGATAATGTGGCATCTGTGCCCCTTTTTCACAAAAGGTCAGCAAAATTCATGTTTTCTGCAAATGTCTGTTTATTGGTTTGTTTGTTTATTTTATTTTTTATTTACATTTGGTAATGTTAAATGATTTAGCTTAATAAACACGCTATAATCTGAATAAAATTCGAGAATTATTTCCTTTTGTCAAAATGATGTCACTTCCTGGGAGTCTTTTTTTAATACTGTAGGTCTGCGTCAGCTTGTAAGCAAAATGAGGTAAACATAAATACTGGATTTTGGTTATTATATTTTTTATTAAATCAGTCGACAGTCAGCATCAACAGATTATAAAAAATAGATATTGACCAGTTTTCCGGTAGTGTTTTGTGTATTTCTTATTTTCATTAGTTTTCTTTTTTGACAGTATGCAGTATACAATTGTGCTCATAAGTTTACATACCATGGCAGAATTTATGATAAATGTTATGATTTTTCAGGGAATATGAATGATAACACAACAACTTTTCTTTCACTCATGGTTAGTATTTGGCTGAAGCTATTTATTATCGATCAAGTGTGTTTACTCTTTTTAAATCATACAGAAACTACCCTTTTGCAGTAGCTGTGTATGAGTCCCCAATTATCCCCAGTGTGAAAATATGAATCTCAAAATCAGCAGGCAGCCGAACTGTTCAAGACAAACAAGGCATGAACAACTATCATATAAAAGGAACACAGTTATGGATCATCCAGGAAATTACACACAGTATTAAGATTCAAGGGTATGTAAACTTTTGATCAGGGTTATTGTTTTTCATTTATTTTAATTAAAGAACAAGCACTTGAGCTGCTTTTTATCTTGCTGATTTTAAGCCAAGTAACATTTGAACAGATTTAACAGTCCTCACAGAATAAGAGATTCAGTCTTGAAGAATAAAACAGTTCTGTTATGTATGCACTTTTAATTTCAGTCCCACGGTCACCTGCTCCCAGTAACATTTTCCCAGAGGTGTTGCTCTGAAATGGGGAGGCTGTTGTTAGTCTCCCTCTATTGAACTCTCTTTCAATGCAATTTTCACAGGGACTCATAGAACAATCTGGAGGGAACTGATTAATTACGATGCTGGGAACAACTGATGAGTTACAGACAGCATGAGTCTGCTTTTCTCACTTTACATGCCTGACCGTGTCCCTCTGCAGGGAGGTAATTACATTTGTTTGGTGGCAACATGTGGTGGAAGCATGGTGCTCTGCAACCTGTGTATATTACTGTTAGTGTGTATTACTGTTAAATGCAAACCGAGTGTCACAATCTTCCCTCTCACAGTTACATGTTAATAGCATGCCGTGATGTTCTAGGAACTGTGCTCTCTCTAAAAACACTATCCAACTGTGAGCTCTGAAGACCCATAAAATGAGTTGATACACTCCATGTTTTAGAGACGGAGCACTAGATGAAACTTGTCGTTTGGCTCTCCTGTTCTGAGTCATTGAACAATAGTCCTGTAGGCTCACAACTGACTGAAAGGAGATATTTGATCTAACATAATGAACTTTGATAACTGAAAGGACTTATTACTGCACATCTATTCACAAGGGTAATTTTCTGATAGAAGTGAGCCACTCACTGACAATCCAGAAGAGCGCTGCATAATTTTCTCAAAAAATTAAAGACTCAAACGATCTGTCTTAATTACAAGAATCACCATAGTAACACAGAAAAAGGTAAGTTAAGGGACAATGGATTCAAGATTGGAAAAAATAAACTACTTTGCTGTGCACATTGCATTTTGAAACCAAACCATGCTCAAATGTACCTCTGCTTAGATTTTTTAAACTCCAAAAATGTTTCAATTCAGTTCCCAGCTGAAAGGAGCACCAGAGGCAGAAAAACACCAATAGCTTTTATCCCTGTTTGCACAAAGTGATAATAGGATGGGGATTTTATCAATTAACACCTATTTTCACCCAGATCCTTTCAGAATATAACTGCAAAACAATTTAGCCGTAGTGCATGATTTGTAAATTTGTACATCTTGACCAGTGTGTTCATAATAAGAGTTGTAAGAGCCTGAATGAATTTATAGATAGAATTATGAATAGATTTTTACACAAAGCAAATAAGATTTTTTTTTTAATAAATTTCCTATCAAAACATCGTGAAAAAACCAACACAGTCTCACGAGCAATTCGTACATATTCGTACGAGGTGCCAAATTTGTGCCAATTCGTACTAATT
>JAUMHP010000043.1:7143464-7158410 GCA_032361065.1 Enteromius trimaculatus
GTTAAATATATGAGCGTCACAGCAAAGGGTCTGAATACTTAGGACCATGTGATATTTCAGTTTTTCTTTTTTAATAATCTGTAAAAATGTCAACAATTCTGTGTTTTTCTGTCAATATATACTGTCGTAATAAAATCAACTTATTCAGAAATTATTTTAGCAAATGGCTGCAATCTAACAAAGAGTGAAACATTTACAGTAAGGGGGTCTGAATACTTTACGTACCCGCTGTATCATTATTACCGCTGCTAAAGAGTTTTGCTGCTGGTGATGTTTATATTTATTTCAGATTTCTTTGATTAGAAAGTAAAAAACTTCTCTAATGAAAATCTGCTGTAGATTAGTGTGAAAGAGTAAGGCTTTATGTATGTCTGACCTGTTCTTTCAACATTAGTTGGGCCTGAAAATGTCCTGTAGATTTATTTGATTCTACCAAAGTTCAGGAACTGTAGTATTTCCGGCTGTGACCTGTATGTTTGAGAGAGTGAAGTCAGTGTTTGTTTTTCTGTGAGCTGGGGACTGATTACAGATCAGTGATAATCACAGTCGCATCAGATGTCAGATACAGGTCAGGTGGTACGTTATTGTCTGTGCTGTCTCGTGCAGATTTGTAGAGTCGTACAGAGTTGTACAGGTAGGACATTGTAAATGCTGAGGCCTATTTTTTGTAATACTGAACAGTACAGACATTGATAAGAGAAAAGTGTGTAGAGAATCCAGGGGCAAGTCTAAATCACTGCTTAGCCCCAAGCTCTCAAATCTCTTCTCTTCCTAGAAGTCACAGGACAGTACAGTGCAGTGAAATTTTGACCTGCTGTCGCCTTCCTCCGAAGGAATTAGACTTCACCAAGACATATGGCCAGTTAAATTAATGGAAGTCCTTGTTATCACTGCAACAGACCCTCACTTGTTCATCTAAGAGCAATGTTGTTGTTTTTTTGTTTTCTTTTGGAAAAATGTAAAGTGAAAGTGATCCTTAGACAAAGAATCAACATCATAGAATATATCTTAAATTTCACGTTTAGCCATAAATATAATTTTGTTTATAACAAGAAAAAAGAAAAAGGTATTTTTAAGTCAAACAGAATTAAATATCTTTTAGTTTGGGATCATTAAAACTTTATATAATGGAGTATCTTAAGGTCACTAAGGCTGCATTTATTTGATCAAAAATGCAGTAAAACAGTAATATTATTACAATATAAAATAACTGTTTTCTATTTTACTGTTTTTAAAAATGTAAAATGTTCCTTTGATGGCAAAGCTGAATTTTTATCAGCCATTACTCCAGTCTACATTGTCACCAAAGTCTTCAGAAATTATTTTTCAGGGTTCTTGGATGAATAACAGGATTTATTTGAAATACAAATAGTTTCTAAAATGAAATGACATACTGATCAGTGTAATGCATCCGTTTTGAATAAAAGTATTAATTTCTTAAAAAAACAATCCTACTGATCCCAAACCCTTGAATGGTAGTGCACGTTACGTTTAATATTAATGTGCATCCCAGTCAAAATGCATTATCTGGATGACTTTTCAATGTGGCATTTCATAACATGCAGGGCAAACAACAAATTCTGAGGTGAAGTTCCCTGCTTGGTGTGTGGGGAGCAGTGAATGCTGGACTGGGATCCTGTGGATCTAAATGCAGCTGTAAAGAGTACAATCACCTCCCACGGCAAGGCCGATGTTTCCTTGGTATTTCATGAGGGGAGAGATCAGACATAACTGTGGCCTTTGATGCTCTCTGCTTTGTCGTCCGGTTTGGGGAAAGTTGGCATGGTCTTTGTATGCAGCTTCATTTGTGGGAAACAGTAAAGGTTAAAAATGTCACTTTTTTTTTTTTTTTTTTAAATGTCTTGGTGGAAGTGCATCACTTCTGTCCACACCTACCAACAGCTCTCCTCACATGCCTCTAAGCTGTGTATTCCTCTGTAAACCCATTACGCTGTGGCACAGATTAGGTTCATGGACAGCTTGACTCTTCCTCACCCCTGACACACATGATGAACCCTCCCCCTATGCTCATCCGGATTTCATAAGGCTTTAGCCAAACATATTGCAGTCCATTAACATATCTTTAATGACAAACCAAAAAAAAAGGATGTACAAAAGATGTTGCTATTGCAGTGCCTTTTTAAAAGGTGCACCTTCGTACCTTTTAGATAGTAATATGTACACTTTAGGTTATAATTTGTCCCTTTAATGTACAAGCATGTATATACCTTCTGAAGAAGTATATACTGCCCCAGTGACAGCTTTTAAACATTTTTTATCCTGAGACTGCAAGATGTAAATGCAAAATTTTGAAAAAAGTGTCAGAATGTCAGAATTTTTGCATATTTCAATGCAATACAATGAACTTGTGTACAACAAATTGCGTAATTTGAGGGATTTTTAAAAATATATTTATTTACTTTTGTAAACAAACCGCAAGGCATGAAATTTATGTGCTGAAATTGAACACAGGGGTTTGTTTAGATCCCAAACACTAATTATAAGTGACAATAAAAGCGATGCTTGCCTTTGCAAACACCTCTAATGAGAGTAAAACAATATAGGACACATGTGGAGACATTGTGCGATTATTTTAGGTTGGCATCATGCTGAGGCCTGTCACCCTGTCAGATCAGTCTGGGACACATCAGCCTGAGGGAGCCACGTGAGGCCGGTCCCGTCTGCCCGTCTCAGGCTGCAGGTGTGGCCTAATCCTCTGCTTCTATTTTTGCCTGTGCTAAAAACAGAAGATGCTGTGGAAAAAAGTAAAATATGTATGCAATTTGTCCGAATTGTCATTACTCCACTCTTCAGTGTAACATGATTTTTCAGAAATCATTATAATATCATGCAATATATGATTTGTTGCTCAAAAAACATCTAATCATTATCAATCACAATGATCAGATTTCACCTTTAGAGTAATGCTGGTTTCGGAATAATATAACAGTGAGTACATTTGGCATTGGAAATCAACTTTCAAGTGCGTAGTGCATATGGAAATGCATTTAATTACTTTTTATTATTCAACCATCATGGTCTGATCCAGCCTGCATGTTTTTTTTTTTTTTCTTTTTAGTAGGAGCCAGCAGACCTTTTATGCCCTGTAAATGATGTAATCTCCACCGGCGATCCCCGTTGGTACATTATTTACCCTCAGATGAGGTGCACGGCGAGCCAGAAGTCTCCTGATAAGCATCTGGGCCTCCCTGAGCTGAATGAATAATCTCCTCTCTTTGAGGGTGTATCCTTGATTTGGTCTTCTTGGCTCTGAGATCTAAATAAACTAGAAGGGACAGAACAGCCGTTGTTTGTCAGATGGAACTCAAGCACAAAGATAAAAGCTGTAATTGCCGGATTACTCCTGTGTAAAAAACATCCAGCCTAGCCAAAAAGCGGATTTTGTCATTCATCAAGAGACATTCACACAGACACTTGAGGGGAAACACGTACGCAACGTGTCCTAAACCCTGTTATTACACACAAACACAAATATGCAAAAACGGCAGCGCTCCCCATGCGCGTCACACCACTTTGTTCGTCGGAGGCTTGCAATACTCAGAGACATTCCTCATGTTAGTGAACCTGACCGACCCTGGCACGCGTATCCAAATTGAGATCCAGAGGTTGCGGTATCTTTGACTCAGAAGAATTAAGCCACACACAAATGTTGGCAGCTGTGTGTATCCGCTGCTCTTGTTTCCTGTCAGTATCGCAACCTCCCATAGGCTCGCCCGTGCATTATGTGAATAAGCGTGGAAGGCTGACCTGAAATCAACCCCGTAACATAGCCATTTCAATAACATCCCCTTCTGCCATCATTCTTTAACAGTGTTTTTTATGGCCCATATTATATTTTCCTATATTCCCCCACGAGGGTTTCTAGTGCACACTCCCTTCTGTCATAAAATAGGTGGAGTTCCAGCGCTGAGGTCTAAGAATAACATCCTGTTTTTAAGTGCGAGGGATTCCTGTCACTCCTTTGTTGTGGCCACCTCTCGACCAGAGCGCTTCCTGTCTGATAAAAGCATCAGGCGGAGACGCATTGTTCTGCGGTCCGATCCCAGTCTGCTGCGGTCGGCGTGAACCTTTCCCTGCACCATAGTCATCATGGGTTAACGCACATAAATCATTCAAAGCACTTTCAGCTGGTCAACATTTGCAGTTTTGAGCCGCTAGAGCAGCACATACCACCATAATCCGCTCTCACCTAATCCACTTACAAGTATATTGGGTTTAAGGCTGTTTTATTGTATAAGGGAAAACCTTGGTCCCTGCTGTTCACATACTATTATGTCACATGTTCATTATAGTCACTGCTTTCAAATTATCATTATTTTTATTGGGAAGAAAATTAATGCTGTCAAATGATTAATCGTGATTAATCGCGTCAAAAATATTTATATATATTTTTTTATGAGTGCGTACTGTGTATATATATATATATATATATATATGCACACACATGCATGTACTTTGAAATTACTTACATGTATTTACATGCATGTATGTATATTTGTATTGTTTATATAATTTATAAATATATATATATAACAGCATATGTTGTTGCATGTGCATGTACTTATAATAAATATACACCATACACACATATACTATGTATTTTTAATGTGATTAATCATGTTCAGTCGTTTGACTGCACTGAAGAAAATATAACTCACCTTTTGTTTTTAATGTAATGTGGTAAAGGCTGTGAACTTTATGATTTCAAATCTGTATTTAACTTCAGAATGATCTCAAAGGGAAAAGAGGTGCTGGCTAATTAAATTCTTATAATGTTAATTTAAGTGTTGAAGGATTTTAACTGTTTGAAAGTAATTACAGAGTAGAGTACTAGTGTAAGGTTAACCCTGCCTGGTTTAAAACTTTAAAAATGATCTAAAAGTAATCAAATGAAAACCGCTATATTACCTCAAAGTAATTATTACATATTATATTGTAAGGAATTATAAAATAGTTTAAGTATTTAAAATACCTATTATATTTAATAATCTGTAACCTGTTAAGATTTCCAAAATAACCTTTCAACATTGGTTAAAGGTTAAGAGTATGATTTTGGACATTTATATATTTTCTCTTATTGCAGAGATGACAACAAGCCCTAAAACAAATATGCAAAAATTAAGCACTGGCTCTAGTTCAGCTAAGCACACCAGTATAAATTCAAACTGAACTTTCCACACCACACAGGAAGATTGAAATTGAAACTAAATTGACAAGAACAGATAAATCCAAGACAGATGATGCATTCTGGAGAAAAATTCTTCCATCCGTCTAGTAATCATAAATCCATCATATAGTTCTGCATTCCGTTTACTCCCTCAATTTTAATTCAGTTCAGATTGGAATTTGAAAGGCATACTAAATTCAGTTCTGAATGCTGCACTACTTTGCTATCTATGCAAGGTCAGTGTCGCAACAGTTCTTGCATTCTCAGTCTTGCCACAAGGGACACTATATTCAGTTTTCTCTGTCAAGTGAATAGCCTCCACCTCTCTGCCAGAAAGTAATCGTAAACTTTATTATCATGCATTGTCATTGTCACGTGACCTACCAGCATCAGTTGTGTTGCATCGGTGACATCAATAAATCCCATAGCCTCGTGTGATAGTAAAGTGTCTAACGTATGCACACTTCAGTATCGTGCCGGAAGTAGTAGGTGATCCGTGTTCTGTGACATACTCGGACATACTTCTTTTGTAACATACTGCTTTTCACCTACTATATAGCAGATATGTATCCCATACTTGGGTGGTGGACTTCCCTAAATGTGTAATCGCTTTTAACTCATTTCCAGCTTAATAGTGCTTCAGCTTAACTAATGGCGTGAGTAACATATTTGTCTGAGCAACAGTAGATGGCTTTCAGGTGGGAGGGTGGTTAGGAAGTGGAAACAATGATGATTTTAGCATTCATTTTGCAGTGCCAAAATTACGCTCTTCACCTTTAAGCGAAATGTCCCTCAAAGCATTATATTACTTACATTTCCTGTTCCCTTTGAGATAAAAGGTCTTCAAACTGAATTGAATATAGCTGAACTACAGTTTCCAGGGAGACCAAAACCACATGTCCTGATTAAAAGGTCAGCGTACAACAGAGACATACTAAAAGACCAGGGAGATCCAGTCCTGTTTCATCTTACACAGATGAAATCTTTTCACCTGAGCATTTGCTGATTTGATTAACATACAATTACACGGCGAACGACAGCCTAAAACCGCTTAATACGATCTGAAATCTGAGTTTACAGAACAAGAGAGCTGCTTGCATCTAAACTTCGCATTATGAGCTCTGGGCGACATGTGCCTTCACATAAATGTATTCGTTTTAAAGGTGAAGCTGTTTTTTGCACTGCAACATACTTTGTTCCGCTTGAATGCACCATAAGAAAAAACATCTACCAACTGCATAAATTGATGTGTGTGCTGAATTCATGCTCAGGCTGCCAGTCTAAAACCCTAGGCTTTGTTCTAAAAACACAAAGCAACAAAAAAGCAGCACTGTGGAGTAGGGCTGTAGCTATCGAATATTTTAGTAATCGAGTATTCTACTGAAAATGTCATTGATTAATCGAGTAATCGGATAAAACGTTTTTGCTTAATTAAAGAGCAATATTAAATATGCAAGAGAAAATAAGAAAGGTCTCTTAAATGAACAACTGATTGGTTTCTTTTTTTGGAGAAAAAAAAAACTACATTTTATTTATACAATGATATTTATAAAATTTTTTATATTAATATTAAAATATTAGGTAAAATATTATTATCATGCTGTAAGTTCATGGCAGTGCATTTATAAACCCTATTCATTGCAAACTAAAATTACCACACCTGTTGTATTGAGCACATTAGACTTAGGGACATGATTACAACTATTTATTCAAGGTTCAGTATTCAAACTAAAGTATCAAGTATTCATGTTTAATCGTAAAAGCCATGCACTTTTTTGACAGTAAACTCATTCCTTTGATAAGTAGCCGTGGTATAAGCTGATAAATATTCCGCTGGCGGCAAGAGGCAGTGCGTCATGGACGGAGAGCGTGTCGAGGAGAGTTAATCAGGTTAACTTTATGGTAATAAGCTATGACGCAGATCGGTGGCAACCAGTCAAAATGCAGAAGTCCACCGCTTGGCAGGGCGGCAAAAGCAAATTTTCACGCTCTCGCCGGCGGAGATGTGAACGCACGGTTAAAAATAAATTCCAGCCACTTTGACACTCTAGTCGTCAATGTTCCCTCCACATCCGTCGTGCAGTATTGCACTGACCGTTGTGGTTTATCCCATCCATTTACCTGGTCTTAGGTGACAGTCCTCCTCCGGCCTCTGAGTAGGATATTTTTGTTGTTTTCTCCTGTTCATTTGGTAACTTTGATCATCGCCATTGTTATTGCTCTCTTCCATTACGCAGACTGCACTAGTCCGCGCTCGCGCCCTCAAATCTAAACACTGCCATGTCCTTCCGCTTCGTGGGTGAAGTAAGCGTAAGTGCATTGTCACAGTAATGCAAAAATCATTGCGAAGAAACGCGTCATAAACATTAAAAATGAATTAATAGAGGCTTCGAGAATTTAATTTAATTTTAATTTGTAATCGAGTTACTCGAGTTAGTCGAGGAATCGTTTCAGCCCTCCTGTGGAGATTCTCCAAAGGGGGGCACGGAGAAAAGTCTGCAAATTTGACACAAATGGCTGCCATATGTTTTATGTGCTCACAAAAGCAAAGATGGTGTGAGAGAGATAAACATCACCACATAGGTGAGACGAGAGATCAGTATCGCCAAAACCCAAGGATGCGTGTTTGTCTTGCATATGCGTGTCGGGTATGCATGTTCAGAGTGCAGGTACTACAGAATCGACTTCCTGGAAAAGACTGCAGAATTTCACTGAATCCATGTGGCCTTGGATATGAAATGATTTGTTATTCATATCATGCTCCCCGAAGCTGCTGATTGCATGCAGCTGTCTCACAAAGTGAAGCTTGCACGTTATTTTAATCTTTCCATAACTCCAAGAGTGCCAAAACTGTGGCCACATCCCAAACTTACGCTAATAAAGCGTTATGCACCTGTGACAGATGCTACATCCCTCTGCGAGCGTGATCTCATTAGTGTGCATGAGCTCCTGTGACACGAAAAGGGGCGGTCACGCGGGACCGTTGTTTGATTTTCCCCCGCGGTTAATCTGATCATCTCATCAGGACTCGGCTCCTCCTCTCTTTCTCCCTGCAGCGAGACAGAGGCAGCCGTCAGACCCTCGTCTGGGCCCCTGACCCGTGCCTCTCGCAGCATAAGCCAAAATTATTCCGCTGTTTGGTTCCACCAGATGCAGCAGCGCCACGGATGGGCTCCGTCTGGCTTGAGCGGCAGATATGTAAGGGGATAAGCGGGTTGCCGTTGCACGACAGTGGGAGACTGTCCAGAAACAGCTGTGTGTCTCCATGTTTCATAATGTCCAGTTCTCCCCCTCTGAACCCTCTAGCCCAGAGCATTTGTGCAGCAGGAACTCTCGGAGCAGCATGGAAGCTCTTGAGGAAATCTGACTCTCCCTGAAATATCCTCGCTGGTGCTCTCCCCCGCGGAGAAATTGAGCTCTAATGAAATGCCTGGAAGCAGATGTTCCGGATTGTGCATCAGGCCATCCTAGACAAGAGGGGCATCTGTTTGTGGCGTGTTTGTTAATTAATTCATGACGCAACCAACCCACCAAATCAAAGCAGTCTGAGGGGATGTGCGGAATTGAGAACGTCACTTGGAATCAGAGCTTTGCGGTGATGTTACAAATGTTGTAACCGACTTTTTTCTGTCAATTCCAGTGTCCGAATTGAAACTTATAACCTATGTCTGAATGCCAACTTTGTAGTCGTGAGCATGGCTGAACAAGCACCCCTTGTTCTGGCACCATCAGCAGGTGAGATCTAATGTCATGCCACCATGACAAGCTTCCATCAGCTCCAGTAACTGTTACTGGCAACAAAAGCCAAGAACAAGAACCCCTCCAATGGAATATAGCTCATAGCATTATGTAAGGTAGCCAAGGTTGTGTCCAGTCATTTTGTGAAAGATGAAAGGTTTCGCATAGTTGATTGGTTGATGTATTAGTGTGGCACCGTTTTAAGGCCAGGTTTCAGCAAGACAAGTGTGATAAAAAGATGCGATAAACAATATGAATTGAAATTTGGTGCCTGTGGTCAGGCCGACTCGAACATTCACATGCCGGCAAGGGAACTGATTTTTTTTTATGGAGAGGTGTTAATCTCTTTTCCTTTACACTGAAAATAATGCTGTCCAACCAATAAGGTTTACGTTTTTGGTCACATGCTCAGAGCCACTGCTGTTACATAAAAAACCTGGTGGCAAGTAATAATAACAGAGTAAGCTGAAAAGTTTAGCATTCTTTGTGTACCAGGGGTTTACAGAGTCATTTAATTTTCTCGACGCATTCTTTTGAACAGACAAAACGAATGTGCAAATCAGGCAAAAATTTTTATACCGGACATTCGTGTTAGTGCACGTTTTCTGTCTTGTATATGCAATTATTTTTATTGATTTTTATCGATAAAAGGGATAGTTTGCCCAAAAATGAAAATTCTGCTATTAATTACTCACCTGCATGTTATTCCAAGCCTTCATTCATCTTCGAAACATAAATGAAGATATTTTTGTTGCAATCTGAGAGCTCTGACCCTCCATATACAACTGACACATCCAAGGCCCAGAAAGGTAGTTAGGACATTGTTAAATTAGTCCATGTGACATCAGTGGTTCAACCTTAACTTTATGAGGTTGTTGTGCGCTGTCAGGGTGAGTAACTAATGACAGACTTTTAATTTTTGGTGAACTATCCATTTAAAAATTAAGTTAAAATTAAGTAGCTCAGAAAACATGTCAGTGGATTTTGAAAAACAAAAAAGCTGCAAATTCCATAATGTACGTTTAAAGAATATGAAAAATGTCAGCTGTTGTTGCATATAGCTAAGCCTATATTCTGGTGTGTTGTGCTCTGGTCTGGGTCTCATTAAAGATATTCAGTACTCTGCGGTTACTCTGGCGAGAATCCCACTCCCTGTGGCCCGCTATCCGCAGAGGAGTTTGCCAATGGGTGTGTGCGCTTGTGTTTTTATCTATAATGTGCGTAGAACTGGAGAAAGTAAAAGTTATAAGCTTCAGATTTCAAATAATTACTGTTTATAATCCGCTGGGGCTTTCAGTGCATCTAGATATAGTACCCTGCTTGAGCTTTGTTCAATCAGCTGATAAAAGCGGCACACTAAGCAGAGCAGTGGTTTTCTTAAAGCATAATTATGCTGATCAACTCCTCACAAGACTGTCCTGTGATGGGTGGGCTCACCTCAGGAAGAACATCACTGAACATGTCTATTGTTTTTTTTTTATTGATGGCTTGCAGGCATTGATATCACACTTCAAAATGTAAATCCCCTACCATAACTGGAAGCCGCGGATGAATCATATGACCACACTTTTTCTGATAATCTTGAGACAATCAGATAAAGCAGTGAAGAACAATGAAAAATTCTCCTCTAAAGTCACCTGAAGCAAATGCTGATCTAAAAAGTAAGCAGCTTTATTATGCTGCCTCTTATAGTGCGATCACATTAGCAAAAAACAGTAAAAATTTCACTGGTAAAAAAAAGTAGATGTCACATGCACAATTTTATTTTTGTATATTTTTAAAACACGCATGTGTATGACTGTATTCAGTCATGAGTTGAGTCTCCTTTGCTTATTCATGACGCCTGATGTTGCTTCTCATAGTGTTTCAAATTAAGATTGCTCTCTTAAAACATTTTACTGAGCTTGTTTTTGCTTCAAAAATTGCAAGGACATTTAAAAAGTGCACTGTTGTTTAAGTCTTGCTGTTGAGGTTTGCAAATGAGGAAGGTGACTGAAAATCTGATGCCGTCTCCAGATGCATAAAACAGAAAAGACATTACTTTATGTTGTTTTTTTTTTCATTTTTTAGTTCGCGTGGTATTGTTTGAGACCGATAAACAGCTTGAAAGTAGCCCATCCCAACCGTATTGTCAAGTGTCTCCGTTTTGAAACCACAGATGAGATCAACTAACCACATCCTTCTTAAGAAACAGTTGCAAAATTGTTGCATGGAAAAGGAGAAACATTGCACATCATAGTTGATACCTTAAAAAACAAGGTACCAACTTGTTTTTTTTTTTTTGCTCAGACAAAGACTCCTTGGTGAGGCATATGAGAAACTGAACAGTCAATGCCTTTGGCTGCCTGAAAGCGGCCTGTAAAAAGAAAAAGAAAAAAAGCATGTGAAGTTAAGTGAATTCGATCCATGAGCTTTGACTAGAGAGCCATTTACTTTCAGTGTGCTTGTGGTGATTTATCTTGCTAAATTGAAGGCTTGGTTGGTTGCTGTGAGAAAGGCGACTCTTAACAGGAGTATCTCAACGGGTACTCCATATTGATTTTCCTAGCAGCCTCTGAAATCATAGTACTTTGAAATCTGAAAACATGAGCAAGAAGAGGGCAAATCAGGGAGAGAAAAAGGAAAAGACCTTTTAGTGTACACCTTACAGCTTATTTCATAGTGCCTATAAACATATAAATGGACCACGGTCTGACCTTTAAAGTAAAAAAGGGTGCCTCTGTAATTCATCCAACCATGATAGGAACAATGAATATTGGGGGACACTCCAAAATGATGCTCTTGAAAAAAGCACAACAGTGTTTATCTAACCAGCCTTATTCCACTGACTCCTGACTAATGCTAAGACAGAGCGTTTGGGACACTGCTTTAAAAACAATCATGTATTTTGCCATACAATAATGTTATGAACACCAGTTTTCGCACAGAATTGGACTACTTTTACACTGTTGCCGTGGGTTATTTTATAAGTTTGTTTTTGTCCACGGCTTGAAGTGACCCCAATAACATGATATTTAGAACCAGAAATCTTTTATTTTAAAACACAAAACACGAATTTTACTGGGAGCCCCTCTGAAAACATGATTGGCCTTGTTTTGGACTAGTTTTGAGTAGCACTGGGGCAGGTTTTGCTGTGAAAACCTGGCAACCCTGATGAACAAATTATTTGGTAACACTTCAGAATAGGGGTCCAACATAATGCATTAGTTGAGCAAAAACACACTAGTGATTAATGATTAAAATGTTAGGTTAATCATTAATTAGTAGTGTGTTTTTGCTCAACTAATGCTTAATTAATGCTTAACTAATGCATTATTTTGGACCCCTATTCTGAAGTGTTACCAATTATTTGTATCCATTGCAGCCTTTCACTAAAATGCACTATGGTATTTGTTTTATATGGACTGTATATACAGGGTGTGATTTGAGAAAAAAGATTCATTTGAATCTTTTGATTTATTTGATTTCAAAGTGTTCTGCGCGAATTATATATATATATATATTTTTTTTTATTTTATTTTATTTTATTTATTTACACCGTAGCATATAGCAAAGCACCTTAAGTAAACATCTCTTGCTTCAGTTTTCTATAGCCTACCATGTTACCACCACAATGCTTATTTGCAAGAGTTAAGGCTGATTTTGCATGTATAAATGCTGTTTCATTTAGCTATTAGGTTCGCATATGGAGAAAAGGAGTGGTGCAGCTGGCATTATCAGCTGTAAAGGCTACATAAATCTACTAGTCATAGTCTCTGCAGTGGATCTGCTCAGTCGTCAGAGTGTGTTCACAGACAGATAGATCAGTGGTATTATGATGTCACAGGGTGCTTAGGGCTGAAGTGAACCAACACTGTGAAAACATTCGCATGTTCTTTGTTCTTTTGCCTGAGAAGGTTCGTTCCATAACCCTAAGAGACTTTAAGCTTTAGAGTTCTTGTGTTCTAGCTTTAGGTAGAAATGGGTTTCATTTCCAAGCCCTACCGCTGTTGTATCCAGTTTTAGCCGCCATTAGCTTTAAATGCATGTCTCTGTTAGGCCTGAACTCATCCACCGGTAATGGAGGAGCCACCCTGGCACGGTATAAAAGACATCGGTAACTTTGCTCTCACCCTTTCCCCGAACTCCCACCAGACTTGTGACACTGCCCCATTTATGTTCGCCCCTGCCGACATCATGTCTTTAGTCTGCTTCCAGTGTAAAGATATTATAGATTGTCATTGTTTTAGTTTGTCATTGATCTGAACCGCCTGAACAGTGCACTTGGGTATCCGAGTCTCATGCGTGTTTGTGTTGTACCGGGTGATCCGAGATGAAAGGCTCTTAAAAGCAGTTTGGAAGTGAAGCCCCCTCGCTGCGGAGTGGCACAGGGCCTCCTGCGTTCAATCTTAATGGAGCAGAAATTGAACCCCCCCCCTCTTCTCCCGCCCGGTTCCACAGGCTCTACAGGCCCCAAGCTGCCATGGGGCCCCTCGATCAGATAACACAAGCACTGTTCTGCTCACTGGCCCAAACCGCACTGAAGGCAACCTTTGGCTCCAGAGCGGCACGCAGGCGTTTGAGCATCTGTGGGCTGTACAACATCTGAGCAGATTTTTAAGGGCGTGATGTTTATCTTAGAAATATTCTACCCTCAGCATCCATCAGATAAGACTGTATTACGTGTCTCTGACAGAAATTGTTTTTACTGCCGTGCTTGTGTTCCAATTCCTGTGCAACAACGAAGAAATGCAGCATGTCTGCGCTGCAAAAAACTCTTTTTGGCCACATGCCACCTGGCCATCCATTCAAAGGTGTTGCCTTCTGGAAAACCAACGCAGTGCATTCCTCCTCAGCACAACCAGCTGCAGTCAGAATCAATCAGATTTGCCAAGAATAATCTCTATACTCAATTTTTCTGGATTGAGAAAACCTACATTAAAAACATACACTAAGGGGGACTCATAGTCTCTACCTTATGAGCCTGGCTCATGAATATTAATTACCTTACTCCAACAAAACAAAAATATATGGAAACATACTAGAAACAAAATACACACACACACACACACACACACACACCACAATTTATATTATGTTCTAACTACATATACTGTACATATGTGTTCATACAGTACATGAAAAGTTCATTTCCAAAAACAAAATCTTGTTTTTTCATTGTGCGTTTCAAAAAATCAATGTGCAGTTGGGTAATTTCGGCTATTCGGACGGGACTAGTTTTACAGGGGGTTGCTAGAGAAATTTTTGGTGATTTTAATCTCGTCCGAATCTGCCATGTCTGTGTTTTTCTCTCACAACCTCTGTGAAAATTTCAGAGAAAATTACCTACGTTTTTTCAGCAAACTCTGTGATCCTCTGAGAAAACTAATCCCATCCGAATGCGATGCCGGTGATATTATTTTTCACAACCTTGTGTGTTTTGGCCAACGCGAACTGCCGCAGATGTTCTTACCGCACACACATTTGATATATGTTGAAATAGAAAACATCTAAATAAATAACAATAATAACAGCCAGATCACGTAAACTGTTAAGACTGAATACTGTACTATCAGTATCAAGATTACGTTCATTTCTGCACTCAATTAAATAATGTTTTAATTATACCTTTACCAACATTAGACATGGGTTAACTACAAATAAAAATACAATAGTTAAACTAAAGTAAGCACACATTAACATGGTTTGCTATACTAGTCATTTAGCTTTACCAGGGTTTTTGTGATTATACTAATTGTCTGAAATGGTACATGAAAATCGCGGGCGTCAGGTGATGAGAATCGAAACACACACACGTAGTTTAGTCCCGTCCGAATAGGGCAAAATAACTACTTTAAAAAACAGCTAACACAATAAAAACATGATGTCATAACTAAAAAAAAAAAAAAAACACATTCTTTGAACATAAAAAAAAAAGATCTGTTTTTGCAAATAAACTCTTGATATATATTCAGATATATTTATATACACACAGTGTATTTTAGCACATGTACTATATACTTGTAGGTGTTTTATTGTAT
>JAUMHP010000043.1:7158812-7230209 GCA_032361065.1 Enteromius trimaculatus
GTACCATTCGCTTTTTTAAACCATGCTTATTTTTGTCAGCACAACATATTTTTCCTCATGAATTCAACTTCCCAAGAACCTAAGACTGGGAAAACATACTGCACACAGCTTTATCCCAGAAACACGTCTACGTCACAGATGAATTTGCCATACTTTGTTTATACACTGGTTGTCATCATGTACTGCCTCAACTTTCCCTGCGTCTCACCAGATCAAATGCATCAGCAGGTTTTTTATGTGGGACCTGCTTCTGCATTAACTTGCTTGAATATTGCGGTGCACCAAAAGAGTGCAGTTAAACAACCAACATTTATTACCCATTAACATGGTACCCGAAAGCGGGGGGGGGGCTTCCATATGCTTCAGTGTTCTCACATATCATGTTTGGCTACAAAATGTGTTTACATAGTCTAGCTCAAAGCCATTAGTGTGATATGGGTCAATGCAAAGGACTAAGGAAGTAGACATGGTGAAAAAAAACAGCAAACAAGTCACGTTTGATAGGGTCTCGCTCTGACTCCAGCATTTTTGGCATGTTGAATTTTAGTTTTTCTGCAGCGAAAACCGCATGGGTATAAATAATACCTCCTTTTAAGTACTTACATATGAATCTGAGATTGAAAAAAAGAAGAAACAGTGAGACCTTCAAGATACCATGGCTATAAATATATTTGGTGCAGTAAAGCGATCAAGGTTTGCTGTGGTTCTATATAAACCAGGTACACATCAGAACACAACACGCTCTCTGTTTGGCAGCAGCTGCTTTGAAGACTTCAGGCAGAACTGGAGGAAAATGTCTCATCATAAATTCAGTGGCTTGCAACAGCGCTGTCTTCTGGCATCCGCCCGGTTGCTTGCTCAAAGCTGCTCTGACTTTTTCGACACTGACCTGTACTTTTGTATAAATACACTCTGAGATCAGATGGCATTTCTGAGTAGATATTTTCAGAAGTGAGGAAGTTCATCTGTCTGTTCTGTTGGTTTTAAGATCAGATTGTAGCTTAATGAAGTACGAGGTGTACGATAAGCATTCACGTGTTGTTAAAAATATCTGATTGCTTTCACATTATTATATGCATAAACTACCGTTCAAAAAAAGAAGTCTCATGCTCACCGAGGCTTTATTTATTTGAGCACAAATATATAAGGAATATATTATTTCAATAAAAAAAAAAAAAAAACTGGTTTATTATTCTTTTACATTTGCACATTTGTTCTCATTTATCTGCTCACTTATTCTTGTGATGTCAAATCTGTATTTTCAGCATCCTTACACCAGTCTTCAGTCACATGATCCTTCAGTATACATCCTAATATGCTGATTTGCTGCTCGTGAAACATTCCTTATTATTACCAATGTTGAAAACAGCTGTGGTGCTTAATATTATATATATTAATATTCTGATTCTGATTCTGAAAAGAGAGCTGACGCCGCTTTAAATCCATTTATCTAATGTATTCTCTTCATTTAGTTCTGTAAGTTAAAGCAAATGCTCACATGACATCCTTTTACACGGTCTATGGTGAAAGGATAAATAGGAAATGATGGAAAGAGGTGAAGAGATAGAAAGAGGCACTTATCATTGCATCAGACAGGAATTGAGGGCACTGATCTATGGGAAAGTGGATTGCCAGACTAGTTTATAGCTGCTTTCTGATGCAAAGTGTCATTTAAGCATATTTTATTTTTGAGCTGATATGCAGATTACACACACACACACACACACATATATATATATATATATATATATATATATATATATAGTATACACACACACACATACAACAACAACATGAGGAAATGTGAATCATGAACCAGTTTTGGGTGAACTGTCCCTTTAAGGGTCTTTTAAAAGAGCTGTGTATAAGTGGTATAGAGCATCATGTGAGCGTGGAACTTGTATCAGATTTCATTCATTTTGAAGATTTTAAATATATTTTCAGCCTGTTGAACAAAGAGTGCTTGTTTCTAAGATCTTACCTCAATCTTACCTAATCCTGTAAAGGTTTGACAGCATTGATCACATGTTTGTATTGTGCTCACGCTGTGGGGCCGGTATGTTTTAAAGCCCTTGCACGGGCCTCTTCTACACTGAAGTCCTGCTAATCTCTATTGTTATTTTGGGGGGGGGGGGTGTTCAAAGAGAGCTGTCAATATCGCTGGAGTATCGCTACCCCACACACACACACACACACATTTACATAGCTTCTTATGGACACACTACCACTGTTGAAAAAAAAAAAAAAAGAAAAATATGGACAATAAACTTACTATTACATACTATTGTTTTGATTATTACAATACAGTTTTACAAAGGATTACAAAGTTTGCAGATATTTATTTCAAATATAAATGCATTCTTTATCAGCATATGAGACCGATTTCTGAAAGATCATGTGACACTGCAGACTGGAGTAACACTGCTGAAAATTCAGCTTTGAGAAGGTATTTTGAAGACACACAACTATGACAAACAAGACCCATCAATCCAATCTTGAGCACAGACACCTAACGCAACCCTGTTTAATCACATTCGCAATCGGACTCATATGTATGTGCTTCATACAGCTGGATTATCCACCCAGTCTTGCCCTCAGGAACAAACAGACTAGCAGATGGCTTAACCCTCGGCTCATAAAAGAGTTCTGTTAGCTTTGCGCTGATCGCTCGATGTAGAGATTAGCCCTAAACCTTGTCTTGTTTTTGGGAACCAGGCTGATTTCATGTTGAGTTCACAGAACTGGCTGCAGTCCATGTTCATGACATGTTTCATGAATTACTAAGAGCTTTTTTAGTTTAGTTTAAGGCCCAATCAGACTTTTACTTCCTCTGTTTTCTTATTTCTTGTCTGCCATAGCAGTTCGTGAATCGTGACTGACAGCAACAAGAGCTTGTGAGGTAAGGTAACTCAGCTTATCAAGGCTCTGCTTTGATTGTGTACATGTAAGGCTATGAAATTGAACAAACCCCATCAAAAAAGTATTGGTATTTTTTTAAGGACTTCGCTGCAACTTTTCAAATCTCATTATATACAGTGCTATACACCTGCATGGTACAGAAAGTAATTAAATCAAAACACTAACACCTGCCCAGATACATGCTTTGGTAGTATTTCCTTTTTCTTCCTTTTTTTTTTTTTATTTGGAATATATTTTAATTTGGTATTTTCTTATTGACTTATTAATAAGGTCTTATTAATCTTATCAAGGTCTTCAAATGCAACGTATTTAAAGTTTACCTGAAGTATTTCACTTTAGCGCAATTAAATATATTCAGCATATCCTTATTTGGACAGCGCTACTTCCTGCATCTAACCTAAAATCATGTGATTGGGTTTGTTGCTCTGACCTTTTTAAGTGATCAATGTTACAATTTTTGCTTGGATGCTAAAAGTTGAACTCTTTTGACTTGGGGCGGTAAGCAACTATACAGCAACGTAACAAAGGCCACTCAGCAACGTCCTGACATCCACCCACAAACTCTAAGGCTATGAAAGATTCGGTAAGCTCCACCGAGAGACAGAGGGTCTCCAGTACTGTGAGGTCATAGCTGAGGTGGGGCCCATAGAGAGGGAGGGGATCGTTAAGGGAGTCTCTGTTTTCCCCGGCGCTCATCGAGCGCCCAGCGCTGCCAAGAACGTGTCTCAGGAATGGAGTTCTGCTTTTGTCCGCACTGTAACCTCTGGAGCTAGCAACAATGTCAAGACCGCCTGAGCGTCGAACAGTTCTAGTGCTGCTGATATCTTGTGATAACTAAGCCTCCCTTTGTTCTCGGTTTCTCAATATTGTCATTTCTTGCAGTCTTTGTTGTCTTTCTGATTGCATGAAGCTGGGTTTGTTTAGTGCTGCACTAATAGTAATAGGAGCCATGTCGTTTTTTGACTGAGATAGTTTAAAGAAATTTAAAAATATATTTATTTGTTTCATTTTATTTGCCTGTTTGTGTTGTATATTTATTAGGTTAGTTATGAACCTGTAAATACACTTACCCCAATCCCAGACCTGCACGTCATTTACATTTCATAGAGTTGACTGTTGACAAGTACATGATGCAGGGCAACAACTTCATAAATAGAGTTATGACCTAAAATTCAAGATATTGGGACAAAAAACGCTGCTGTATAAGTTAAGCTGCTGCTTATGTCCGAATACCACAAGTGCAAATGTTTTTAAACAACAGTTCAGTAAATAAGAAGTAAATACTGTTTTGTAATTTAAACACAATGTTTGCCAACAATAAAAATAGTACTGATAAAGTCACAGCATAATTGTGGTACAACAGCGGTATTTCTGAATGAATCTGCGTTTTGAACGAATCGGGTGAATCAGTGATTCAAAGGCCCATTAATGAAGTGGGCTGCTTACTGAATTCCTGAATGAATCAGCCGTTTGAACTAATTGAACAAATGGTTACTGGTCTCTACCAGTAAAACCATTTTTGTGCTTCATCTGCTCACACTGATGCGCAATTGAATTATCATATATGATAATTATTATATTCAGTGGCTACAGGAACCAGGATAGACTACATTATTTTCCCAGGCTGCTGTGATGAATAATATAAACTTTATTTTCATGTTTGTGACACAAATGTCTTATTTTATCGGTTTAAATGCATCCTTGTTAAAAAGTAGTATTTAAAATACGTGTAATGTAAAAAGGTATTTAAATTTTTTGATTATACAATATATGCAGTGTATTATACATAGAAGTATTATCCCCTCATTGATTAGTAGTTTGTCTTAGTGTTTTGAGACTTCAGCCTGGCTGTGCTATAGTGTATCAGAGGTGTGCACTCATCCCCGGAGCCAAGCTGTCCCCTTTCAACCCTGCACAGTCAGCCTGTTTTAGAGCTGAAACAATGGCACGGCCTGAACCTCTCCTCACAACGCATCAGATAAGAACAAGCTCCGAAAACAGACACAGAGTAAGTCGAGCATTCCTCTCGGCCCTCACAAGGAGCTCTTTGTGTGCTCGCCATATTTGTGGCCTACATCGGACAGCAATGCAGTGATGCCAGAGTGCAGGATGCATGCTGTTTATTAGATTGCGGAAGGCAGTGATCTCCTGCACCTAATTGAATCCTCTCAGGAAGGGGATTTGATTAAAGCTCACATATTCAGTCATTAATAGGAGTTTTCCCCCTGGGCAGGGAGGACCACCCACAAGGGACGCACTAGAACGGTGTTCTGGCAAGCACCAGCAAGTCTTTTCCACTATCCCCACCAGCGAAATTTAAACACCATTCGTAAAATACAGTGGTTGGAGAGTATATGCATGAGGTGTAAATTATCCTGGTCGTTAATTACTAGTTAACTCATTGAGACAGCTAAGCTGTGGAATCTCCGGAGAGGTTATGTTATAGAAATGCTTCAAAAAGACCTTTGTCCAGATGTTTGCCACAATTTGCTAGTAGAAGGTCAGAGCGAGTCTGCAGATTTGACATGAAAATCATGAAATGATAGTCACAGACTAATTTTTTAGGCTTCAGACTTAATCCATTTGGAAGATATTAAACGTTGCATTTATCTTCCATTTGCTGGCAACAACGCAGACATTTCTGTGCTAGTTTGTTGTGTTCATAACAACAAACAAGTCTTATAATTATCTGTGATCTTGTACTGAGGTGTGATCTTTAGTCATTTAGTCATTTAGTCATGAAGCCCAGTTTTTGACTTACAAAAGAGGAACCAAAGGGTTAGCATTTAGCTGAGGCCGTGACAGTTCATCACCTGGTCCTTCACTTGCTGTTTTGGTACATGATGCTATGATCGCTGTAACCTTTGAGTTACTCAGCAAGCAGGAACGTCTCTATTTTCCCAACGGAGACTTGCTGTCAACAGAGTTGGTAATACTGTATCAGTCTACAAAAGGGAGTACTACAGACGCATATCATAACTATGACTACACAACATTCCTATGACATACACTGTTACTTGTTAGCAAAACTTTTGCATCCACCCTGTAGTGTCTGTTTTCTGTCAGAACGATGAAAGCATTTTCAGTGAATGTCCAAACATTTGGCTTTCAATGAATTTGTTAGTTTGGAAGCATAAATGCAGACCAGAAAATATGGATTGTTACTCGAAATGCTTTGGAGTTTTGGGGGGAGGGAAAACTTTTCTGTAATCGATCAGATATCAGTTGTTGTTGTTGTTGTTGGTTTCTCCACCTCAAGCTAAGAAAATGTTGCTATTCAGAGAACACCTTAAAAATAACAATTGACATTCACAAGGTCAACCAATTCCTGATGATTTATTCAACCCGATGTCTGTACGTACATATTTTACAAGGTGGCTAATTCGTACGACCTCACTCGTACAATTTCATATGTTTTTTGCTAAATCATACGTATTTTACCAATTTGCCAATTCGTATGACTATTGCAGGAGTGATCTACAACTGATCCCGCCCCTAAACCTACCCGTCATTGGACAAATTCTGCAAAGATTAGTACAAATTGGCACAAATTTGGCACCTCGTATGAAAACGTATGAATTGGTCATGAGACCGTGTTGGATTTATTACAGTGTTAACAGTCATTTTAACTACACGGTGTGTCTTAGTGCTGATATTTCTACAATATCCACTTTTCAATAATATCAAATTATCACAGCAGGGTTGACAATATATTATTTTTGCTGGGGGGGAAAAGTACTGAAAAAAGAAGCATTTGCTTGTCTTTGAAGAGGTCTAAAAGTCTGTGAAGTAAAAAGGATTAGAGTTGATTTTGCTAGGCATCCTTTTCGTAAGGCAAACTTCTGTACCTCATTTTGTATATGAACCTCGAATGCATACATTTTATTAAAAACAATCAAAGTCTGATTAATGAAAGTGAAGCTGTGAGGAACATCCCACTCTTCAAGCACTGATTGATTATAAGTTATTTTCCACTGAAATTCCTCGAAAATATATCAAAGTGTTGTGTGCTGAATGATCGACATCCAAACGCACAATAACTGAAGGACGGAACAGACTGTACTTCTATGGCTCACAGCTTTATTTTTGTTTGCGTCACATTAAATACGCTGTCTGCTCTGACTAGATGAAGCCGTTAAAGGCGGAACATAAAGTTCTGTTGCCGATGACAACAGAATCCTCCCTACAATGAATGGCGGGCAACGGACCTTCAAAGACATTTGAAGTCTTCGCAAATCATTTTTCTCCATTGTGCTGCAAGAATCCCAAAGCAGGCTCTTTTTTTGTCTATCTCTGCATTGTGAACATAATCCGAATGTGGACATCATTATTGTTTATGGGAAGCGGGGGGAAAATTAAATCATTTTGTTGAAAGATTCCTCGCCAAGTGATGCAGAACGTTTTGGCAGCCAATGCGGTAGCGCTTACTGCTGGAACGCAGCCAGGGTTTGCACAAATAACTGCATGATTACATGTAATGAATAAAGTCATAGGAGCTCTGGGTCATGTGTGACCCCTGCTTATTAAATATTATCCGCTTCTCGTGCTAGTCCATCCTGTGTATTGTTTCGAAGTTGTTTAGTACGCACCTCCGATTTGCTGGGAAAGTGCTGTCATATTTATGTATACTATACTTCACTTTACGCTCATAATCTTCCTTAATGGCTCTCATCTAAAGTGGCTGCATGGTTTTAGACAATTAAAAAGAAGCAGACGGGGTGTGCAATGAGCCAAATTTTAGCTTTTGCTTTCTCTTTGTGCTGCTGGCAGTCATAGCCGCTAGTGAGTTTTACTTTACTAAAGCAGAACTGATTAATGAGCAATACTGTAAGTCAGTGAAGTCATCTGCTTTTGAGCATTTGTGTGCGTATGAGACAGTTTGTGGTTGTAATAAGCTGTAAAGTATGTCAGAGATGTCATAGCACCTCTGCTTCAGGAAAAGCAAATAAACCATGGAGGCAGACCTTGGCACATTTTTTCTTCCCTGGAAAGCTTTTAGCCTGCGGCCTGCTTTTCATGGAGTAATTCCAGAGAAGCAGAGAATCAAATGTGTTTTTCCGTAACATTTCCCATTAGGTGAATCATCCCTGCTGGGACTTCCTCATCTAAAAGTCTCCCATTGAGAAATGAAAATAGTTCATTCTACACCGTTTTCCACATTTAATTGTTTGTTCAAAAAAATGTTTTTTGTTTTATTACAGTACTATTCATTTTACAGCAGGGTCCATAAATATAATACCACTTTAAAAAAAGGGGGGAAATTAAATTATATTAATTTAATTTAAGATTTATACTTATTTTATACTGTATTTAGTTTTATACTATATTTGAATTGTTTAAAATAAAAAAAATTAAAAAAATTAAACATTAATTAATTACTCACTCTCATGTCATTCCAAACCCATACGACCTTTGTTTATCTTCTGAACACAAATTAGGATATTTTTGATGATATCAAAGAGCCATCAGACCCTCCATAGATAACAATTATACAACTGAAATGATCCCAGATCCAGAAGCGTAGCACAAAATATCAGCTGTTTGAGAAGAAAGCAATCAGATGGCTCTCTGATAGCATCAAAAATATCTTCATTTGTATTCTGAAGATGACCGAAGAACAACATGAGGGTGAGTTATTGATGACAGTGATACTAACAGTCATCACTACAGTACTAACCCTTTGATGCAGAACAGTGGACACAACCAAGAAACGTGGATCAAATAAAATAAAATAAAATTTGTACTGATTTTATACTGTATTTGGTTTTGAATTGTTCAAATTAAAAAAAAAAAATGCCGCTGACATCAATCCAAAAAAAGGAGACACAGCCAAGAAATGTGTACAAAAAAACTGAACAAAAAAAAAAACAATAAACAATTTGTACTGAAAACATTAAATAAAATATAACATTGATAAATAAATAAATTAATTAAAAATTTGTACTGATATTTTTTTTTATTCGAAATATGTAAACTTCTAATTTTGTGTTGCTGTCATTAACGCAAAATGAGGGACACAACCAAGAAATTATCATAAAAAGTTACTTCTAACATTTAATTGCGAAATAAAAAGTTTTTTTAATTTACATTTAGGTTTGAATGTATGAGACCCTTTTTGCTGTCATTAAAAGAAATGGAGGACACAATGAATATTAAGAAAAGAAAATATCACAATTTAATTTAATTGTAATCACTTGTATTTTTATTTTAAATTTGCTAAAAGAAAAAAAAATAGAAAAATGTGACTTTCTCTCTTTCGCTAGTGCTTTCAGAATTTTGGACCCCACGGTATAATGCACTGTTTGTTCCTCCAGCTGCATCGGATAGCGTGTCTGGATCGTTAATTGCTGTTTACAAAGTGTGCAATAATGAAAGAGAGGAGTGGAACCAGGAGGAGCAGAGCACGAAAAACAGGAGAAGAAACCATTCAGGGGTTTAATCCGGACGGTGATGTGCCTTCTGACAGCCACAGAAGAGCAGAGGGACAGTACAAGCTGGTGTTATCCATTAACAGGCATCTGGATCCTGTTTCTCTCCCGGCTGGGCTTCGTCTTCCGCAGGCGATGCTCACCAAACAAACATCTCTTCTTTGATTAGAACCAAACTCGCGCACATACACGCTGATTTCATGTGTGCTCGTCAGAGTCCCAGGTTTAACAGAGGCCACATCAGGAGAAGTGCGATTTTCTTCCCATACCTCTGGCCACGTGAGACTAGAGTTTAACCTCAGCTCTGTGGTTGCTGGATGCTAACGGGACGTGAGGAGAGAGCTGTTAGCGTAACCTTGAGCGCGTCTTAACATGATGGATGGAGTAGTATTTGGTATTTGAATAATTTCACCCAGGCACCTGATCTGAATGTGCTATTTATACAAGATTACTCAGTCATTGAATTAATTTCACAGCGAGCTGCCTTTCTGACATAGCTCCTATTTTTGATAGATGGCAGTGTGTAAACAGGTCTATTAAAGAAAATTGTTTGCTAAAGCTTCTGTTTGTTCGGCAAGAGCACATTAGAGGAGAAAAACAAAATCCACACGCAGTGACAGTAAATGAGAGCTTGAGTTGAATGAGTCATAATTTTGCCTCCGGTTTTACAGAGAGTTATCGTCTAACCAGATCCTGTGCTAGAGTGTCGCTACAATTCGGTTGCTAGAGTGTTCTGAGTGGTTGCCAGGGGGTTGCTATGTGGTTGCTAAGGCATGCGCAAAAAGCCAGGTTTTGGAAGTAAAACTGCCATTCATTTTTTGCAAACAGAAATAGATTTTTTTTACAGAAACTGATTAAAGAGTGACCTATTGTGAGCGCAGAGGTTGTTAGTCAGGGGTGTATGCTTTTGTTGGAGCCATTACTTTGCATTAGTTCAACTTATGTTTTAAATAGGCTAATTGTGTTTAAAGAAAAAGGACGTGACATGTGGCCAGGTATGGTTTCCCATACTAGGAATTTGTGCTCCGCATTTATCCCAAGTGAACAATCACACACACACACACACACGGAGCAGTGGGCAGCCATTGTTGAGGTCGATCCTCCCACTCTCTCATAACAGAATATATAACATATCCAGTAATCCAGTAGTAAAAGTGATGCTTGCTTGAACAAACAGCACTACAAATGAGTGTAATCCACACATTAAGAAGGAACAATAAAGAGTTAAAGAGAAAAACACATGTTCTCAGTCAAGTTCACGGAATATAAATTGGGGAGGAGGAACAGCTGAGACAATGCCACATGTTGTTGAAACATTATGTTTCTGTGCGTTTTGAAAAAAAAAAAAAGAATTAAGATAACATTTTAACAGCTGCTGAGCACCCATCAAAAGGCTCCCCTCGCTCACCTCCTGCAGTGGAGTGCACAGGCCATATTGCCTCCCTCAGCCTGCCGCCGGCCAATGGCAGGGGCGGTTTAGGGAGCCATCGTGAGTGGTGTGGAGGGCAAATGCCATCAGCCGGACTCTTTCTGTGCGGTTGGGGCCTGAGAGAGTTGCTGATGTCCTGAACAGTCCTTGTATATGAGAACACTGTACCCACAAGCCCTCATGACCAGCAACCCTTGAGGAATTTGAGTTTCTCACACACGGACGTCCCAAGTGGGAAGTTTCCCTACAAGCATTCCCACAGTTCCCCAGCAACTGGATGACCAAGAGTGATAGAGGTCAGAGGGAAAGAAGAAAGATGGCTTATCAGAGCCCGAGCCTCACACCAGGAGACATTTTATGGCACTTTTATTTAAGTTGTAAGAAAGTACAGTCGTTTTTTTTGGGTACTCATGCATAACAATTCAAAATAATCTCTGTACTGCGTGTGTACTTCACTGGAGAGGTACAGTGTGAATTTAAGTGCTGTGACACACTGGTCATCCAGGTGTTTTTCTGCCTTTGACTTGAACAATAGTTTGGTTTGGAGAATTAATAGATGCATAGATGGATGTGATTTTACATTCCCCTGCCAGTTGTCCAGTATCATGACAGACTGTCACCTGATATTTTCACAGACTGTTCTCCTAAATCTTTTAAGATTTTAATCAAAATGTCACTTGATTGTAAATATGAGTTTTACATGTTCTTCAACCAACCAAATGCTACATCAAAACACAAGAACTGGTTGTAGTGCAAACAAAATCAACTAAGTAATAAAATAAGCTATCAAGTAAGAAATATTTATTTATTTATTTATTTACTTACCTGCCTATTTATTTACTTTTTTGCATAACAAACATTACTACATATTTTAAATGCATTTTTATTTATTTAATATACATTTAAATTAATTTAATGGAACATTTTAATGTAATATTCCATGTTTTGTATTTAATTGCATTTTTCATTGTAAATATATAGGTATATAAATTAGGCGTTATTTAACTTATTTTAGCTTTATTTTTGAACAACATGTAACAAAATATTTCAGTAGAAGTTACAGTATTATTCGCAGCTGTTTGCCAGTAACTTACTGTAGATTTAAATGTATGTTATTTACTGGCGACAGTTTGTTCAAAGACAAATGAACATTTAAACATTAACAAGTCTTTATCTTTACAGGGCAAATTAAATAAAATAACAGACTCATGCAAAGCATTTCTGGGAACCAATATCAGAAGGAAACAGAAAAAGGTTGATGAGGATTTCTGTTTCCCAGAATGCTTTTTATGAGGCTGTTTTTAAGAGTTTTGTTTTGTAAAGATAAAAGACTTGTTTATATTTACTATTCATTTATATTTGAACTAACTGTTGCCAATACTTTTGATAAATATAAATCTAAGTTACTGGCAAACCAGCTGCATACCTACAGCAAATATTTTTAACGTTAAAATTAAGAAAAAAATACTGTATATTTACGGTTTCATGCATGCAAAGCATATCAGATAGATTCAATATTAAAAAAAATGTGGTTTTCCAATTACACCTTCTTTTTTTTTCAACATTTTGACTTTTTTCCATTTTTAATGTGTGAAATTCTTAAATGACCACTGGAATTGATGTCTGGTTGTAACAGACCTGCATAAACCAAGTATTTAAACCTAGGGGATGTTCAGAAACTGGACAATATCCTAAAATCTGTATGATATTGTGTATTTTAGTTCATGACGGGATGGATAAAAAGACTAAGGCCATTATGCAGAAAACCAGCATCATATGAACCACACATCCTTCTATAGTTATATAACAGCTCCCAGTGCTTCTCTTGACAATAACAGGTATTCAGCTGTCTTACTTTAATAACACAAGGCCAAGTCTGATAATCGGTGTGAATGATTGAACAGAGGTGTGATCCATGAACTAGCACTGGAGGCCATCTCTGTAACGAGTAAACTGTAAGTCTAAAATGTGAAGTAAAAGCATCAGCAAATTTGAAATCAACCGTCCATACTGTCCTGAAAAGAATGGCTTTGGTTTGTTTTTCTGTCTCTTGTTATGAGAAATCATTGAAGGTATGTGCATGAAGCAAGAATTCATTTAAATGTGCCAACTCGTGACTGAAAAGTGTAGGAGCTCCAGTGACCTTTGCATGAACCAGGAGACTGCATCCATGACAACCGAGGTCATTCTTTTTCTTGCTCTGCTGGTGGTCATGGCTACCATGGTCTTTGTTACTTCACTGCTCATGAAAGACATCAAAGGGAAGGAGCTGTGGACACTTTGGCTCAACGACTGACCACTTGACCGGCAAATGCTTTGGGGTGTCATGATAGGAAATAAAGTATAGATTACTGCAGTGCGGTGTCGCTGGATACAGGGGACACTTCTGTGTTAGTTAAGCCTCTGGTGGTATTAGTGCATGGCAGGAGAGAGAACAGACGGAGGGGGGCACACATAAGCAAACACAAGTGCGGTGGTTCTTCACATTCAATTAAACCTGGTGCTGAGTAAGCCTGTGCTTCTCTTTGCTTACCCGTGTCCTTACTTTAGATCGAATACCTACGGGGGAGGAACTAACTGCATATAGAAGTCTTTGAGCTTGAAGAGACAAGTTTAAAAATATGTCATTGACATCACTTTTTAGCTCATTCTTCTTGATGCATAATGCATTAGCTACTGTTGAAAGAAAATACATTTGAATTTGTTGTGAGAATTTTTAGATGCAGTGTTATGCAGGGGTGCAACTGCACATAAACATGAACTTCTTTTTAAAATTGTTTTACACATTGAAATTTCTTTAGGTGAATTCACTCATGCTAAATTTATTTAGGGTTAAATATCTACATTACATTGACCAATTTTATTGGTATGAGTTTGCTTGGTTGCTTTGCCAAAGCTAAACATGTCCACCCTGTCAGCATAAAATATGCTGGAAGTGAGTAGAGTACAGTATTTTCAAAATATGTACGTTTAAAAATATCAAATTCTCGCCAACAGCCAGACTATTTAGCTAGTCACACAATGTCTTTCTCCCAAAATAGATTTTGGGAGAAAACTAAAGTGTTTTTTGACCTTGCATACATGTAAAAGGACAATTTGGTGTTGAATCGAATATCTTTAATAAACCATGTTGTGGTACTTAAAAGTGGACTTTCAGTTTTTCAGGTTTAGCACACAAGTTGAATGGCCTGCTTTATAGTGCTCTTGCATCATTTAATTTTTGATGTCTGAAAACCTCATTCATTATTATTCCACAATAATTCTTTTGTGTTCCACATAAGAAGGAAATGCATAATAGCTTGGAACGACATAAGGGTAAATACATGATGACAGAATCTTCACATGTGGATAGAACTAACCCTTAGGAAATGAATAGGAAATTCTGGTCCACTTGCTGTCATTCGAGTCCGAGTGTGTGAGGTTTGCGCATTGGAGCATTGATGTGCGTGTGAGGAGACTGCAGAAGAAGGAGGCAGAATGTCTCAGTATGCAGAGCTGTAGGCATAAACAGAGGATTGATGTGGCCCAGCCTCACCACAATAATGGGTACTCTGCTGTTCCCCCTCTGCTCCACCCAGCAGAACAAACATCCACCGCATTAGAGCGCTCCCAAAATGAACATCTCAGGCTTCAGAAAATGCTCCCAGAGTGGGTTAACGTCACTCCCTGACTGTCCCTCTTTTCTGTTGGGAAGGCTTTTCTGCTTTTATCCACACACAAAATTGCAAGCGGAGCCCAAATTTGGCTGAGGGCAGGAAAAACAAATGAGTCCGCCAATCTGATGTTATTCGATTGCACTGAAGGAAGTGAGCCAACCTTAGCTAATTAATTGCACAAGCTAAGACCCCTGAGACTATGAAACGTATGGACTGTTTGGCTCCTCTCTATAATGCTGGCTTAAAGCCATTCTGTTTCAGAAAACAATATCAATGGCAGAAACACAAGGACAAGGGAAAGAATCAGATTAAGCTCATGTGATTCCCTCCCAGAAATGTCGTCTTCTAGCATTATGGTGCTAATAGGTCTTCATATATGTAAATCCCTTCCGGTGAAGCACCATTGCAATGTCCTGAGCTCAGTGCATACAATGTAGCGTTTATATTCAGGATCGACTTCTCCGCCCTGAAGCTCTGTACTGGCGTCAGCTGCTCTTTGTAATTGTCATCATGCGTTCTGTAGAATACGGTTTATGACTAGATGTTACTGTTACACACAGTGTTTAATAGCTGTTTATGTTCTATACATTAGTCCTGGGGTGTTCAGTCTCTGAAGTTCCTTCCCAACAAACATCCCAACATAAACTGTTTCAAACAGAGGTACTTCTAGCCTTTCATCAGGCCTCACATCAAAAACGTAACCCCACAGTTTGATACTATTTTGGATATATGTATATAACAAGCTTTAAATGCAATAAAGAGCTTATTTGTCATTTCCAAATGATGAAATACATTCGGCAGTTTTGTTTGTTATAATGAATAGAAGGGAAATCCAGAGCTCATTCAGAGCTCTTTTTGTTTGAAAGGGCGGTTTCAAATTGTTTCATGTTGGCATTGCTAGTTCTGTTTCTAAATGACTTCATCGCTGAAATATTATTAGAGAAAATGATTCTCAGGTTGGTAACTTCATTGACAGAACAGGATTTATCAGCAATATTTTGGAGGTGCACAGCAGTGGAGCTCATGGCCATGAAATGAAATGAGTAATGTGGAAAATTGAGTTTCGGGTACACTCATCGTAAAATTTGAGGCTGGCAGTGATGACACTTGCAGTAATAAGATAGCACTCCCTGTTGAAAAAGCCAGCATATGCTGGTAAGGTATGTTTTGAAGAATGGCTGCTGGTTTAAGCTGGTCTTAAAGGGATAGTTCACCCAAAAATGAAAGTGATCCTGTCTTTTGCTCACCTTTGAAGCATCCTAGGTGTATGTGACTTTCTTCTTTCAGACGAATCCAATCGGAGCTTTAATAAAAATTGTCCAGACCCCTTCAAGCCTTTGAATAGGGGATAGCCGTTACACTTCGGAATAACATGCACGTATTCATAATAAAACATCCCTCACATGGCTCCGGGGGTGACTAAAGTTCTCCTGAAGAAATTCACATACACCTAGGATGCTTCAAAGGTGAGTAAAAGACAGGGTAATTTACATTTTGGGGAGAACTATTCCCAAAGCAACTAGCTCCTGCTCAGGACTAGCTTAAACAATCTCAGACCAGAAGCCATGGTTCAGAACATACCTAACAAGCATAAGCTGTTAGCTTGCAACAAGAAGGTCCCTAGTTCAAGTCCCAACTGAGATTTTCTTTCTGGAGTTTACATGTTGGCATTAGTTTCCTCTAGCTCCTCCATGAAAGCAGGACAAGTGGAGACAATATAAATGTGCGTCTCTTGTTGACCCATCCATGGCCAGAGACACTGTAGCAGTCTACACATGACAAATTGTTTGGAAAATGGATGGTTGGTTTTTAGAATCTGGAGAGATGAAGTTGAGAGATCATTTGTTGCTGATTCATAGTTTCCCACGATTATGATTCCGATGTAAATAAATGATGAAATGCACCTTTACATGGTATAAATGGCATTTCTCAGTATAGATATAAATGTTCATTTATATCAGGTGGATCTGGACTGCTGAACTGGTTTCGCCTGCTTTAATCACATTAAAGAAACATTTTTCTGAACAATTAGTCATATAACATGGTGTAGTTAAAATAACACTCTACATTCTTTCTTAATTTTGCACACTCACTGTACTGCCGTTCTCTTCAGCAGAGGGACTCTGCTCTTTCAGAAGTCCTCTGAGGCGAGAGGAACAGGGATGGAGGAAGGGGTTGAGCGAAGCCCCCATTGCCGGTCCAGCTGCATTCCTTAGGGGCGAGCTGTCCAATATCATTTCTGCTCCCTTTGACAGGAGCTCTGGCAGCCACAATGGAGTCGCTGTGCTGGTATATCCTCACCCCAGCTCTCCCAACCTTCTTTTCTGAAATGCTTAATTACCCCGACGCCACTTCCAATCTGCAGCCCACCTGTGGCCTTCTGCCAAAGGGCCTTTCAACAGGTGCCTCTGTTCAGCTTTTATCTGTGCGAATCTAATTATCTGCTCTCGAACAAAGCAAAAGATTTTACACAATTTTCTTTATTGAAGATTTTTTTTTGTTGTTGTTTGCCAGGAACTTTTTGTTATCGGTTTGACTTTCATGGGATAGCCGATTCTTTCGATACTGTAGATTCTGTGTTTTTTACGAGCGGATCAGATTTTCTTTGCCTTTGATGACATTTGCTTTGACTTGCTGGAAGTCTGGAAGTTCCCCGTGAGAGGATTTCAGCTTCCAGACAACATGTTTTAGCATGAGAGTAGTAACGCAACCCCTGTGGTTAACGACAGCCCAGCATGCATAAATCTCAAATGGAAACATATCCCCTCTGATATTATTACTAATCCTGAAGTGCGGGCTGCTCAGGTGAAATAGAGGAACGTGCAGGTGTAACTCGTGGGGAGTTGGCTTGCTATTGATGAAACTCTTTACTGCTACATTTCTGTGGGAGGATTAAGGCGGTGTGAGAACAGATAAGGGACTACTTACGGAGATTGAGTGTTTGTTTTTTATATAAGAAGTTCTATTCATAGCAAATGTAAAAGCACACCAAAAAGTGTCACGAATAAACCTCAGGCTGAAGAAAAAGTTAATTCACATCTGTAAAGAAGAATACAGAAGAAAGTTCAATACTCTTCAACAATAAAAAAAAAACAATGAAAACAATGAGTCATTTTTGCTTGTAAGTATGATTGAACTGGATCATCAAAGGTCAGCAGCGAAGACATGGATAATAAATACGATTAGATACATTTGTGTAATTTAATTATTGCATATTCTGAGTCATTTTTTTTCATTTTGATGAATGTTAAACCTGTTTTTTGAGAGTGAGATGAATAATGCACATTCACATTTAGTCTAGAAGTACACTGTATTCACACACCGCACAATCCCTCTGTATTTCTGATTTCTCCCAACATGTCAGGAGTCAGGAGACTGAAAACGTAACTGTTATATTACTCTAAAATGAAAAAGTAATGCGTTACTTTACTAGTTACTTGGAAAAAGTAATATTTTTTACGTTACTTGCGTTACTTGTAATGCGTTACCCACTGCTTATAAGTCACACTATTATATTTGTATATTTTGTATGTTGGCATATTTGTAGCAATAGTCAACAATGCATTGTATCGGTCAAAATAATCGAATTTTCTTTCATGCCAAAAATCTATTAAGTAAAATCATGTTTCGTTAAGATATTTCCTACTGTAAATATATCAAAATATATTTTTTGATTGGTAATATGCATTGCTAAGAACTTCATTTGAACAACTTTAAGAATTTTAGAATTGAATAATTTAGAATCGAAAACAGTTATAGCAAACAAGTGCTCTGGAGGCTTTCAAAAAATGTCAAGCTTTTTTTTTCTTTTAAAAAGCTTACATTAATTCCTAAAAAGTGTATTTGAGCCACTGAGTTGGCTAAACCATCCTACACACTGTAACCTAATATTAATGGAGTTTGCTGTTTGCTTTTATGCCGTGCCTTGTGGATTCCATCAGTCTTTTCTGCTAATGCTTTCTAAAACTAATCTTTAAGTGTTACGATTTTGAAACCGTGTGGAAAATGTTTGCCTAACAGTTGCGTAACATTCATTCCATTTCTAGAGCATTAAAACTTGTAAATGTGTTTTCGTTACTGAGGGATAAAGTGTTTTTTTTTCTGTGCTAATCTACCCAGAGTAGTCCATTAAGGCATGAGATCAAAATTAGCAAAATGAGTTTAAAAGAAACAAACAAATCAAAAAAAAATAAGTGCTGATCACCAAAATGTGGTGGTTTAGAGAATTAGCTCGTGTTTGTGAAGACGCAGTAGTGCATGTCATCTGAATAATTCAGGACGTTCAGCGGGGCGTGGGCGTTCATATCAGCACATTCCATCTTATCAAACACGCTCTCATTCTGTGCCCCTCATCAGTCATTCTATGGAATATTTATAAAGGATTGACAGTAGGGCCGCACTTCTCTCCTCATCTACTCTCTGTTCTTCATTAGCCAGCCCGCATGATTTGGGACGCTTCCCCACTGAGCTGTTACACCGAGGCAGGCGTCCCAAGCGCCATGTGGCCCTCACACATGCACTCAGAAGAGGGCCTCGCTCCCCCACGGAGAGATCCACATCCAGGACGAGTGCTAAGGAGGGGGTTAAAAAGGCCTGCTGCATCTGTCTCTTTTAACAACACTACGTCCAGGAAGTTCAGGCTGGATGAGGACCATGTGTACGGAGATGTCCATCATGACTAACATGTGTGACAAGTGGAATGGAAATGCAATTAGCCCTCCCCCTCCACCAGACACGGCTAGGCCTGTTATGTGTTAATAATGTGATGTAATGGCCATAAGGATAAAACAGTTCCTGTTCATGACATCAGGGGATCTCATCTATATCCTCTCAGAACATCCGAATGAACGTGCAAGTGAACAAGTGCTTCAGGGGAATGAGTGAGTCAGCGAGCAAGCAGTGAGCGTGAGTCCCTTGCTCTTTTCCAAATCGTAGCTGCCCGAGGCTGCATTTGAAGGAGTCTTGCTCCTTACATGAAGGCCTTTTCATAATATACACATATTTATTACACTGACTTATGAGATACCAGATTTTAGCCAGATTCAAGGCATTAGTGCAGTTCTTTGTAGGCAAGGCAATCTTAGAATGTATTAGCATAAGCTTCTTGCTGGTATTGATTGTGTACTTCAAATTTTAAAAGTATATATATATATATATATACAGTATATAAACACATGCATGTATATATTTAAGATTTTCTTTTTATTTTTTATATAATATAAAAATGAAGAATATGAATATATAAATATGTACATATTTTCAAAATATGTACTGTATGTATGTGTATTTAAATTTACATAATAAATATACACCATACACAACACATACATAATGTAAAGGAAAAAATAACCTTATTTTGGATGTGATATATATATATATATATATACATACATATATATATATAAATGTAAAAAATATATATATATATATGTATTTTATGTATTTAAAGTGCCACAATTATGCCACAATTGTCATTACACTGGCAATAGAATTATGAAATGTATTAAACTTTATTCATACTGAAGTGGGTCAAAAAGCACTTGTCAAGCTTTAACTTCTATCAATTTAAACTAATAATACATTTGAATTAAAATAGCTATTAACATGCAGTTAAGTGATTGAAAAACATTACATTAAAAGCGTTCCCAATCACTCACCCGTGAGGTCCCATTACAGACGCTGTCTTAGAAGGCAGTTGACTATGTAGGCAGTATAAGCAGTGAAGTGGTTTATTTGTAACAAAGACTAGTCTGTTGGGTCCAATCAGGCCCACACACCAGGTGTAACTCTCCACAGAGCCAGGCCATCAGCAGGAGCCACTTAAAGCTAAACAGTCCATGGCTGGCTTTATGAGACACAGCCAGGACAGACATGTGGAAGGGAGGCGGGAAGTGGACCTTTCAGGTCAGTTTTCAGCACACGCTGATGTCTGAGCACAACTCAGCGGAGCAATGAATGTCGAAAGGTATTAAAAAAAACTATAGTAATAAAATTAATATACCTTGCCAAATGTCATCCGAACACACATAATGAATAAAATACCTGCTAATGCTATCATGATGTACAAAAATGTGTAATCTTTCTATGTGTGCATTCTAATAAATACTATAAAATATATAACGCAAATGCTAATCATTGTAACATTAACTATTTATAAATTTGTGAGGTCCATTCACATCAACTAGATGAAATACGTTTTTAAAAGCATTCTGTTGCTCTTAGATTGAGCAAAAGTTTCACAATAGGCTACACCTCAACGACAAAGCAATATTAAAACACATCTCATTTTAGCAGTCCATGATTGTAGCTAAACAATAGGCAGTGTTGTCACGCTAGCCTTGAACTATGACTGCTAAATTATAAGTATAATAATACATAACTGGAGTTAATAAGTAGGTGTCTGTGTTTTAATTATGATGCTGCATTGCAACACAGATTAGCTTCCCACCTCTTCCAGTAGGCATGTTGACCTTATGATACTTTTATATGTCCTTTAAAGAGCCCTCTCAGTTTATGATGCAGGTTTTTACAATAACTAAGTAACGTTATTGTCTTTATGTTTACAATTTTAACCCATGTCCCACCTCTTTATACGCCATCTAGTGTCCGGACAAGGAACTAAAGACAGTAATACTAAAATCTGTGGGGACATCTGGTGGTGACTTCCTCCTTGTGAGTGTTGTACTGCAGTGTTTTCAAACGTTTTAATTAATAAAAGTTAATCGCCACCAAATATGAAACGTGTAGCTTATTTGTAACGTGAGCGCGGGAGCGGCCATTTTGAAAAGTGTTTGCCAACTGTTTAAGACACAACCAGTGTGTTTATGATAATAAAATGATAATAAAATACGAGTTTAAAAAAAGTATCATGCTGAAACCGTTTTTGTAAAATATTTGTGATTAAGCTAGTTACCTGGCGGTTAATGAATCGGAAGTCTGAAATATGTATAAAATTCTGCATTTCTGTATTTATCAAATACCTGGAACAGAATTGTGAGGCTCAGTTGCAGTGTGGGTTTGGAAGCATGCAGCGATAATGAGGCTGAAGACATCTCTGCTGGTGTGATGCCGAAGGCCACCGCAACATGTGCACAAAAACTGCCAAAAAACTACCCATAATGATCACACAATACTTGTTTTCAGCATGAACACATCTCTTTCTAATCGTTATCATCTGTTTATTGAATTGCACGCTGCCACACACGTGCATGCACACACACACACACACACACACACCATATACACCATTACTGGAGTCACAAAGGAGACAGAGAGTTGCTGACAGTATCACATTCTTGAGCATGTGGGGCAGTAATATCAGTGTTGCCGGGTTTCAGGAGGCTTTGGCCTTCATTTATTTGCGAGTGGCTCATTTCTGGTGGTTTTCACTCACTCACCAGGAGGTGAATAGCACATGATAAGTGTGAAGGTCAGAAGAAGAGAGATGCTGGTGAGGAAAAGTAACAGGCTGAAGTTATAATAGCTGAACAGGAAGTGGCCTGCTGAGAGCTACTGGTAATGTACATATGGGAAAGAATTCGAAAGAACAGATCATAAATCCAATAAACCCCCGTACTGTACTGCTTCGGTCACAAAAGTAGCCAGACATTCAAAACGTAGAGTTAAAAGGCCTTTGTGATGTGAAAAAAAAGTCCTATTTTTTACCCTAATCATTCACTGGCAATAAAAACAAGTCATTTGGCAGAGAAAATACAAGAGAAGAGAACCATCTGAACATTAAACCCGTAAATTGATAAACCACTTGGCATAAACGAATACATTCTTTAGGAAAGACAACATCTTACAGAAATGCTACGATAAAATCTCAACACAACCCAGTGGGATTCAAGGACAAATACTGCACATTCACAGTTTAAGATAAAGGACTTTTTCTGAAAGTATTATCCTTGATAAGAGCGAACAGAGAACATTGTCGATTAATAATAAGGTAAACATCATCATAACGGCGCTGCTGTATGATTACATGAAAAAGTCATCAATGTTCTGTTGCCTTTCATGCTACATGTAGGCCACGTACACACTACAAAGTTTTGGGAGTGACGACTGCATTTAATGCAGCAGTGATTCCCTTCTGTGTGTCTGTGATACAGGAGTCACTTTTGCCTTGGTGATAACCATAGCAACGGATCGGCTGCGAGAAAAAAAAAAAAAAAAAAAAAAAGCCAACATTCTTCATCTCAAATTTTAAAAAGGCCAGTTAAAATCACATTTGATTCATGGGCTTGGTACAAAGATAAACCATTTAAACTATCTTGCGGGCTGGTAGTTTCTGGCACTCAGTTTAGTGATGAAGCCATTTTAGCAGTTTGTTGTGATCAGTAAGATTAATACCCTTTTCTAACAAAGATGGATTAAAGTGATCAGAAGTGACGGTCAGTGTCATTTATAAAGTTACAAACAATTATTTTTGTTTTTGTATGCATTACAATTTCTAAAAATATTAAGTAGAACAACTGTTTTCAACATTTAGAATATTAAGAAATATACTGTATATTAAGAAATGTTAATCAAATGAGCATCAAATCAGCATATTAGGATGATTTCTGAAGGGTCATGAAGCACTGAAGACTGGAGTAATAATGCTGAAAATTCAGTTTTGCCAAAACAGGAACAAATTACATTTGAAAAAAACAATAATACATAAATAAATAATAGGGATGTAACGGTATCAAAATTTCACGGTACGGTAATTCCTCGGTATGAATGGCTTGAACACTGAACATATCAATGGCACACACATTAGCCATCTGTACACTTTGAAACAGGAACTTCAATTTTAATAACAAAAAATTATTAAATCTTCCACACATCCGATTTAAAACCCGCTTTAGATTGCTAGATGACGCCATATATCAATTTGCATATTCATTACGTCAGTGTATCATATTATCTTGCTTCTCTGGGGTCAAATAATGTTATTCAATGCACCTTTATTCTCAATATATGTTTTCACTGACATCTTTAATGGTTTCTGTTGTCAGAAAAATGTAATGAATATAAAATAGTAACTGAAATGCATGCCTTTATAAAGCCTACTGAACTAGCTCTACCTTACAAGATGTTAATCTAGATTAAAATCCTTATTTATATTCGTTTATAATTAGATTTATAATTCATAATAATGAAACCAAGTACACATATGATATAGACTATGCTGTGATTTTGGCTATGTTTGCATGTAAAATAGAGTTAGTAACAACATAATATCTATTTTAACTGAAAGCCCTGCTGCTCTCAGCCGCTCGCTGAACAGAACAGACGCAGAGAGAGGGGTGTGCGCGCCGAGAAAACAAGGGCTCACGCTCGCGCGGTACTACCAGAGACTCGCTGAGGTTTGTCCAAGAAGTCTCTAGATTTGTCGCTAGTCGCTTTTAGGGAAAAATGCCGTCAAGGGGGTCTGAATATATAATATATGAATAATATAATAATATAATATAATAAAATATGAATACTAAATACAGAGACAAAGTCACTAAGTTGGCAACACTGATCTGTATTGACAGACCACAAAGAATGATGGGCACGCTTGGGCTGATGGGAATTGTAGTTCCCGCTATCTCCCGTTCACTCCGTTCGCCTGAGCAAACTTTTCTCACAAGACCTATCGTTTTATCGAGTCATGCGACCACGGTATAATCGGAAAAAATGTATATTGCGGTACGACTGTATTTACAATACCGTTACATCCCTAATAAATAAATAAATACAGCTTTGGTGAGCATAAGAGGCTTTATGAGACCCCAAAATTTAGAGTGCTTGACGGCATAAACCAGAGAAAAAAAACAAAACAAAATTAGTTTTACACAAAAAGCAACAAAATGTTTCATAAACTATTGCTAAAGCAAACAAAAATGTTAATTCATGTTTTGCAAGTTTGCATGTTTTTTTCCTGTATGCGTTTTTTTTTTTACTCCTCAGACGTGAGCAAAATATCCTTAATTTGAGATATATTGTCTGAAAACAAATCTCTTAAACAATGTTGGATACCAGTAAACCGTATTCATCTGCGGTGTGTACGCGGCCTTGCAAAGCTGCTGCATGTATAGAAATTCTGTTACTTTTGTAGCGTTTGCTGAAAATCCTCAAGTTAACATCTGTTTATTTCAAAGTTCAAGTTCTCTGAGTTCAAGTCGTAATCTATAGCTCAGACAAGCGTTTGAATTTAAATGTTTCTCTCAAAATAGACCCTTCTACTACTAAATTCGTACAATCCTATGAACAATAAGCTCCATCAGAGGGCTTCAACATCAAAACACAGCACGCATCAAGTGCTGAACAGTGATAAAATACTGATCTTTAAACATGATCTTACCTTTTTTTTCCGGACAACAGTGAAAAATACATTTAAAAGAGTTTGCATTTAAAGAGTAAACATAGTACAACAGGTAAAAAAGACCACCATCAGAAATACGTGCACTACAGGGAACACATTACTCTTCCTCCATTGACTTCTCGATCTCTTTCAGCTTTCGCACAAACTCTTGAGCCTCTCTGTCTCCCGTTCTCGCCTCCAGCATCTTCATGATGGGCTTCTCTGTATCACAAGAAGCAACACAGTCAGAAATGAATCCATCAGACCAGACACAACAATAACGTTGAGGTGGCAGACCTCTCGATAGACAATGACACACAATAATTGGAAATCCTTTCAAGAGGACAGGCTGCACCAGCTACTAAACACCAAGCAATGCTGACAAAACAATCAAATCTAACCAGTCCTACTTTCTTTTCTCTCTCTGAATGCAGAAATAATCAGCAGTCTTTGGCATATTTACTGTACAACTGTGCATTATTTCTGTAGGACTCCACACTGTTTCTATACCGCTGCTTTTGTGGATTATATTCAGGAGATATTTGCAGTTGTTGTATTTTATGAAACGCATGATAGTTCATTTGTATTTTTAGATAATAGACAGTTGCTATATTTAGAGTTTGATAGCGTGAGAAACGCCTCGATGGCAATCATAACCATACTGGAGCATGATGTGAGCATAATACACTTTTTAAATTTAAAATGTAAAAAAAGCAAAACTTATAAACACTGAGTGTTTGATAATGTTTTAAAGCATAACATAAATAAATAGATAAATAACTAAGCTGACCGCTATTATGTAGGTTATATTTATTTAACAGCCATACCGGCATGTAGTGGTTAAACCATGGCATTTTATTTTTCTGGCCACCACCAAACACCTCTAATTTGATTCTTTGCACTGAAAAAAAAGTCGATTTTAACCCCAAATACTACACTTATTGTAACAATGAATAAGCATATTAATATAATTATCCTATATATATATGCTGTCTATCGTACTTAAACCCATTCAAACATATTGACAGCCCGGAGTTGTGAGGAACTATTGAGTGCTCCAAGAACCATGTGACCGCGCAGCAGGGTACAACGGCTCTGGGGTACAGCAACGCGCATGATGTCATTGTTTACACAGTCGATACGCAGAGAGAATGTGGGAGCCACACCATCGTTTTCCAAAATCTCTGTTTTGCTCTGTTTACACAGAAACACAATCGCAGCATTTTCAAACTAAAACAGAGTGTCTCCAGCGTTGTAAGAGCCATATTCCGAAATGTATTATTTAAGCTGATCATCAAGATTATTTGTGTTATATTATGTTATTTATCTTTGTATACATTTTCCAGTTTACTGCGCATGTCTAGTGATGTCATTTCATAGTTCACATGCATTAAGATATTAGGCACGTGAGAAGTTAGTAAGCTGCGCAAGATATGGAGAACACAAGCTTTTGACCGTAATCGAAAACTATTGTTATCATTCAAGATACTGCAAATAAGTTATTGTAACCTAAGTGGATTTATGTCAGAAGATTGAAAGAAGTGTTCTTGTAGTAAGCATGGCTTGTAGACTACTTAAAGGTGCAGTGTATAATTCTTAGCGGCATCTAGCGGTTAGGATTCGAATTTCAACAAACGGCTAAGTCCCCCGCTCACCCCGCCCTTTCTAAACGCATACAGAAGCTACGGAAGCTGACACAGGACAAAAATGTCCTTGTCTGTTACACCTGACAATAGCCAATCAAGCGATGAGCTTTCTGTACAAAGGTAATTCAAAGAATTATATTTACTTAATTATTCAGCAGACCAATTTGTTATTATTACTCATTGATCACGGTCCCAGGTTTTTTCACTGACTTTAGTTAGATTTTTTGAATGACAGTTTGTAGGGTTGGGAGACGTCTACCAAATTGGCATCGGATGAAGTCTACAGTGAAACATCATGATGAAAAGTGAAAGTGAAATGCAACCCTGCATCAGTTTTAATGCCATGCACATTACTAGTGGACCCCTGATGCCCGCAATTTATATATGTTTGCCTGTAGCGTCTCTACAAGTGGTGACGCAATTGGTTTAACTACATTTCTCTGTCCTGTTACATTAAATTACAATCCAATTGCATATTTTTCAACATTGACAAGGATGCAGATACTTTTATTGCCAGTCTCTGCAGTTATGTCCATCTTGCAGCGAAAGCTATCAAACAACAGTTTTCACTATGATTGCTAATGTTGGACTAACTTACCAGTCCAGCAGAAAACAGGAACTTCTCCTGCATAAGCGCCTTACATCTTGGAAAAGCCACGCCAATATTTATCTGGGATTTCTTCTATGGTTATAAAATCATAACGGCTTATTATGTAAGGTCTTTACACACCTCTAAAAAATAGCTTTGTATGTTATATTGCATTTCTGCCAATAAATTTTCCTAAATATTACACACTGCACCTTTAAAGAAGAAAATATACATAACTGCACAAGCTTTTTAAAAAAGTCTTTGTTTTCGACCTTGAAAACACCGGATTAGTGTAAACGATAGACAGTAGCAGTTATAAAACTAAAACGCAGTAGTGTAAACGGAGCCTGAGTATAGTTATAGTGGGCTTTTTTCTTCTTTGTTTCTTTGGTAATCTTAAAGAATAGCAATAATTTATTAGAAAATTGTACCCAGCCAACAGGTTTGTAAGAGAATTTGAAGCACAAGAATGATAAAATACCTTAAAAAAGATCTAAACTCTACAGGAAGGCTATAGGTCTCCAGAAGCAGAGCTGAGTGCCTCTGATTTAAGACGCATCATGCTTACTCTCGAGGAGAAACATCATGGGTAGGTGGGTTAAATGCACAGATTAGCATACCGCTTGGTTTCTGGCGGGACAAGTGCAGGATAACCGGCTGAAGGGTCTTTCCAGCAGGTGTGGCACTCGGCCTGCCCGGCCAGCAGAAGTCACTCAGAGGGGCAACAGCCTCGCCAGCGAAATCATTTGTGGACAACCAATCATAGTCCATCACAGTGAAGGTCAGACAGGCACACCTGTGTCTGTACTGCTCAGGGCTGACGTGGCTGTGAAGAAGCAAACGGGATCAAAGGGCGGTTTGGAGCGCTGCGACTCAAGTGTTAAGGTAAGCAATTGGTGGTACTCACAAGTAAAAAAGCTCATCAAAAACCGGATGCAGGGTTTTGAGCTTCACTTGGGTGCGCTGACTCCGAGCCGCGGGGAACAGATGGTGAGGACACAGCTCCACGATGACAAACGGGTCGCTGAGGCCTAGGAAAGCACGAATTTGGAGACAAATCCAGTAACCGACAACAGCAGAAAATATCAGTAATTAGTTCTGGAAGGAAATAGCAGTAGTAAACCTAGTAATAGTGCCAACATTTTAGCACTAGCTTTCACATCAGAATCGACACACAATGCAACTAATTTGTTACGATGTAAAATTGTCGATAAGTGGTTAAAATATGCGAGAAATTCAATATGAGAATAAAATGCAGGATGCAAAAGTGCTGAAATCATTACTTACCATCATATTTTGAATGCTGAACAATTTTGGTGTTAGTCAATAGGAGATTTTATTTTTCAATTTTAATTTTAAATGACTCTTTCGGCCTCTTTAGCTGCCTTGGCTTAGAGTGTACAGTAGAAACCCTGCTAGAATATGAGTTCATCTATATTAAAAATCTGTCAGATATTGCAATTTCATTCCATCTTTCCATTTAAATGAAATGCTATGTGTAAATTAATTTAGGTGTCTCAACATTATAATGCACCGTATAGAAACTGATAATCATTTTAAGATACGCTAAATATTACATTTAACATTGAAATAAATATTGTGTATATATTTACCATTAGCATCCAGGGCGATGAGGTCAGCTGCATGCAGTATCTCCACAGTGAGTCTTTGCTCAGGGGCATCATAGTAACACTTCACACTGATACGACCAAAACGACTGTGCTTTAAGATTCTCTGGAAAGCAAATGTGCATCTGTTAAAGATTACATTTGCATCTAGTTTAGAACTAATAACACGTTAGGCAAGTTTGAAACTCTACAATTGCTTTTAGTGAAAAACAGGTTGTGTCTCAAAAGCAAAGGGAAATAGCATTTTTGTGCACCATAGATGGTCTGAAAATCATCCCAAATTGTAGGTGGTGAAATGATGCTACTTAAGATTGGCCCACCACACTGTGAGCAAAATTTGTGGCAACCCTGCATGTATCTCCTATGTATAAATCTGACCTCAGGTCATGTCAGAAAGATCGTATTTACCTTACCTGAACACACAACCCATTTTTATTTAAACGCTGACTTTCCAGAGACGTGTGTGTGCATTTGCTGAAATGTTCATGAAGTAAAGCTATAAAGCTTGCCAGGAAATGCTACTCATTTAGCTAAATCATGAGGCTACGCATTAAAAGGAAGACAGGAAATGTAAAATAGCATGATGTGTTCATACTCTAAGCAAAATCACTTAAAAGACCACGTGAGCTTAGCGACATGCTATCATCAACTGCTGGACATGCTTTTCATGTTCCTCATGTGAGGAATGACATTTGTTTGACAGCAAAGTTTTTTTTTAAGAAGGTGCTGCCTATCAAAGCAGTTCAGAAAAGACAATTATGCTGTTCGGTTTCGTAACATCCTGGTTGTGCAGACATCTGCCTCCGTAGGCAGCAGACAGCAAGTCAGCTTAGCAGGATTTGAGACACAGTCAGAGGCTACGAAATCTTTCGCAGCGCAAAGAACGCTTAGTCAAAGAGGAAATGACTGATGTAAACTTTTAATCATCAGAGGAAGGAATAGTATTTGTGATGCCTTAGCTCCTAATCAACACCTCCTCTCTCTGCAGGGCTGGAGCTAAAAGCTGTGGCGGCCCAGCGGGACTGCTACCCACCTGCTGGGAGATTTTCTCCAGGAAATACTGTTCGATCAGCTCAAAGGAGGAGCATTTGTTCAGACGCAGCTCCTCGTCCAGGGCCTGATGGGAAGGAAGGGGGAAGGCGGATGAAGCCATGCTTACTCATTCCGTCAGCCGCATTGATTAAAAGGTGAGAATACCTTATAATCTCCACTCTTAAGGTCTTCCAAGAGCAGTCCTTCTCCATCGGCGTGGAAGAACCGCACCAGTGTCTGCGTAAAAAGAGTTTTTAATTACGGTAACGTCACTGAAATCAATACAAGCCATTCAACTTTGTGTCATTTGTTTTTCTTGTGCTATTTCTTTGACTGCACAGACTCCAGCAGACATGCAGACTCTCATAACGCACTCTTGAGACTTGTTATGCTAATAGACCAACTATACGGTGAACAACATGTTCAACCCACGCACTCCCTCTGTACTTCATGAGTTTTCATGTAAATCTGTGGTGAGTTCCTGCCAGTTCCTCTCTGTTGGAATACTGGATCTCACAGTACATTGACATGGTACTGGGGACATCCTAAGTTCTCTGCTGAGCTGTGGCCAAGAGCGCTGGCGAATATCTGACGGTGTCAGGCATGATGTAAAACCGTGACAGTGAATGCGGACTAAGAGAAACCGGACATGAGGATCGCTGCCCTCTGCAGTCACAAACCTCTTGTAATAAACCACCAGCTTGCAAAACACATTGGCTTTCAGCAATTCACGAATAAAGGTTCACGAATTGGCTTTCACTAATAAAAGTACAAATTTTCCCTTAAAATGCAGCTGGAGCTCAGTCAATAGATTTGCCTACCTCTCTCAAAACCAACTCTGATTTTTTTTCTTTAGATTATGATTCCATCCATTTGGAGGATACTGAGCATGTTTGAGCCATTTTTAAACGCATGTTGTGTTCATTTGTCATGTGTTTTTTTAACTCTCAACCAAATATATTCAATCCTATCAAACCATATATCAAAGGAAAGCTTATTTATTCAGCTGACGATTTAAAAAAATTGACCCTTATGTTGGTTTTGTGGTCCAGGGTGAGATATAATTACAAGTACTTAATGCAGCTATGTGACTGACCTCTACGGTGTACTGGAACCGTGTGTAGAATTCCACCTGGACGCCCCTGTTTTCCCCCACAGTGTCCAGGATCATCCGCAGGAGCAGCTCCCACAGACTCTGCAGAACCCTGGCGTGCACAATAACCAGAAAGATCACGCTCACGGACACCGTGACCTCCTTCACACGAAGTCGATTACCACTTTACAGAGCCCAATTTACTTGTAAAACATGCTTCCAAGGATAAATCTGTGTGTCATTACTGTTATCATTACAGTATGTGCCCCTTATAACTAAATGAAGCAAGTAATTACCTTGTTAGATTCTCTTTAACCAGCGACTCATTGAGGATGACTAGAGTGTCATCTAGGTACTTCATCAGGGGAGCCACAGCCTGGAGCAGTTCATCAAAGAGGACATACAGTATGTTGAAAAACACATAAGGCCATGATTACAGGTTCTTTCTCTATTTCTTCATACTTGCCTCGTCAGTGTTAATGGAGTCTGGAGATAGGCTGATGTGTTGAATGCATCTTCTAAGTTCAGGAAGCATCTGTGTAGAACAAAGTTTTATGTGATTGATGTTTTACTCCAAACACACACCGGACCATCCTAAGTCAACTATGGTCACAATGTCTGTTGTTATCAACGATGATTTGGTTTCTCCCAAAACTTCAGTGCCAACATACATTTGTAAAGCAGCATTGCAAATATTTGGAACTACTGCTCTTGAAATGTGGTTCTAAGCATTGTTCGACGTTGACTAGATGACGTGGTACAATCTATATCTTCCATTCTAAGTAAGGTGCGCATGTGTGAATGCTCTCTTGTACTTGTAAACATCTGGAAAATAAAGTAAAACAACCGTCAACAAAAATAGCAAAGAAGTTGCCATGTTTTTTTTTTTTTTTTTTTTTTACATAACATAGCATTACTACTGACTTTAATTCAACCCTGAATAGCATAAGTTATTGCTCCGACACATTTTTAATGTTATTGATGACAATTCTATACAGTTAAACTAAAGTGGTTCAAACAACCGATGAGTGACAATGTTTCTATAGTCTTGGAAAATAGACATGATTAGCTTTTTTGACACACATTAAATGTTAAATCTGACATTAGTTTATTTATCCAATGTTGCATTAAATGACGTAGTTAAAGAGTTAGTTCCCATTACCCATGATTTACTCACCCTCAAGCCATCCTGGGTATATATGTCTTCTTTCAGACGAATGCAATTGGAGTTGGAGTTCCTGGATTCTCCAAGCTGTGTAATGGCAGTGAATAGGCGTTAAGATTTTGAAGCCCAAAAAAGTGTCTATCCATCATAAAAGTGCTCCACACAGCTCCGATTAGAAAATGTCTGATGTCTTGTGAGAGCCAAGTTTTGTTTACATCAAAGGAAAACCAGTGTACTCTTGGCTTGTATCAAAATCCTCTAACATTTTTCTTTACAAATCCTTGACTATGCACTTTCAGTGGACTTCAAAATCTCAACCCCCATTCACCACCATTATAAAGGACATTTTTAATGTTTCTCTAATTGCATTTGTTGGAAAGAAGAAGGTCATTTATATCCAGAATGGCTTTTTTGGGTGAATTAATCCTTTAATTGATGTTACAGGTTACGTTATTAAATTGGAAAGTTATCCCATAAATCTTGGGTTTCGGTACAATATGCTTTAATGTAAGCTTAGCATGTTTGTGCAGTATGTTGCCATAGCTCTGGTCTCTGATGATCGGGTCTCTAAGCAGCTGAACTGTGCTTCTTGATGTATGCCATTACCCTATCAGTAAGGTGTGTGATTAGGCGTTTGGCCTCCCTCTGCAAGTCGATATCAGCGTTGTAGAGCTGTCCGTTGAGGGACTTGTTGACCTGCTCCTTCCCTTCCAAGCCGCACGACTCCTCCATGGCCAGTTCGACCCCCTGCCAATCCAGCTCCCGCGGCAGACCCCCCAGGTACACGCGAACATGCTCCGTGCTATTCAGAGCGACACAAACCTGCACCGAAGCAGCAGCCAGGAAGAGGAGGAAGGGAGATCGGAAATGAGGAAAGGAGCGGTAAAGAGCGGAAAGAACAAAAAGGAAGAAAATAAGGAGGTCTAAATGGGGCGGAGGGAGAGAAAAAGCATACAGTGCAAAATGAAAAGGGGGCGCTAACGAGGTCAGACACACTGTGACACAGGCGCACCGCTGAGACGTCAGTGTTGTCAGGGAGAAGCACTCAACGCTGACATTTACTTCGCTCATAATGAAAGCCAACCCTCCCTTGCCCAGAAGCGCTACCTGCACGATGAAACTCTTGTGGTCTCGTCCCAGCTGGCCCCTCTCAATCTTGCGCTTGATCAGCTCGGCGTAACACACCGCCTCGCTGCAGAAATTCTGCCACACATGAAGAAAGAATTGCGTTATGTGGGTGAAACCATCAATTCTCCTTTCCATTACGAGCATGCTTTTTATTTTTCAGTGTTTTTGACCGCCGCTCCCCAGCTGTGCGAGCTTAAACTGCATGCTTATGAAAGTGGAGCTTAGAGCTTAGAGGCGCTCACGTCCGTCAGGCGTGTGATGAAAATGAAGGCTCCCGCTGAATCGGGCCATGCCAGCTGGGCCCAGAACTCCTGCACCTGACTGAAGCACATCGTAACGTCCACCGCCGAGGAGCTGTGTTTGGTCTGACTCTGGATCGGCTCCAGCTGTATCATTAAAATAGACACATGTTACGCTATGCAGCCAATACAATACGCTCTCAGCGGGGTACATTAACTTGATTTTAGTCACTCGTAGAGGCTGATTTTATAGGTCCTCTCAGCACACACTTGAAACTGAAGGGGGCTTTCACAGTGATGCCATTGAAGAACCATTATGGGTTCCTCTAAGAGATTTTCAGTGAACAGTTCTTAAAAAAACCATTTATTGTTTTACCATGAGGTATGTTTCCTGCCAGGGCCATGATTTATAAAAAGAACTGCAAGTACTTCCTAGAAGTTATTATAGAAAAATTCATACAATTATAGGTTTAAATTGAAATATAAAAATATAAAATTAAAATATAAAAATAAGATATTGGCATGACGGTTGCAGACAACTATATGAAGAAAGTTCAACTGTAGTGTATATGCTTTTTTTAAAAGTGGAAGTTGGTTTTACAATGTCTCACTGGCAGGCATGGAATCCATTACACATGTCTTGGCTTGTCATCATGTCTCCCTACACCATTTCCATCACCTTCCATAAGCTATTTTTTCTCTGTCTACTCATCTAAACCATAGAATCTGCCTAAAACACAGCTTCCGCCTTATTGTTTGCCCCACATCTGTCAAAAAAGTCTACCAATATTATGAAGACCTCAGTATAATTCAGTTAGGTTACAATGTACACAAGTAGACAGAGACCCTTAGATATCCCCATTAAAAAACTCAAATTAATTGGCCATGTATTGTATTGGTAGCTATAATATGCTACAATACTATAAAGTTTCGTCCTTCTCCAACTTACCTGATCCATTTCCACAGCTTTGCGGATCCTGTCAGTGGATCTTTCATGTACAATCTGCAGCCATTTATGAATAGAGGTCTTAAACCAGTTGTGAAATCCAGTTAGAGCCAACATCTTAGTGTCTCTGAAAAGAAATGTCCACATGTGAATCACCAGTTATGACTAAGCCATCCTCAGGCTCACTCAAGAGTAGATAACCTTGTCAATTATGGGTAAAAAAAATTCATCTATCACCCCTCATGTACATTTACTCTTATAATTAGCATAGCTGATGAATTAGTTCTTAAGCAGATTGATTAAGATGAACCCAATGACTAACTTAAGAGGCAGAAACTCCCTGAAGCGCTTGAGGGACTTCAGAGACATGTAGAGCTCAAAAAGCGTCTCTCCCATAGTTTGGGTGAGCCGTGAACTCTCCTGCTCCAGGTTCCCACACACTCGCTCCATTGCCACATTCACGTCATCTGCCACCTGGAGACACAGCACAACATTAAAGACTCCTGTTTATCGAAACTTATTTTTAAGCGCTCCCAGGGGTGCTCAAACTTACAAGCTTTTCTAACTGCCGGTAGGAGATGCTGAAGAAGTCAACCTTCACAGAGCTGAAAGGCAAGACACAAAAACATTTTTAAGCTTGTTTCATTGTTGTTATATCCCAACCCAACTCATTAAAATCTAGTGTGCTTTAAATAAGCTATCCGTAGGTTGGTTTTCCTGAATGCTGTGTCTCTGCAGGGCAATCAAAACATTGTTCTGATTGTTGTTCCCAACATAGCAATCCTGACTTGGCTTGAGTTTGGGTCTGTTTAATGCGCCAATGGTAGGCAGGGATCATGCTTTGGAAACCTATCTGTTATTTTTTTTTAGGGATGCACGAGAATGATCGGCCGGTCTGTAATGCACGTTTTGTCAGTAAAGCCAATTCTGTAATCAGCCTTAACTTATTGAGCATTCATATTGAGCCGCATGTACTGTACTATCTACACATAGCCGTTGTTCACTGACGAGCTGCGCAAAACCACGTTCATTATCAGATTATTTCATATTATTATTCTGAAACTACACAGGTCTAAAAATACCTGTTATAAAGCTTGTTGTAGACATTTTGTCCTCTCTGCACATCAACACATACTGCATCCACCACCATAACCAAACGCCTCAGCTGCTCCTCTAGAGTCTGTAGAGATGTACAGACAACAGGTACATCAGATATGCTTGACCAATTGTTTCTTATTCAATTGGTTGGTTTAAGCTGGTCCTTAGCTGGTCATGTGCTGGTTTCTAAGCTGGTCCAACCAGCTTAAGACCAGCAAAGGACCAGCATTAACCAGAATCCCAGCTTTAAAACATACCTAACCAGCATATTATGTTTTTTTCAACAGGGGCAGTATGAAAGCATACATGGTTGGAACTACATTGGAAAACACTTTTAAATTGTAATTAAATCAAGAACTTACGCCTTCATCTGGTTTGATGTTTGATATTATTCCTTCATACCACTCAACGGTACCTTTCTAAAGACAGGAATAAACCAAGAATCCATAAATTACAAATAGTAGTAATATACAAATAAACCTAATATAGTAAAAAATAACTATTTAAAATCACAGTGTACAGTAGCGCCAAAACAAATTTGGAATATTTAGGACACATAAACCAAACTAATTGTAGAAATGTTGCTGTATTTAATACAAAATATAAAATCAAATAGCATCTGCCAGAGCTTTTCTTAGAGCCATGACCGTTAACCCTCAGGAAGTCATCTCCTCTCAAGTTTCACAAGGGTCTAATATATCAGTCACAGGTGTACAGTACTTCATCACATGAATATATTCTATGTTTGGCAACCAGAAAGTATTACAATACTTTTGTCTCTATTTTGAACAATGTATCTAACATAGTATCCTTTGATGTAATGGAAATAAACAAAATAACAGCATTTATTTGAAAAAGTAAAGCCATTTATAATGTTACAACAGATTTCTGTCACGTTTTGTGTTTAACAAAATAAAATTATTTCTGCTGAAAAAACATCACAGAAAATCCTAATGGTTTCCGCTACAAATACCATTACAAACCAAACTTTGAACCATTCAAAAATGATGTTCTGTAATCTGTTTTTGGACATATTCCATTAGGATTTACTGGTTTTAACAAATGACCAATAGAAGTTGGCCAATAACCAATAAAGACCCACAGGGTCCATTACAGCTTCCAGTAAAACCATTAGAAATTTTCCAGTGGTGTCTGTTTATTTATTTTTTATTTTTTCAGGCAGAGCTTCAGAAGGACTTATTTACCCCAAACTGTGGTGTGGCTTCTGTGTCCAAATACCTTTCTATATGTCTGTATCACCTTCTTACCTTTATAACTGTTGCTATTTCCAAGTGCAGTTCGCAGCGGTTTGAACACACGGCTCTAAAGGCTGCCATTGACTGCATGTGACCGATGCTCCTAAGGCACACATACACACACAGCAGATCAATATCCAAAGAACCGTTTCAACGACACCATGTGGAAACTGCACAACTAGTTTGTGTGTTGGCTGAGCCCAGTATACTGTACTACATTGTAGTAGCAACACTAGAAATGCCCACAGGATGTCAATTTTTGCTTGTCCCACTACCCAATACTGATCTACCCATAGGAGTCCGAAAGGGCAGATCACCATGAGCTCCCAGACACAGCTGCTTCAATTGATGGCAGAAATATCTGAATTGAAATGGTTTTATTTTGGTCCTTCTGCCTAGGAAATCGACCGTATGAAGGCCGGCTCCTGTGAACATATGTGAGAGTTCATGAGTCTCTGTAGCCTGTGTGTGTGTGTATGAATTCACCTCAGCATAAGCTCACAGCGAATGATGGCAGCTGAGTTGTTGCAGGGGAACACTTGACGCATACTCTTCATTTGAGACAGGCAGTAATCACAGTAAAGTCTGAAGCTCTCTGCCAAGAGACCCTCCTGCACTCAGAAACACATAATTACAGACTGGACCCAGATGAAAAGAATTAGTTCCAAACTAGAGCCTTAGGGGGGAATTCACGTAGAATTAATTGCACCCGCTGATAGCGCCGTTTATTTGCACACGCCGGCTGCACTGTTTTAGCACTCGATTCGCTGAAGGTATTACGCAGTAAATTAGCACCAGTTGCAATGTGCAAAGTGCAGCTCTGCGAGCACTTTATGAGACGTAACCTACACTAGACAATATAGCTGAATATAATAAAGTTGACAAAAAAGGAGCCGTATATGTGCATTGTATATTGGCAATGCAACAAAGTCGACTGCACACTAAAAAGAAATGAAAAGTAGTTTAACTTTGAAAAAACATTCCTTCAAACTATCCAGTGCCTTTCAAATGCAAAAACATGTCTTGTTTTTCCAGTAAAATATCTTAAATTTACCCATACACATATATGTAACCGTAAAACCCTTTGCTGTTAAAACAATCTTTGAGTTAAAAGTTAATGGTGCTTTTTAGCGGCCTTTTTGTATTTCAAATCTGTAACTGGCAAAGTCACCTCATTACTGATTTTCTGGAGCTTAGCTATCCAACTGCACAGACTGACTGTCAATACACTCTTGACAGGTACATTTCCTTTTTAAATATGACTATGAATTTAAACTTAAATTGTAACTGATTTCCTACTGTCATGTCTTTCTCTCTGTAGTTTAACAGAACATGTAACCAGTTCTGTTACGGGTAAGGATAATTCCCTCCAATTCTCCATTAAATAAGTGAATTTAAGAGCCAAATTGATAGATTTTTTTAATTTCTTGTTATATAGGTCCTATATAGCACTTTCAAATCATGGATACTTACGGGACCAGGGGCGTCGTAGTTGGGTGAAAAGTTGGACTAAATTACCAGGGCCCCAAGTGAGGGGAGGGCCCCTGAGGATATATTTCCTTTAAATATAATTGTAGGATCACAATAAATGTTGTTAACTAATGTAAATGCTAATATTTTGGGCAAATGCATCAGTTGATTGATGTATTTCATGGTGTCGTAGGTAGTTGGGAACCTCGAGCTTACGAGGGCCCATGGCCACTGCTTGTGCATAGGGCCCAGCATTTGGTGCTACTATTTAGCATACATACTATTTAGCTATTTGGTGCTCCTATTTAGCATAAATAGGTTTCTGCTATTGTTGCAACCAAAGAATGCAAATTTGGTTCTGTTCAGAACCATTTTACTTAACAGTGAACTTTATTGGTAACTAAGTTACCATTCATGGTCTTATCTTTCGAAAACTGTAAACATTGGCCAACTCAGATATTTTTCCACTTCAACCAACAGCGGGAGTTTGGGCAAGCTGAGCTAGTAGGTATCTACCCATGGCTCAGATTCTTTTACAGTAGTGCAAGATAAAATTGAAAACTGTCCAAAAAATTCTGTCAAAAATGGGTATATTTTAGAAAAATATGTTAAGTTTGTTATAATAAATATACATTATATATATGCATGGAAATACATGTACATTTCCTTTGGATGTGATAAATCATTTGACAGCATTACACAATTTATTTTAAAGGATATTCATATAAATGTCTCTTTTACCATTTCTAAACAAAAACTTCCGTTTTAAACTTGATTTAAGCTTAAAACAAAAATATTGGTTGCACTGCATTTTGATAGTCCAATTTACACAATCTATTAAGAGGAAGTAACTTTGCAACTATATGTCAACTATCAGTCACTATAGTACTAGTAGACTGTCTGCTTAATATCTGCTAACACTTTATTTTGATGGGTTCACTACAAACAACCTACTGACTATCAGAAACTGATTCTACTAACCATAAACCTACCCGAACAGTCTACTGAGAAATAGTTGAAAATGAAATGAAAACTAGTTGACATGTAGTTACAAAGTTACTTATAATTAGTAGAATGTCTAAAATGGACTATAAAAACAAAGTGTAACCAAAATATTGCTTCCAAATATTCTCAGGCAAGAAATCTCAATATCATACACATTTGCTTTTTAACTAAACGTGTCTCATTCTACAAGAACATACATTTTACTGCAAAACAAGAAAAATGCCGATTAAGAAAATGCTTTTCTGCAGCATAATGAATTCGCCCCTAATGTGCGCTGAGCCCCAGAGTGATCTCAGGTCTCTGTGCCCAGACACTCAGGGTCAGCGAGCTGTTATAAAAACCCACCAGCTCCCGGTGCACAGCGGTATCCTCCCACTCTGCCTCCACGGTTTTCAGCAGCCTGAGGAGCAGAGCGTAGCTCATCCTCTGAGAGCGGTGATGGCTGCTGTAACACTGCCAACGGCTGCAAACACAAAACATCCGTTTTACACACTAGTGTCAGTCTCACTGTTGGCAAGCGTGTGTAGCCGAAGCATGCAGCGTTTATCAGGATGGGGCTTGGTGTTGTAAGCATTTGCTGTTTTCATGCTGTTGTTGTGCTCATCCTGCCAATAAACACGCCGACTGCGTGGCGTGTCACAGATGAGCTATGATCAGGTTTGATGTTTAATACGCACATGATGGCCTGCTGCAGAGGGGAGAGGTCAGCCTGCACTGCATGATGGGACAGCACAGTCCATGCAGCCGCACACACCTGTCCATTCCAGTTATAAGGCTCTTTCTGCAATTGAAATGGTACGGTTATTAATGTAAGATTAACTGAGTTTCAGTGCTGTATAGGCAAATAAACAAAAGTGCAACCTGAATTTGATTATGTTCATAGTCCAGAATCTGGCTCAACATCTTCTTGTGAATGGTCACATTGGAGGCCATTTTACTCAAGGCTGTGTCTCTCTGTTGAGCAGAAGTAGGAGTGATTAATGAATATTATGATGAATAGAAAAATTATAACCTTGTCTTTCAAAACCCTGCATGATGATTGTACTCTACCTTTCAAACGTTTGTAGAAACATTTTTGCAATAATTAATAAAAGTAACAAAAGACATCTTTTGCATTATAGACATCTTTACAGTGATTTTCCATCACTTTAATGCATCCTTGCTGAATAAAGTCCTTACTGACCCCTGATATGAACGCGCTACTCTTGTCAGTTTAATGCAAGTAAATAGGAAACTGGGTTTTTGGGTTCCACAGTTACTGAATAGCACACATCTCCATTGAATACGTAGATGGAAAAAGTATTCTTCAGCATTCTACTTTTGTGTTTCACAGGATAATGTAATTTGTGCAGGTTTTGTAAGACATGAGGGTGGATAAATAACTAGAATCTCCATGTTTAGCGTTACTATCTCTTTAATGAATGCTGCTAGAGCTCAAGTGAACAGCATTACCTGAGTGGTAAAGAGGCGGAGGATCAGGTGGCATTCTCCTTGAACTTTAGAGGCGCTGGATCTGGGCTCCAGCTTAAACCATTTATCATAACCAACGACTGGGATCTCCTAGTGAGAGACAGAAAGTGATCCAAAGTAGATTGAATGACAAACACAATGAGTACTGTTATAGAAAAGGAAAAAAATTGGCACTCACATTCAACGGGATGTTGATGCAACCCAGGAAGTCATCCGCATTCTCCTCGCTTCCTGATGCAGTGGCCCCGTTAGCCCTCACGGATTTGGCAATTTGCTTGAAATATCTAATATTATGATGCAACCGTTGGAGTCACACATTCAGCATGCATTTGAACCAGTATTTGCGGAAAGTGTCAGACGTACTGTATCTCATTAGCTTGAAGACAACTGACGGTTTGTTGTGTGACCTACCTGCCCATTCCTCTGAATCCACTGATTTCATTCAGCTTCTTACAGGCTTCCGCAACAGAAACATCGTCATCGTGATCCCTTGGGTGGAAATTAACAAGCAGTTTTTCTCACTGAGAATAACAAAGATGACTGTTCTCGTTCTGAGGGACATATGCTGATGCATCTTACCATATGTCCAGATGGAGCAGGTCATTGTGAACATCATCAATGTCACTGTAGAAAACAAACACATCTAAAAACTGCACAGATCATCTATTAATATCTATTCAATTCTAACAGCGGGATACTCACAAGACAAAGTGTTCATTCCACACTGGGTTAAGAGTCTCTGGTTTGACTTCGGTCACCTGGATATCTCGGCCCGCCAGCACTTCCTTAACACTGGAGCGCTTCTCTAACTTTTCCCGTCTCTTGCGAAAACTGAACTTCCTCTCTTTCTTCTCCTCAGTGTCTTTGGGCGACTGTCCCAAGAGGATTCCCAGCATGCAGTAGGGGTCACTGTAGCCTACACAGCACCCATAGACAAATGCGCACTAATTAAATTCAATAAAGGCCAGGATAAATCATTTCAAAGCATATAAACAAATGTTTCAATGGAAAAGCCTTACTGTTAGATCATTTATGCACTCTTGGAAAAAAGGTACACAATTGTCCACTTTCAAAAGATACAAATATGTACTTAAACATACTTTTAAGATACTAATAGGCACTATTTCAGAATGAAAACTATAGAAAAATGTACATTTAACTTTAACATTTTGTGATGTACGCTGTGAATTTTGGCTCATCAAAAGAAGAAATTAAACATTGCAGACAAAGTAAGTTCTAAAACTACTGTAATACAATTTATGTGACGCTTTAGTTAAAATAAATAAAATGTCCTTTGAAGATTTCCTAAGGGATATAGGTGTTATGTCTAGATGTGATTGTTTTGTCTTGTTCTTTTTTTCACAAGTCAATGCCACAGAGTATATCAAAAAGACATGACATTAGAAGCAAAACACACACATTTACAGTACATTTCTTCATTTAGCAGACGCTTTGATCCAAAAAAACATCAAGCAGTTAGCCCTAAAGAGGCAACAACTACTTAGGAAGTGCTCATAATACCGTATAACAGGCAATGTTCAACTAAGTACAAGCTAGAAGGAAAGAAAGAGTAGGGTTAAGAATTTTTTTTTTTCTTTACAAATAATTCACACAAGCCAACAACATCTTACCATTGGCATCTTTCGCCATGAGATTCTTGCCTTTCATTACAGAGACCCTGAGAGAAAAGCTGGCTTTCTACAAAAGAAGGTTTCAGACATGGATTAGAACGCATCATGGCAGAAATAAAAACTGAGCATGTTTCATTTGCTGTTCGACATGGTGGCGGCACCTTGAGTGAGCGCACAGTAAAATAAAACGCAAAAATTAGGTGCTGTAGTCGTGAGGAAAGAAATCAATAGAGGTTTTCTTTTTCAGATGTTGGAGGTGAGTATATTATGTACGACACAGGCAGTGGAAGACTGCTGTTCAAATGAAGGCTCGGATCTTTTATGATACACATTCAAATAGCACAAGATTTTTCTGTTCTTTTCAAAGACCTTTAAGAGGTTGCAAGAGGTAGCTCGGGCTTCTTTCATTCTGACATTTAAAAGTTTCTTTGGTTTTTTTTTTTTTATATATATACTGTATATACATTTTTCTTTTATTATTCTGCATCTGTTTAGTAAGAGAGGCACTCTATAGATGTCAGCATTTTCCTCTTAATTATTTTACCTTTCCTCAAATGAAAAAAACAAAAGAGTGAAATCTGTCTATAAAGAAAACAGAAGTTGGCTCTTAATATCGAACAGGCAGCTGCTGTCACTGAACAAAAGCTTGAGCAGAAGAGAGTTATGTCTGTAATATTGGATCCTCACCTTGGATTCTCGGACTCTCTGAAGGATGATGTCATGCTCCTCTTGACCCATATCAAAGACCTGAGCGAGACAATGATCAGAGAAAAGAATAATCACTTACTTTTTGAATATGCAATGCTGTTTTACAATAGATTACTACATTTTTGTTTTTGAACACCAACAAATCTAAAAAACCTTAAGCTTTGTTTAATTTGTATTATATTTATTTATAGTTTATTTTAATATGAAATGGGAAGAATTCAAATTGTGGTGACATATAAGCATATTTTTTAAAATAACAGGGGTCAAAAACAACAATATTTTATATTTATATATATTATTTTAAAGGTTATGAGTGCTGACATTAATCTTGAGAAAAGGTTTCTTGGCTTTTCTAGTAGTAATGGCAATCAAAGCTTTAGTTATGTCAGCTGTTAAGGCAACAATCTTTTCTTTTCTTTTTTTTGAAGGGAAAAACATTATAGATCAGACACTTCAAACGTAAGACCTTCCGCACCTCTGTGTTAGAGGTCTCAGAAAGGAATCAGGCTCCTCTGGAGTGACAGGGGTTTCATGGGTGTAATATAAGCACCGAACATCAATCCCCATTGGGCACGGGCTTTGATGTTTAATCATGTCTGAGACAAGAGCATCTGCTCCAACTCATAAAACCAAGTCAAAGTAAACAACCCACCCCCCAACACCACCCAAGCCTAACCCTCCGTTCCCCCACGATCCCTTCAAGGACTAGCTTTTTTTCAAGAATGCAAGCGCTTTGAAAACAAAAGATAAAACAAGAATTTCAGTGTATTTCATTTCTATTTAGAAATCAATCGGAGCATGATATTTATTTAGGTCTTGGTGGATTTGAAGCACCAGAGGCACAACGCACATTGCGATATTTGGGTTGTAAAGGGATGCAGGAGTGTTTGAATCACGCACAATGCAATTTATTGAGAAAGCAATGAAGCTGCACCTTCTGCAGGTAGCTGAAAATGTCCCCTTCGTTGGTCACATATTCCGGCGACGGTACCCCAACGCGATTGACCACGGTGTAGATCGCCTCCTCATACAACAAATCCAGCTATAACAGAATGATTATTTCAAAAAGGTTTAATAAAAACCACAACAAGTAATCGTGATCTCAGAATCACACTGCTTTTGAAAGGACGACCAGGAGACTCACCTCATCTCTAGTGGATCTCTCTGGAACAAAAGTCTGGTCTTTGCACTCCGGGGGTGGAGGAGCACAGCTGCTGTCCTCCTGTAAATGCATGAGGATGGAGAACCAATAGAAACAAAGATGACAGGTGAGGTGATCAATGAAGAGTGGGGAGATCATTAATTGCGCGTAACAATGAGCTCAAAGCAGCTCTCTAGCCGTGTAGATTCAAGGGCTGAGAGCAATGAGCTGGCAAGAGGAGAGTTCATGAGCCCCTCAGAATTATTCTCTGTCCAAAATATGAGCTCGTTTTCATTAGAGATACGCTAATAGATTAAGAGGATCTTGAAAATGGCACAGAGATAAACTCCCACTTTCTGTCGATGAACGTCATTTAATTTTTAGTTGGCAAATCTACAATGCAATCAGTTTTCAGAGAGGAGTGATTTGAGACGAATGTTCTAATCAATGTCCTGGGAGAATCTGAAACAAACAAAAAATGTGCTTTCTAGCAATGTTTACCATACCACTGTATTCATTACTGGGGCACAAATAAAGCACTCATTCAGTATCAATTGGTAATTAATTAACTATTAAAAAAAATCTATTTGATTCCTGAATTTGAATCAAAATAGCAAAAAAGATCCATTTAAATGTATAAATATATTTGTATTTAATTCATATATAGTTCTGTACACTTATGGACAAGTGTGGAAGAACATTTCCCAGAATGCCATGCCTGTTCAGTTTCTGAGTGCTGTCCACTTATGCCTTGAACAAAAGCATACACTAATGATTTATAAGTATCAGTTCTACATATAGAGAAAATGAATGGGATTTTTAGTTCCAGGAGCATGACTTCAATTCAATTAAATGTTTCGCAACTGTCACTTGGTCAGAAAATCCCAGGAAAACAGCCAGCAATTCACTGTCAAGACTACTGAATCCACTGTAAGGAAAACACTGAGCCAGAGATGTGCGCGTGGGAAGTTATTAAGGAGGGATTCTCTGCTCGCCAAAAAGAACAGTGCAGCCCATTTCATCTTTGTTAAAGACCACTAGAATGGTCCAGACACATCCACCAGAGTGAAGAGATAAAATGTGAACTTTACAGCATAAATGGGAAAGTTATTTTTGACCACGGCAAAACGGCAAATTCCGACTTCAGACCCTCATAGCAGACGTGCCATATGGTGGTGGGAGTATCGTGATTTACAGCCTAAGAACCGGATAGCTCACAGTCTTTGTGGGCATAATGAAACCTAATTGTACTCTTCATCTCCGCCGGCTACCGCTGAATGTCTCCGTCCGCTTTGTATCCAATCTCACTAGTCATTGTATTTCATTCTGCACTGCATTTAGTCTCTTTGCATTTATTATTTGTGTCTGTCAATTAAGTTAGCTGACATTTATAACCATTATAAGATGGCATTTCCTCATATCATTGCCGCTGTCGCTACATGTAAGGTTATTATTGTTTTTTTTTCTTACAGTTGGACTATAATGAGAAGAATGGCACTAACCCTGGCTTATACAGAATAATATACTAGTGAATGTCAGGATATCCGTCCTCGAGGTGAAGCCGAACAGTGTGTAGGTCATGCATCGCAATGCTAATGATCCTAAACACACAAGCAAATCAATAACGGAAAGAATTTTTGTGTTTTCCAATGGTCAAGTCAAAGTCCTGACCTTCAGCCGAATGAAATGTTGTGGCATGGCCTGTTCAAGCAAGAACCTCAATGACGTAAAGAGAAAATAACACGCATGTCAATATTCTTATACTTGTCATCAATTTATTCATGCATCAAGGAAAACATTTCTGTGCATCAAGGTTTGCGCAGGTTCCTCACAAAGATGGTGAACGTTGGATCACGGTGTTCAATTTCTACTCAGCCAGCATCGATTGCTGTCCTTTTCAACATTTGCTGCTAGAACAGTGGGAGAGGAATGCTCTTCAATAAACATTTAATTCAAACACATTAACTCTGACGCTGTCTTTATATGAGGCGGATAAGGGAGGGTGGGTTTCTGTGATCGCTGCAATGCTCAGGAGAAAGAACTGCTTTAATATGACCTGATTCTTCAGCACACGGGGGAACGTGGGAACAGGGATACACCTTGGTAAAAGCAGGGATGCAGTCTTGTGAAGAATGTGGTTACCTCAGTTTGGCCGGCAGACAGCAGACTATCCTGTTTCTGGAGGATTTTATTCATGCGGTCAAAGAACTCCCCGTTTCCCCTGGCAACCCTGGAAATAGAGACGGATCAGCTCAGTTGTGGAACATTTCACCCTTGTTTACATTTAATTACACAATGTGGCTTCAAAAAGAGTTTCTCTTCCATGAGTCTGGGACGTTATTTTTTCTACATTTTTTTCCCTGGCTCTGCTTCACTGTAATCACTATCACATATAGGCTGAACGCTCATCTGGACCTCTAGAGAGCTTCTCATTCACACTAATAAGATAAGATGAGCAACATTGAGAGATCTTTGACAGGCATCCAGTAAACGCTTGTTTTGGGTTGACATCTAATTACTGGAACACAGATAAATGGAGAAGTGGTAATAAACTGTCAAATTGTCAAATTTAAGCTGAAACTGAGAGCAGTGCTGACATTAGGACAAATTAGTATGAAGCTTTTACTTTCAGACGATGCTTAGTTTTAAGAGAAGTATAAATTATTGTGCAATGACAGTTCAGTTAAACTTCCCTATTCTATGTGAACACTAATAAGAGTTGCTACTCTGGACCTGCTTAACACCTTCTTCTGGATACCACAAATATAACAGAAACAAATAATGAATTCAACCAAACAATAATAAGAGAAAATATTCACTGTAATGATTACCCAGCTTGCAACATTAACATTTTTAATGAATATATTTAAAATGACAACCCTAGTAAAAAAGTAATATATTTATAATACATTTATTTTATACAAAGAACAGTTCAAATCAATTACAAATCCTACTCTGGAGTGCTGCTTGTGAATAATGCACATTTCCTAATAATAAAATAGTCTTAATGTCGGATTATATGATCTTTAAATCAACATCAGTCTTTAAATGTAAGATATTTAAAGTGTTCCTGAAGTATACTTGCAATAGTTCCACTTCAGCACAATCAGATGTACTGTTAGTCAGATCCTTTTGCACAATTAAAGTGCATTAATCACTAAATCACTTGCTTTGATTGAGCAGACTTTACGTACATTGTTCAGTACTAAAAGTGCAAGGTATTTTTATTAAGTATATAAATATATAAATGACCATGTCGGAATGCATGAGGAAACTGCACAGGTAAGACTGCTACCTTAACTGGTTTGTAATTATCAACTGACTTAACCAGCTTCTCTAGATAAATTTCGCTGATAAACACTGCTGTTGATGTTTAACTAGTTGACTAGTATGAAACTAGTATTAACCTGGGATGTGTTTTCTAAGCAATGACAGTGAAACCTGTTTCTTAGCTGTCATTGTATGATGTATAAGAGCAACCAACAAGCTAGCCACGGCTGTTCCCAGAAAACATCTGAACTTTACTGACCACGTTGGTTAGGAGTGTCGTTACTGACTTGCAAGTCCCCTTAAAAATGGCTCCTAAAAATACCAGAAACAGATTAAAATGTGTAGTCCACGTCACAATAACAAGAAACTATGCTCGTAAACCACAGAGAGCTATAGTTTCAACCACACAAGTTTGTGACACTATTTGCAAATGAAAAGCTCTTTTCCAAAATGCTAGAAATCCATTTTAATAGAAAATGGCATTTTTTATGGAGATTCATACATTTTGTTAATATTCAATTTATCCTGGAAAAATGGTCTATTGGCTCAGTATAGACAATATTTTTTGAACGAAACAACAATATTGTCGATTATAAGTTGTTTTTTTTTCTTTTCCAAAACGCTACAAATCCATCCTGTTTTTTTTTTTGTTTGTTTCTTTTTATGATAATTTATGTCTTTAAGTAAAAAAAAAAACCCAGAGAGAACATGCAACATACAGTATGACATGCAAATGCATGAAATAAATAATAGCCAAATAAAATACTTCTCCAGTGGCCTGTTCCATAAAACAAGTTTACCAAATAAGCCAGGCTTATGGAAGATAGTCTGACTTATTTTGTAACAAATCTACTGACAATAAGCCTGACTAACCAAAATAAGCCTGGCTTGTACTCTAATTTTGTTTTATGGAAAAGTTGACTGCTGCACAAAAGACTTTTCGTTTGTTTACATCCAGGATTTTCAGACGCTGTCTTTTCACTCGTGTTATGTCCAGGATATGAAGTATGGTCCTGTCTTGGTCAGCCCAGGGGCAGATCCAGACATTATAAACATTCGGGGCTTAGCCCACAAAATCAATATCGGATTGATTAAAGTTTTTAAATCTAAAATAAAATCTATAGATACTAAAACAATTTACTAAAATTACTAAACTAAACACATTTTTGAACAATTTACACATATACTAATGCTCTAATGTTAAACCTGCGCTATTATAAAATATTTGCAATGGTAGGCTATGATGGTATATCCAAGTTTAAGAATATAAAGCGCGCTCTGCAGGACATGGAGGTATCAGTGATATCACTTTTTTAGTGGGAAAAAAAAAAGCCTTGGCCGTCATTTTCTTTGATAAAGGTAGGAATAATAGATCATTTGGGAACTTTAAAGGGACTACTTTTATTTGTGTCTACTCACAATATCAACAAAATGTTATGATATAATAAGATAAAACAATCATGAAGCGGTTTCTGCCTTCTCGTCTTGAACAGGAGCAGTTCCCAAAAATGAACCAAAACTGTGAAAAAGACATGATAAATATATCTTTAAATTACCACTTAAAGAAAATAACAATAAAATTAATAATAACAATAAACTTTTATTATAGGCGTGTCTATGAGGATATGGTGAGAATTTTTCCGGTGACAGCTTCTCGGCCTGACAGAAACCGGTCGCACCAGCCGTGTGTTGACATCCCCCAGTGGGATTTTCTATTTTTGTTGTTTTTTTTGTGATTTTCTTTGTCCAGTTGGGGTTTTCTATCCAGGCCATCAAAAGTGTTATTAGAGTTTAAAGCAATAATTTGGAAGACAAACGCTTCAAAGTGTCACTATGTTTGATTGCATCGGAACAAATTCTGATTGGTCGAGAGGACTTATCACATTTAGGCTAAAAACAGGTTCGTAGCTTAATGCGTTTTGGGAAGAAAAAAGCATCTTGGCATACATTTTAAACAAGGAAATATAGGGGTTTGGCATGAAACAATGGCGCAGTTAATAGGTTCAACACATTTCTTTTGCCGTTTATCGCGTTTTGGAGAAGGGCTTTTCAAATGCTCTTTGAAACAATGGATTCGAGAAACATGCAGTATGTTGAAAACGACAATTCTTCCAATTGATGCTTCTGTTGCTAATGCATAATAGAAATGAATCCTGGTCTTTTTCAGCGAGGCAGGTAATCTCAAAGAACGGGATCAGAAAGCAGATGTGGCTTAATCAAGGGAAACAAACAAACATGGTGGGAAACTCTCAAAGATATCAGGACTTGTTGTGGACCTTGTTGCTTCGAGTTTATTTGCAGAACGCCTGCGCTCGCTGGGGATTGAGGTGACAGGCCTCCCCGTCCCTCTGACAAGCTTGAAAATCAACAGCTTGAAGCGCGTTTCCGAGAAACTGCCTCCATGGAGATAAGAAGATGATGGACGTTTTCCGTCCTCATTAGTCACTGCCGCACTGCTAAACATCATCAATGCAACAAGTATACAATCACGTCTTGTCGCTGCAGATCAAGACTCTTACACACTGTCTGACTTCATTTATCTTATCGCCAGACGATCCGAGGAGGAGGTGGGAAGCGTGCATCTCCCGCAAACCGGGGTGAACTCCTGGACCCCTGCCACTTGCTAATTTTCCAGACCCGGTCGTCATGGTGATGATAGCCCGTTCAATGCGGGATTGGTTGGCAGAGTGCAGCACCTAGGGAATATCGCCCATCTCTCCTGCTCTGCCCTGCCTGACTTCAGTAGAGTGTGGAGGAATGAGCAGGAAATGCATTAGTATGGCCATACAGCTGTCAGACCCCCTCGGTGTGCTCCAGCCCCCCGTCTCTCATTATTTATCCAGCCCACAGCTCTCCAGACCATTTCTTTATCAACACCATCACAGCAGGTGAGCATTAGATACCTGCGCCCCCAGATATCCAGCAGAGTGCTCCTGGGATTCCCTCAGGAGATGAATTAGGGATGACACTTTGAGTCCGCATACATCCATATTAATACACTCTCAACGAGGCCACGCAATATATCATTGTCTGATAATTCTAGGACTGCCTAGACCGTTTTGCACTTACCTGTGAGAAAGAAAAAAATGACAAATGAGATGTCTTTAATGTCTCAGTTGATTCTCATACCATGCCAATGAGATAAAAAGAAGTGCGAAGGGGCTGCGAGCGATTTTAGCAGTTTTCTGACAATTTTGCTCATTTCAAGAACACACCACAGGCCAAAATCCCAAACTCTTAAGACATGTCCGCTAACCCCAAGGCTCAAGGTTGGGCTGGTTATCATGGCCTTGTAAGAAATGGTAACCCTACAGTTTTTGCTCTGCTGACTTCCATTCATACTCAAGAGAATGCATACTCGAGAGGCTGGTAACACAAGCTCAGGTTTCACTGCATTCAAAAGTTAAAGCTAATAAACTTGCCAATGTGTATCACATGTGTGGCCAAAAGAAGATTGACATATCACTGTGTAATCCTTAAAGTTGTGCAGTAAAGTCAATGTGGTCACCGTGATTTTGCCATGATTCTGGATCAACATTAGTGTACAAAAATATAGACTTATCCCAATCCCTACCCCTAAACCTAACCCTACCCAAAAATGATGCCTAAAATCAGTGAGAAATGACAGCTGATTAACAAGGGTGTAGAAGAACCCAACCCTGATCATAAGACTAAAACAGACATTTCCTTAAAAATTATACCTCAAATTTGATTGGTTGATTGGAATGTTGTTCCAGGATCAACAAGACATCCTGTACTTTGTGAAATCATGCTCATCAAGGTGGTACATATGTGACCCTGGACCACAAAATGTTAAAACAGCAATAGCCAAAAATACATTGAATGGGTTAGGATATTAAGTTAAGATCAGGTTACATGAAGATATTTAGCAAATTTTCTACCAATAATATGTCAAAAAAAGTTCTCAATATTTCGATTTATTTTGCACCCTCAGATTCCAGATTTTAAATAATCTTATCTGGGCCAAATATTGTCATCAATGGAAAGCTTATTTATTCATTGACATTTTTGACTTGTGGCCCGTGGGTCACACATCATTCTATCTCCACTGATGGACATTTAAATGGGGGCCAATTTTCCACAAGTTGACATAAATCTTTAGGGTCTTCATGAAATGTCTGCAACATACTTTGGTTAAAATTAGTCTGATAGTCATTTAAAACAACACCATTTTTACCTGTCAAGAACAACTGTGTTCTCAGTGACCTGTTTGGGTGCATGTCTCTTTAAATGATAATGAGCTACTGCTCACTGTTATAAATGAACAGCATTAGTAACTGCGTTATTTTTTCGAGTAATCAAATGAATTACCGTTTCCACCGTTACAATATCCTTACCATTACTGACAATGACATGCAGCGTTACTATAATTTATTACATTTATTGCCAGTTTCTCTGGTGGTGAGCAATAGTAATGAATAGCAAACACACACAAAAAGATAAAAACAAAAGCTCCCTGGAAGACCTACTCTGGCGAGATTACAAAGTGCACACTGACAGAGATTTTACTATCCCATGAGGCTACAGGAACGGATTTGCGAATACCTGTGAAAGGATACAACTAACGCTGGTAGTAATGCATGACAATGAAAACATAACATATGTAGTACATCTGGATTCCATTCATACTACACACACTGATACTACGTAGAACATAATTTTTAAAAGGTCTCTAAGTGAGCACTTTTTCAAAAGGATGCAATGCAATTTAGCATGTGGGCTTATGTTTTTCCTGCTTCCTAAGATGCCATCGGCTAATCAGCGCTCTCATGAGCAACTCCGGAGTGATTAGTCACGTGAGATTTTCGACTCAGGCGATTGGTTCAAATAAGTTATGCTCCCATGAGCACAGATGGCAGATATCAAATCACAGACTTGCTTGAGGTATTATAGACATCCTTGAAAACCGTGAAAAATGATTGACAGACAGAGACTGTTTCTGATTGGCTAGTTTCAGGCCACTTCTCTCGCTATTTTCAGCTGTTTACAGAGCCTAGTACTGTCAGATAGAGACAGGTAGAGATGTACTTCAGTGATATCTGTCAAGTAGTGAGGACATTTTATGTATGGTATTCAAAAAACACTGCTTGGAGCACATTTAAGATGTCGGTTTCTTAGATTTTGTCTCCTGGGAAAAGACCTTAGTCATATTCTCCAAAGCTTCAGAAGAAAATCATCAGAGTGCTAAAACTGTGCCAAGATATCAAAGTATGCAATCAAAAGATATTCTGATATAAACTCTTGACAAACACTTCAGAATGTCAAATTCCTTCGAAACCAAATGATCTGGGCTCTGTTATCGGAATTAATTTTGAAGCTGTATACTGTCATCCAACTGCCTCGTTTGTTTCGGTTTTAATTTCTCCTGAATACATATCTTAATTTTTGTTCTGACGGTAAATGAAGGTCTATAGGTTTGGATTAAATTGAGAATGAGTAATTAATGACAGAATCGTAACTTTTAGGTGAACTAAAACTAATGATTGCTATTAGGATGTGAAGAGACTTTGAACCATCATTAATTTTTTTTTTTTTGAACCTAATAACCTACCCTGCTTTTAAGAGAAACATCTAAAACATAACTGACAAAGCTAATAAACAGTTACCTCTAAGCTGTAATATTTCACTCTGAGTGATGCTGAAAACCAATAAGCTTGCTGTTTAAAAGTCATGAACACTGCGTCTGTGCTTGGCTTTACATCTCCAATCAAAGCTTTTAAACCTTCTTGTGCTGTTATTACTTGAAAAGTGATTGCATGGGAGGCATGGATTATTACAACTTCTGTGATTTATACGAATGTGAGTGTGACACACACACACACACACACACACAGGCACAAAGCTTATTTGGCTGTCCACATTCATGTTGCTAGGAAACAGACTTTTTCATGAAGCTTTTTATTATTTTAGCAATATTGTTTATTTTCATTATTCAGACTTCAAAGGTTGTATTGGAGAGCAAAAAATGAAAAAGTAAATTATTTACTGACATAACACAAACACACACAGATACAAGCGTATGAATGCAGGAGCTTCCCGTCGACTGGACTTCAGAGGCGCAGAACAAAAAATTTGGCTTGGCACTTATGAATCAGATGAATGCCCAGCTAAATTAAATGTTAAGTATGCAATAATCATCCTTTGGTTAAGGCGACATATAGAGACAGAAAATAAAAGTAATGCTCTCCCACAAAACAGGAAATAAAATTCAGGATGGAGCTCATTACCTCTGATTCCATTCGGGCCCTTCAGGTCGTACTGCATGTGATTACGCTAATTTCTAATGCTGCCGCCAATCAACCGTATTCCTCATATTTTCCGCAGTGTACTGTCGGCGCATCATAATACAAGATCTTTCTCTTAACCAGGTAATTTAGATGACTGTCACAGCTGTATGAGAGTTACACATTCATGCTCCTACCACTGTTTCCCTCACAACAAGGTGATTATATCAAGTAAACATGATGCTGAACTGTAACAGCTCCTGCTCGTCTTCGCAAAAGTCTTTATTCTTATGGATGACTACGAATGAGTAGTATTTAATCTGTAATTTAACTTTATTGTTTGGTTCTTGTAGTTTGTCATATTCTGTGCTGTCACAGTTAGCTTTCACACTGAATTTGCTTTATTAGCTTTGAAAAATATGTGGTAACTGGATGAAATACTTGATGATGTGAGGTTGTTTGCCGACGCATGATTCGTCACGGCTGGCACCGCATTAATCAATCTATTTTCTACTCCGTCCAATCAGAACTACAAGCCTCCTCCTTAAATAAGCTCCCTTCCTTCCCTTCCCAATCTCGTTTCGCATTATGTGATCTCACTCTGCCAGTCAAGCTGTCTAAACTCCGAAATACTCGTCCGATCTCGATCAAGAGAACCCAGCCCCCCTCCCCTCCCAGCCACAGTCAGCCTCCCAGCCACTGCTCTGCCGGAATTCCCATGGGAGCCCGCCGCTTCCATTCAAGGCCACAAGCCACACGCTCTGCGATCTCGCTCTCCACTCTTCTTTTGAAAGAGCAAGCTTCCAACGAAAGAACCCACGCTACTCACCTCTCGCTGGCTTCCTCCTTCATTTTTTCCTTCGCCCTGATTCAGAACAAAGCCCAGTGTTGCCATCCTCTTCAATTGAAGCAGCAAGCCAGCTCGTTCACGCTAGATGTCACAGGTGACATCATACGTAATCTGTATAGTCTCTATGCCAATGCGGCAAATTATTTTACTTCTCTGTGGTCACTCAATGTATTTAATGCACTCAAATTGTCAATATAATGTTTCACTGATAAAAAGTATTCATCGACTACGGTCAATATTAATAATCTGTCCACTGAATTGTAATTTTTCCTTGACGCACGGCCTTCATCCAGGTGGCTGCAGCCGCTTTCTTTTTCCCCAGCTCAGCCTCCGCAGAGGCTCAAACCTTCGCACTGCTCCTTTGCTCTCACTCCCTCCTCCCCCAAAGTCCTTTTCTTTTACTTCCCCTCCCTCCTCTCTGCAGAAGCCTCCCCTCCCCTTCTCCTCCTCTGTATTTCCTATCCCCTTATATCCCTCGTCCTCGGAGGTCTTGCCAAGCTTGCCCCGCCTCCATCAGAGGCCTCATCCAGCTCCACCTTCGCAGAGGCTTTCCCGCCCCTGCCTCCATCAGAGGCTTCCTCCTTGCTATCCCACCTCCGCAGAGGTCTTACCCAGCTTAGCCCTCGCCTCCATCAGAGGCCTCACCTCAGCTCTACATCTGCAGAGGCTCTCCCGCCTCCATCAAAGGCTTCCTTCTCTTTGATATCCCACCTCCGCAGAGGTTCTCCCCTTCCTCACCTAGCCTCTGCAGAGGCATATTTTCTCCTTCTTTCTACCTCCTCAGAGGTCTTGTCCAGCTTAGCCCCTGCCTCCATCAGAAGCCTCACCACCGCCCACCTCTGTAGAGGCACTCCCAGAGGCTTTCCTTCCCTGCCTCCTCAGAGGGGCTGCTCTCTTCCTTTTCTACCTCCTCAAGGTCTCGCCCAGCTTGCCCCCACCTCTGCAGTGGTCTCCCCACCCTGCCTCCTCAGAGCCTGCTCTCTCTCCCCCATCCTAAATCTTTTCTGGTTCCTATACTACCCTCGCTAAACTGCCTCAAGCTTTTCCGATCTCCGCTGAGGTTGCCTTCCTCTTCCTCCCCTCCTCCCACAGCCCACCTTATTCGTGGCTCCCTCTCTCCTCTCTCTCGACCCAGACTCCACCGAGGCTTCTCAGCTTTCCTTCCTCACCCGACAACGTACCCCTTTCTGCCCCTTAGCCAAGCCAAACCCAGGTCACAGGTTCAAATAACCTGACCCTCCATAGACAGCAACACAACTGAAATAATCCCTGATTCAGAAACTTGGTAAAACACCAGTAAATCAGTCCATGTGAGATCAATGGATCAACTACAGTTTTGCGACTATAGGAGACTACTTTTTTGCGCAAATAAAACAAAAATAACATCATATACTCAACCATTCTTCTCCTGTGACTTACGCCTCCCTCCATTTTAGAGAACATTACTGCAAAAGCGTACGCTTTTTTTTCTAGGCGCACACATGTAAGCTTTTACCCGGATGTAAACAAGGCTGATTACTTCAAATACATTAAAGCTTGCGTATATGGTGCATTAAGCATGGCGGACGACGTAAGTCATGGAAAAAGAGTAAATTATGTTATATTTGTGCAAAAAAGTATTCTCATAGCATTGCAAAAGTCAAGTTGATCCACTGATGTGACATGAACTGTTTTACCTATGTTTGTGCTACATTTATGGATCTGGGATCATTTCAGTATGTCTATGGACCTATGGCTCTCTGATGTCATCAAAAATATCTTAATTTGTGTTCTGAAGATGAACGAAGGTAGCCTGGGCCCGCCAATACTTCATGTGACGCTACATTCTATTTCGCGAGCAAAGTTAGTCTGGCAAAGCTACTGTCCATCTGATGGACACAGGTTAAGCCCGCCTCCCAGAAGGCGGGTAGGTTTGGCCAGACTAAGCTCCTATGAGCTTTAAAGTCGCGGAAGCCAGGCTAGAACGAAGGTCTTACGGGTTTGGAACGACATGAGGGTGAGTAATTAATGACAAAATTTTCAATTTTGGGCATACTAACCCTTTAATATTCTTGGTTTAAAAACTAGCATCCTTATAAACTAACATAATAAACAATAAAAATTTTATTTTTCCTTTGCCTTACAGCTATATACTCACTTATAGACCAGAAATGCATAAACATTTTGTACAAAAGAACAAAAACATTCAGATTTTGTCATGCAACGTATCTGCAATGAAGCGATAGTAAAAAGCCTGTGGTGGAGAAACCCTCCACCTCTTTCTTCTTTTAAAATGATGACAAATTGCTCTCTGTGCGTTTTAGTTTGAGCTGCGGTTTGCGGTCGCCTTGACGATACAAAATAAAATGTTCTCCTATTCACTGTAATGATCAACTCGAATTAGTGTGCATGATTAGATACTACCAAGACCAAAAAGCCATTACAAACTGTCTGATCTAATCAATAACTGAAAAATAAGGGAAACCCTGCTCTGATTCTGGAGACATGGGACTGTGGCTACAGAACTGAATAACAGGTGTATGCACCCGAACTGAGGAATCATTTTGGATTATTTCAAATGTTCCGAGGTTTTTAGTCGTGTTTCTCACACAACGCGTTTATGGCTGTTACACAGAAAATATAATAGTCAAAGAAATTAAGGTTTTAAAGGAAAACAATCCAGAAATTTTGCTTCACATATAATGGGAGCTTATTAGCAGTGCACATAATATAAGCATAACTGGATTAAATTATAGAAAAGAAAAGCTCAAACTTTGAACTCAAAGCATATGAAATATGGAAAGAAGACAGTAGGAAGACTTCATGTTTTTTGCTTCATGTTTAATACTCTTATAAATACCAATCAGTGTTGAAAGAAGGTTCCAACACAGCTGTGAAACCTATATGTAATTTTTAAAAACATCAATAAATAGTAGGCCGGATATATGAGTACTAACATAATAATACAGTCATCTCTCAAGAATCTGTGCCTGGCTTTAGGATCTTACTCCACATAATCGTTTTCAACCGTTTCCACTGATCTGTAGATCTTACACAGGCTGTAATCAGGGTCACCTGTGATGTGAATAAGGACGGAGAGCTCCGCACAGCTTTGTATCATTAGCATAATATTAATGAGTGAGTATCTGGGTTACAGGTATTAGTTCTCTTTGGTGCTAATGAAGGAGACAAACTGCTTCCTGCAGACCTAATGATGGCAGTCATATAGCCCGAGGCAACGGTGGCTAACGCATTTCAGAGTCTCACAGGAGGCTGAGTGCATCCTATCTAGTCCAGACGCCACTTAGTAAAACAATGGGCAGATTGGGTGCATTGACCGCTGCTAGTTACATCTGGCCGGCGATGACAGCAATCACCCTCGCGTACGGTATGAAAAAACATTAACGAAGAAGGGTACATCAAATCAAGCGCAAAACAATCATTTAGTTCAGCTCTGCACGTAACAGGTGTTTATCCCTCCTGGACAGAAGAGGTGCAGTCATTAAAAATAAAGCAGCTCATATTTTAGGAGCAGCTGTGATAAACAGACGTGTTTTGGTTGCTATAGAAACCTCAAGGTTCATATGCCCGTCATTACGTTTGGCTTTGAAATCAGTCGAAAAGGAATCAAAACAAGACGGACTGAGAGGACGGTTGAAAAACAATCGACTTTGTTTACCTACAGCAGTGAACCCGTTCACCACATACATGTTTGTGGACGCGAAGTTGGCCATATAGCATTGAAGGGTCATGCAACCTAAGACAAATGAAGTCAAAGTGATGTCTTGACAAGTATATAAAAGCGGCAAATACGCCAGCTAGGGTAAAAAACATGTTCTGTCCTTGTAACACCGGTGGAGAGGTGCTGGAAAACACTTAGGTTGTGTTATATTTATAGCCTGTGGTATTAGACTTTCTTTGCCTTTTCGTGTAGATCAAACTGACTTGCGTTATCGTTTTTCGCTAACCACAGAGACCAAACCACTTTTATCTTTCCTGCCTGGAAATTGAAAAAAAAAAAAAGGGCTTGAATGGAAAAAGAGAAGTCCTGGTAATACTGCACTAAGCCACAAAGGTAATTGTTGCATGATCTGCACAAAGGCCTTCTTGTACTGAATTCTTAACAACGCTAAAATTGAAATGTGATCGAGCAAGGTGTCGAGATTGAGTCATTCTCATAGCATGAATGTACTATAGACACAGCAGGCGTTCAAGAGATAAGTGAGTCACTGGCCTGTTCATGGACAGTCATGCCACCATCTGCTAAGATCTGGAGGAAGTTAATAGATCAATAGAAATCCTGAAGCATTAAGAGCATTGAAACAATTACCCTCAGTTTGTTAACCTGCATTACTCTGTAAAATAATGCTTGTTAAATGGTTGCAATTTCTTTTCTGAACTGGAAAATAAACGCATAGGACATATGGAAGTAGCCAGTAGATTCTACATCTGGTAAAACCACACTTCATGGGTTGATTGTGGACAAAAATCACAGAGACATTTTTGAAATGAATGAAATGCAGCCTCTTTTTCAGCAACCAACCAGGTGATAAGAAAGGCAATTAAGAACAAGCTTCTAATTGGTATTAGCATAACATTAGTATTAATGTGTGAACTGTTTAAAATTAGTTGTCAGTACATTTAGAATAAATCAAATAAATCAATTGTTTTATTCAGCAAGGATGCATTAAAGAGATTCAACAAACCTGTAACAAAAAATACAGTCACACTTTCAGCAAAAATATTAAGCAGAACAAGTGTTTAAACTAAATAATACGTTTTTATAGGAAGCATGTTTCTTGAGCAGCAAATCAGCATGTTAGACTGATTTCTAAGTCAAACATTTTAAAATACAATAAGACAGAAACCTGGAAACCTGAACTGTAAAAATATCTCACAATATTACTGTTCAAATGAAATATGAAGAAAATCTTATAAGAAAGAAAGTGAGTTTTACAACTTAAGTTATTACCATTATTTTTAAGGGATAATTGAAATCCCATTTATTTTTCAATGACATTAATTGTGCTTAATATTCATTAATTATTACATAAATTAAATGAATGCTTTATGCCTTTCAATTTATAAATACACAACACAGAATTTCTGAGGGAAAAATAGGGCTATTGTAAAAATAAATGAGCATGTTTTATGCTTTCAAAAAATATATATATATTTTAAGTTTTATGATTTGAACTAATTAATTTAGCTTTTTTGATTTAATAAACAATTATTAAGCCGAAAACCAAGAGGAAACACTGGAGTCTGGGAATGTAGGCCTCCACAGCCATGGCCTTTTTTAACTTTCTTCCTCACTTCCTTAAACATATTCACTTTTACCCCTGCCATCTTTTTCTTGCTTTCAGGGAGGGCTGAAAGGCACTATTATTTGTAAAAGCAGCTTTGGAATGATACATTGTGAGAAGCACAATACATACATTTCTAATTGATTTCATTGTTCTTTAGACATTCCAACTATTCCCTTCTTTAGAAGACATAAATCTTTCTACTGTTGCTTTACAGCAGTGGTATTCAATCCTGGACTGTGGTCCCCTTCTTCTATAAGGTAACAAGAAGCTTTCTAAAGCACAAATAGTATAGAACTAGTGCATAAAGAAGTGAATACAGCCATAAAAGCCTTTTTAGCTTAGTGGTGAGAGATTGAGCTCTGGGGGTACAGACTCACCTGTGTACGATGGTGCCAGAGCGGCGGGCGAGCGGCGGGGGACTCCCTCCAGCGCTGGTGCTGGCCGGTGGCTCCCTCCTGGTCCTCAGGGACTGGCTCCTCTGCACCTGCCTCAGCACACTGCTCTTCAGATCCAGCAGCGTCGACATGCTCCTTCACTATCTGCACAGAGTACCACACACCGCATCAGCTACGCCGCAGGAGGGGTGAAAAGGTGACAGAACAAGAGGACGTGCGGGGGCCATTATCAGACAGCACTTCTCGAGAAAGGCGGGAGCGGTGAAACAATTAACCCAGCGTCCACCTCTTGGCCCAACCATTGGCTGTGCTCACAACGGGCACGATGAGTAATTACAGGCATCATCCCTCCCTCTCGTAATCCAGTTATAAACACACTTTGCATAGGGGCGCACGCGGCTGCTGTCCAGTGTTAATTGACGTGTGTGTCAGGCACATTTGTCTTCAGCCGCAGCGAGCGGTCGTCGGTGTGAGAAGCGAAGCCTGCAATTACTCTCAATGTCAAGACGGCGGTGTTTTTTTTTTTTTTTCACCCGACAGCTGAATTCAGTTATGACTGGAACCAGAGGTTTAAACTCTAGGCTCTTAACCCAAAGAGAGTCTGAGAGCGAAGAACAGCCACTTCTAGGGACGGACCGACAGTGACTCACGTTCAGTCACATCTCTTTGAAAAGCGGTGGCACCCAGAGAGAAAGAACCACGGGGTGAAAAACCGAGCGTAAGAGATTGACAGAACGAGTGACGGAGCATAATTTTGATTGAGATGTCACATGCAGATGTACGAATGGTTCTTTCATCTCATGACAGTCCGCCTTTGTCAAATCTCTAAATGTTACAAGGAGGAGTTCTGAAGCCCACTGTCGTATCAGTTGTTTTCTATACATCAAAGACATGCAAATATGACTACGTTTACATGCCACTGGTACATTATCTCACAATACTACACTGGATTGTACGATGTACAGGCATATATTTTTCTGAAGATAAAGCATTTTAAATCAATGAAGAAACCAGTTTGGACCAGTTTATATTGCATTGTATTTTATAAGCTATGCACTACATTCCAGCTCGACCAACTCTTAAGCCCAAAACACACTGCACGGTTTTACCAATCCTATAAGATCACTGCATGCAATATGGATCTAATACACTTGGCTAGGACATGTGTGTAGACTGTACAAAGATGACACCTCTTGACTCTATACTATAGAAGAATAAAACGTCATTAGCATGCGTTAGTAAATCACACTTTAGCAGTTGTATTTTGTGTGCTGAAAAAAAATGAAACGCTGAAAGAAGAAGGCTTAAGATTGAGGTAAGCACTTTTATGTTTTGGCACCATGTTGTGTTGATTCCATGTTGCATTTTTATTGGTTGATCAGTAAACGTGAATTGTTCCAGCGAACACACTGTGCGATGATCATGCTATCTTCGGTTGCAAGACCATCTTTGAACTTCTCTCACTGTACAGCATAAGAGCACTGAAGTGGGGCATTCAAAGAGTGCAGTGTGTTTAGGGCTTCAGACAAAACCTGGCAAAACTAGCATGGATTGGCCTTAAAACACCTCAGAATAAAATAAGAATTCATGCTGATTACCAATTTAGCTAATTTAGTCCATTTGCAGGGTTGACTTGAATCCACCCAGCTGAAAAAGAAAAAAAAAAAGTTTAGCTCTAACCTGCCCCTGTCTGGAAGCTGATCCATAAGACCTTGATTAACTTGTTCATGTGTGTTTATTGAGCTGGTTTCCTGCTTGCGAGCCTGGTCAGCGTGGTCGTCTGCTTGATTTAAGCAAAATGTGGACACTTTTCGGTTTTTCACTTGTGAACAAGCTAATTGGAAAGGCTAAACACCAGCCTCCTGATGAACCAAACTCGCACGGAAATGTTTCTAAAGGTTTAGCATTTTAAATCCACAAAGAAAGCACTGTTTGATGCCATTTGGGTTTAAAGTGCACTTTTGAATCGGTTTTCAGGGGTCCTGTCATGGCATGACCTGTCAAAACCAACTTTAAGGTGCCTCAAAATACCTTCTATGGTGAATATAAACTATGCATCAAACACTAAGGGCCGGTTACACAAACTGGGCTTAGCTTAAACCAGGACTAGGCATTAGTCAAATTAAAATATTTAAGGAACTTTTACAAAAATGCCTTCTAAGAAAATATTACAGGTGTGCATCTAAACACAGAACAATGACGCTGACATGTTTTAAGATATGGTAGATATTTTCATCTGGGACAGCTCAAACATGTAATTTAGTCTGGGACTAGCTTAAGCCTTGTCTGTGAAACTGGGGGAAAATGACTTGTCGTTAACACTAACACCAACAGACATTTGAGTCATTCCAGACACAACAAAAAGCCAGTTCACATCGCACAGACAAATGCCGACAAACACCAACAGTGCGTTACCCCTATCTGTTGCCGTTGGTCAGGGATTGTTTTAACCAGACTGAACATGTTTAATCAGTGTTTGTTGGGTTGTGAAATGCAGAGTGATGTGATTTTCCAACAAACAAACTCTGATGTAATTTGACCAGGCCATGAACCATTGCTAGGCACGACTGGCTGCAGGTTGGTTGCTGGTCGCACTTAGCAAATTATCCTAAAAATGTCAGGTTTGTGAACAAACCGAAACTGATTAGGGAGCGCAGAGAAATATTGTAAAAGCGTTTTAAATCTTCCGACTGCAAAGTAGGTCCTCAGTCTTTGCCATAGCAGCAACCACTGCTTTCCTTTTATTTGGCATACTTTCAGGCGAAGAATGCCAATCTTAATTGTGGTTACAGGTTAAATTTCAGACTAACTTGAATCTGTGACTCGAAGTTTGTCTGTCTCTATTGGTGCAGTGTGAATATGACCGGTAATTTTCAAGAAACTCAAAATCCAACAACCAACTTGTTTGTCTGCGCTGTGTGTATTGGTCTAAACATGTGCCTTGTTGCCAGGAGACGTGTGACAAATGTAAACAATATGACTTCTAAATATGGCTCAAAATGCCAAATGTTTGATTTCGTCCGACTGAGTGAAATGATAGTCTGGAACATTAAAAAAAAACTAATAAATCAGTGCCCATCATGCACAAGAAAATTTTCATTTCAAACTCAAATATGCAGGCTGGCTCTGACTGTCATCAACCAGCGACCAGCGTCTCTTTCCCGGCAAGCCAAGCTCATTTCTGGTTCCTCTCAGCTCGATTAACCCTGCAGGACAAAAGGAAAAGATATGTTTGCTTTGCCCCCTACTATTAATCTGACCAAACGTGCATTAAGATACGATGAGCGACAGCAAAGCAGTCCATCTGAATCCCAGCGCAGACCGAATTCCACCAGTCTCTGTGCAGGGATGGAGCGCGATGTGCTTCGAACGGCACCGTGGCGCATTCACCTGAATTCTCAGCTCTTACTGGTGGCAATTAGCACCAGGCCACCGAGCAGCTGCTTCCCAGGTGAACTCATTTCAATTACGCACTCCGCCATCTGAATTGAATGTCACTCCGTCTCAGTCATCAGCTCCCGTGAAAGGCGAGAACTGACACGCTACCAAACACAAGACAACAGCTGCCAAGGGAGCGCTGCCATAGCCGAGAGCGGGAACATCGGCTGCTTCTCACCGGGTCGTCCCCGCTGAGCCTCTGTCCCTCGCAGAAGCTCTTGGGCCATATGAATGACACTGCTGCTCAATAGAGAGACGGTAAGCCTGGCAGTCAAAGGCTTCTCCGCTGGGGACGGAGGGTCTCTATGGTAACGGTTGAGCGAGAGGAACCGCCAATGCAGGTACACAGGATTCAACAAAAGCTGCACAAATCACGCTTTTGTTTTGCTCATATCACCTTTTGTTGGGGCAGTTAAGCTGGCAGTGGCAACCAGGGAGCTTTGGGACAAATTCACATCGTCTTCTATTCCTAAACTCACATTTGTAAAAGTTGAGAGCGCCCCCATCAGATAAGCAATATCGCTGATACGTTCTCTCCTTGGCTTCGGATTTATCGATTGCAATTTCGCCAATTGCTACCAAATTGTTTTATTGATTTCATAATCTTCTTTTACATAGATTCCTACTCTCATTCATATACAAAAGGCTGAGCGACTGCTTCATTGTATGGATTTTCATTCTCATTCATAGAGATGAGTTAACCTTCTGATCTTTGTCGAGTGAAATGAGGCAGGGCTGCTGTATAATGCTCTTGCCAGGCCGACCGGTGCCTATTCCTCAGCCTTCATTTACTTTAGCAAAGATATGCCATCCGAGGAAGAAGACCCTTCAGAATACAATGAGGTTTTCCAGGTCAGTATTTATGTTTCATGCCATATGTCACTAAATAGACTATGTTTAGGGGCCTATAAAATCAATATTTTTCCCCTAAATGTTGTTCTATTTATATTTCAAAATAATGTTTTTTCCATTAGAATCTTTATAGACTTCATAGAGTTTTAAGTTAAATTGTATTGATCAAAAAAACATGTCAAATTAATCGAAACCATGAAAATATACACAATTTAACAGCAATTTAGTAAAAGTTTAACAAAAATTTTATTAAAAAATATTTAATTTTTACCAAATTCTGTGCTTTCTGTTAATGTTCTTAATTCTATTTTAATGGGGTCATTAAATTTTAATAATCAAAAAAACTACATCTCTGAGTAATTTATATTATTATTATTATTATTATTTTAGAAATACTGTTGTGTGTTTACATTTTCTCTGGTAAATAAATAATGGTAAATAATTTTTTTCTGGTAAAAATATTTTTTAATTATAATTTCATTGTTAGTAGGCCTAGTAGTTCTGTCATTACATTAAGTCATATTTTTGTCACAGCGTCCTCAAGTTAAACCAAACTTTTATTTTGACAGGTTGCTGGGAACACTTTTAGGTTTCTATTTGTATAGGATATGACAATAGTTTTACTCAAAAGAAATGGTAAAATGCTCATAAAATGGCTAGGAGGAAACGGATGCGCTTCAGTATGTGTGTAGTAAATAAAACATTCATTCACACATGCCGAATATTTAGATGATTTATATTTAAATATTATTTTTGTGGCTTAACATTCACAAACCAAATGTAACCAATTTCCAGCAACATTCTGCATTATACAGTAAATTCCATTTTCATGACTGGATTCCACAGTTCCATAAATATTTTCTGCAGCCAGAAATTAGGGCCCTACATCTTGCATGATTCTAGCATCACACAAATTTCAGTTTTATGCATAATTTGTGTAACATTATGGTATGTGCTGTAAACACAATATCCTATTTATTCTATTGCTCTCGGCCCACTAATCCAACAGAAGCACTGTTTTCATAATCATTTGTGGTGGCAGGCCCTGTGATTGTCATCGACGCAATCACCGCTCTCTTCTCTCACAATGAAGTCTTTCTGGATAAGCTCTGAGAGACAGCCCATAACTGTGTCTCCAGTATTTCATGAATTGGAGAAATGTCAAGTGTCCTTCTCATTATGAAGCTCTGAATGCTGAGGTAAAAGGTTGCCTGTATGGGTGCCAATGTTTTTTCACTTCAATAATAAAATGATATACACGTAGATTTGATATTTTAACCCGTCTAGCCACAATGTGATCCAATCAAATCAGAGCCACAGTTCTCAGAATGTGTCATCTATATTAGTTGTGTGGGTGCAGAACACCCTGAGCTTTCTCTCCCCAAGCGAGACCTCGGAGTGAAAGCTATGTCTAACCTGACTGACAAAAAGACAGACCGAGCTGTGGATCAGTCAGTGGAGGGGCAGAGCTGCTGTTGTCGGTATGAGACATGGGTTTGCTCAGTGAGTGGGTGATTCCATGGGAACATAGAAGAATTTCTATTTCTGTAACAGAAATCATGAGGGAAAAAAAGGTATACACACAACATATATATTATTGAATGATGTCAAAAATGTACATTGTAATGAGTGACGCTTAAAAGAAAAAAATAGTACTATATTTTGATAACCAGGGCCTAAAATTAAAACTTGGCAAGTGATACTCACCACATGGCCAGTAACTTTTTTTAAATAACAACGCCTGTAAACACAATTCAGCGTGATTATCAAATCATAAAGACTGTGTTTTAATTAGATAAATATGTAATCTTATGTGCTGCGTGTGCTTTAGCAATTGACAGTAAATGCTGCTCCACACTAACTCCTCCTCTGTGAGTCACTTATAAAGTCTACTTGAATATATAAAGTGCTTGAAGGCATAAAGCACCAAAGACCTTGGCAAGTTTGCTGTGAGAGTGGTTTATAAATCTGTGAGTCAAAAGAGTCATTTCAGAAGGTTCCCTTTGGTTAATTATTAGCATGTAAATTATTATTACTAATAACAATAATGGACCGTTTTCAAAAGACTGTGAATCTGTGTTATAACAGTCATCAGCATCGAGAAGATTTTTATATTCTGATACTTACAAAAAAGAATTGATATTTATAATGCTATACTTCATATTAAATTAGCTGTGCTTCAAATTACATCAATGATACATTTTTCATCAGTCTCCTTTTTTTTTTAAGTCGTGAAAAGAACATTGTGGGTTTTTTGTTGGTCACTGTTAAATACAGTTCAATAGTATTAGTGTGATTTCTTCTTTTCTATTGATTCAAAAAAAAAAAAAAATAATAATAATAATTAAAATTCATAGGATTATGTATTTCCCTTGTTTGGTATGCCTGTTTTAATTAATAAAAAAACAGTTACAGTTTCATGGCCAGTAAGTTATTTTAATGGCTAGTACATTTTCTCAAGTCACCGACCGCTGGCAGGGTTTCATATATATATATATAATGCTTTTAAAAAAACACATATTTGAGGTTTGATGTGGATGAATTGGTACTTACTAATGGGCTGTTGGGGTCCTGAGACAAAACCTGGTTAGGAAACACAGGGGAGGAACCAGGACCCTATCATTACAATCTCAGAGCCGATAAGACCAATAATCCTCCAGGCTGTGATAAAGGTGTATGGGGCCATCAGGGGATCTATGCCAGCTTATTCCCTGCAAGGCCATTCTCAAAGAGCCAATCTGCAGTGTTGATCAACGTTAACATCAGGCATAATACCACAGACATTTTGCAATTGGGATCGATCGGACTCGAAACTCTATTGGTCTCTCTGAAATGAAACTAAACAAGGTTAGCTATAGTTCTGTGTCCGTCCGAGCTGCATTTGAGATGTTTACGGCTGTTTACACTCACCATGTGACGGAACAAATCAGATAGGCATCCAATGACACAGTCTTTTACACCGAAGGTGTCGTGTCACTGAATACTGAACAATGACAGCTTGTGAAATATTGGTGCTGTTCCGAAACCTAGCGATCTGCCACACTGCATACATCGGAAATTTCCTTCTGAAATTTCCTTCCTTCAGCATCCTAATCATCACTGCATATTAAAGATTTCTTAAGAACTTCCAAAATAAGCCAAACATGCACTGAATGACTGAAAATATCTCCCCGTGGACACTCAAAGACTTGTCTCCTGTCATGTTGCTGTGCACACTACACAACTGATCACTGACTAGGTGCGTCAATTACAAGATCATTCTTCTCCCAGAACCTTTCTGCACGAATTTGCTCGCGTGCAAACAAGGAGAGCTGATTCGTGAGAACAGCTCAACAAACAACATGTCAAAAGTCATCTCACAAGTCATCTCACTGGAGAACTTCAGTGGACGGCACAGACTGTGATCTGTGACTTCTTGTAGCAAACTAACCATCAGCTTGTATCAATCAAAGGCAGCACTAAAGGTTAGCCCTGTACTGGTACAGTATTATATATATATATATATATATATATATATATAATTTGGCTATAGGCAGCAACACAAATAGCGTGCCGCATAGGAGACTTGAAGGACACAGCTTATTTTGACATCGCTGCTAAGGGAATACTGAAATACTTTTTAAGCATGAAAAAGTAAAACAGGCTGACATATTTAATAGATTATATCCCAGTATTTAATTTAAGGGGCCAGTATTTAATTGTTATTGTTTAGGAGAAGTGAAATCCTGCCCAATATTTAATTTAGATTTATATGTAAATGGAACCATTTGCCCAATTGATCTTGAAAACCCTGGCTGCCATTGGCAAATCAAGTTTCTCATTTTAAATAGTAGAAACAACATTTCATTTGACACTTTTTAAGTAATGAAATTTTGAATATTGAAATTGATTACATTATATTATATATACATGTATAGCTATATTTCTCATGCATTTCATATTTACTTTCCCCCACAGATCATTGCAGTGCATCTAGGAATATAATTCTCCACAAAAGATACATGCACTGCTGCACTAAAATTCAGCTAAAACGTGTTAGCTTAGGAACCTGCGTAATTTAAGCTTGCTTCTTAAAAAAGGGCAGTTTATCTAGATTTATTTTCTAGTTAAAGGGACAGTTCACCAAAAAATGTCAATTCTGTTATCATTTACTCATGGTTACGTCATCCAGAATGTCTGTGCATGAATGTCAAGCTCCGATTTGCAAAATTGAGCAAGCCTACAGTATATTCAAGTCTCAGTTTTGTGTTTGAATAATTATTTTTCATTGGATAATGGCTTAAATTTCTTTTGAATTTTAAGTTTGTTCAATGCAGAATATTTGAAGTAACTTCAAAAGTGGATAGGATTAATAGTATGATGCATTTTCGGACCTTTTTTTAGGCATTAGGCATGATGGCTATAAGCATTGTGAAGAATAGAGCTGTGAAAAGAGGGTAGTCCAATATACTGTACATCAATGGACATTTTGTACCGCTTATGTCATATGAAAGAATAATTTTGCCTTGATTTATTTGACATTTACTAGGGTTTTAACAGGTCACTGCTCAAATCAACAGCAACTTTCAAGTAGTCTTCTTAAATTAGGCAGCGGAATTTTACTCTGCTAAAGTGGAGCAGCTGATTATTGGAAAACATAAAGGGTAAATGATGACGAGCCGTCATGATTTTAGAGAGGAATGGAAAATGGATGGGCATTTGAAAGCCAACAGCTCTAATAAAATAAATTACTTTCAAATCAAAGGACTCCAAGACGGCATCTGATTGCAGCACATTAAAATATATAGGCTAGTCGCTGCAAAAAAAAAGAGAGTAAGTATTACAAATCCACTTTTTTTTTTCTTCTACAGCTGTACTGAGACATTCACGGCAACTCACAGAAAGACAGATGAGAGAATGGAGTGCTGTCTTTCACCTGTGGCAGGAAGCTCTGCTCACACATACGTCTGCTCAAGCCCCCATTAAGACCAGCAAAGATTTAAACTGTCAATCAGACACCAAAGGGAAGACTGCAGAGCTTTCTCATTCAATTACAGCGGGACAAGCTCTTGCGTGAGCGCTCACTTCTCTATGGCCAGTGTAAAAATAGAAAGACGTATTTTTTCATCTAGATGTCTCAATCTTGTGTACAATATTTTCTAAATTCCTGACAATTTATGAGACGATGCTTATGATGAATAAAGAATATAAAAACCATATACGTTTCATCATATATATTCGTTTCACTGTGCGCCAAAACACTGTTATGCATAACCTCCACTACATCTATCCAAGTTGTTTAGCTCCTACGTGCCATTTAATTCTCTGATTTTTTTTTTTTCTCTTTGTACTAAAAAAGTTTTTCTCCAAAGTGTGTTTAAATGAACATAGTGCACATGATTTATGATTTGCTTCTTGAATTTCAATCTTATCTTGTGTCTATATGTGTTGTTGTCTTGGCAACTAACTCCCTTGTGCACCGTTGCACCATCAACACATTACTCAGGGGTAAAATCAATTACGTGTTCGCATTTCAACAAAGATTTTTAGGGGTACCCTAAGTTATCCATACACACGTTTCTCAATTATTCTTGCATTACCAGTGGCTGAAATCCCTTCCTTTATCTCTTATTTCTAGTGCACGGAGCAGTTCTGTACTATTTAATTCATTGCATTTTACAATCTATACAAATGATATGAAACAATTCATCAGGCATTACTTGTAACAACAAAACTTCTACATAACAAAAATACATAACACCATTTGCAATTGCACTTAATGACTGCATGCTAAATACAAAAGCAAGGTGATTATTCCGTATCAGGGCAAAATATTCTTTTTCATTGTCAGACAAATAAATGAATAAATAAACACAAAAACTGCACCCTCTGTGAGCTACTTTATCAGCCATAACGTCTGTAGAGACATAGCTACAGGTGTTGAACTAGCTACTATAAAACATAAACGGGGGTGGGGGGGGGGGGGGGGTAGAAACATTAAATCAAAAGCTTAAAATGTCAAAACAGCCGCTAAAACGCGATTCGAATTCATTACGCAGACTAAATGAGAAAAATAATACCATTTAGTATAACGTTATTGGAATAAAATCCACAACGCAGGTGTAAAGCGAGACTAAACAAAATATGCATTGACTTGTGCTCACAGGTAACAGAATAAAGCGAGGGACACTTCCTACTCGAGCTTATTAGACTCTAATAAACAATGTTAAACGAAAGAACAGCGTTCAGACAGCACCGTATAGATCCGTAGAAATGCATCTCACCTGTGGATTTCTCATTCACTGCTGTGCGACTGTTTCTGTGCGTCTCAAGACTTTTCTTCGCCCATCGAAATCTACGCAACTGGTTGGTGGTATATCCCTTTAAGACGGGAGATGTCAACTAAGCAATAAACGTTAATTTGTCCTTATCTGATGACAGGACAGCGTTTTAATTTCTCCGAGACGTTTCCGTCTGCTCTTGTGCGCGCCGGTATGAGCTATATATGGTAAAAGGAAGTGCAAGACTACTTTGCATGCCTCTAGCTGTTGCTGAGGGGCTGTCAGCTGTTCGCTTTGCCAAGAAAGACCGGCTTTGCCGCCTTTTATACTATAACAAAGCGAGACAATGTTTTAGTTTTATGCGTAGGTTATGTGCCGCGACATAAAGTGATAAGAACAAACAACAACAACAAAAAAAGACTTCGTTACGCAAAACAGATACAAACGTCCAGAAAGTGTGAGTATTTGTAGCTTCATCAAGTCCTCTGCTTTGTTTGGAGAATAATAGGTTCTGCTGCGTGAGTATTGCCTGCCAAACAGATGAATATCACAATCTGGACAGCCTACAATTTTATAAATAAGCCCAATAATTGACTCTTCCCTTACTGTGGGTTTGCATAACTAGGGCAAATTTCACAAAACCTATATAAAACCTCCAGGCTATTGTTTTCAGCGCTCCCTGAAAGAAAGCCACAGCCAAGACTTGGCATTTATGTAGGTCTCCTCTGTTTTGTTCCAATTAGACAAACCAGTTGGAGGAGGTGCCACCCTGCAGACAGTAGATCTGAG
>JAUMHP010000043.1:7241268-7261765 GCA_032361065.1 Enteromius trimaculatus
GTTGAGTAACAGGGGCGAGGAGACCTGGTCAAAACCCATTTCCAATACAGTGCGAAAGCTTGTGGTTCACGGCGAGAACTTTTTGGCTTGTGCTCTGACCCTTTTTTCATACTCCACTCTGTTTTGGCTGAAACAGAAACGCAAACACAAGATTCATAACACAGGCAATAAGCATTTCCTCTCAACAGGCAAGACTCTATTTGAGCGGGAGGTGCGTACCAGTAAATTGTGTATGCTTCGGCCTGTGCGGGGTCCTGAATATTTGGTTCATTAAGGAGTTCTTGGATTCCTAGCAAGATCTAGAAATATAAAATCAGTTTGCGGAGCTTGATGAGATAACACTGCCCTCTTCAGGATCTCATGGAAGATTTGGGTTTAAGGAGATTTTTAAGATGCACCGAAAATCAATATGACATTTGCGGTTCAATTTAGAAAATGAAAACATAATTAAACATAATCTCGAACCACACTTTATTATTGGCTGTTCCATTGATTTACAAAGCTGTACAACCTTTAAGGATCCGACTTTTACAGCTTACCTGCTTGATTGTAATGGCAGGCCTCCAGTCTTTGTCTTCCTCTAATATGGACAAGCATACGGTGCCAGACGGATATACGTTCGGATGGAATAAAGGGGGCTCAAATTTACCTGTAGGAGTCACATGATAAAAACCACACATAATTAGACACCGTGTGCATGCTACAAAGTGCGAACGGATGATAGGATCCACTCAACATCGGATTTACACTTTGGTGGAGAGGAAGGGTAGTCGTCCTTGAACAGCATCCGAAGTTTGAACAAGCCTCCCTCCCACGGTGTCTGGGGGAGGAAAAATAAAAAATAAAATTCCATTATCATAATAAACAAGGTCATACAAGGTCAGGAACAGGGTTTTTTTCCCCCAAACCACACAAATACAAAACAAAAGGAGTATGCAGAAGACACATTTGAGAAAGCAAATACTAGCTGAAAGTAGTTTGTCTAAAAAAACTTTAATTTATTGATTAATTTGGTATTCATAGTACATAAACACTACATCCAAATTGACATTTACCCCCTTTTTCCCAGGGATGGCACACTCCCAATTCATCAGGTTCATCGTCCCATCAGGGTTTTTTGTTGGTACAGCTACAAAACCCTTAAAAGAAGAAAAAAAAAAAAAAATGTAACGAAAATAAGTCAACTTTGCTTTTTTCTGTGGGTGGCTGCAAAGGTTTCAAAATGTCAGACTTTAGAAACTCTTTAATCTGTGGTCTCATTTTTGTGAGCAAATACACCCCAACAGTTTCAATAGCAGATTAAATTAAAATAGGTGACGTCTTAAAATAACTTCTCCACAGATGGAACATACTCCCCTTCTTTAACCCCTTCAGTGCTTCTGCCACAGTTTAAGACGAAAAATCTAAACCTAATTATCTAAAGATGTTGTTAATCAGAAACCGATACATATATTCTAAACCTGTTGGATCTCAAATGCTTCTGTTAAACTTCTTTCTCTTTCTGTAAAACAGCTGCACATCTATGATCGGAAACGTTGCATACTTACAAAAGGATGGTCTTTCCGCCAAGCCTTCCGTTCTTGTGCGAGACGACTTAATGCTATACCAGACATGACTTGTGGCCGACTAAATGATTGAAAATCTGGAAAACATGGACAGTGTTTTTCTTTTAAATAAAATGCATGTGTCTGTAAAGTCAGCGTGCAATTTCAAAAACTGCATTTTGTCAATATTAAGTCATAATAAACCTGTCATAAGTTATTACAAGACAGAATATTGTAGACTACCCTACAAAGGCTAGGATCTGACTAAACCATACAAATAAGGCTTCTCTCAACAGAAGGTCACTGGCTGCTGATTCTTTTGTACCTTCTGTGAACACTGTACGTGAAGATTTCTAATGTTCTAATTTTATCAGTAGGTATTAAATGTTATTGTAATACACGCACATAACATATGTCATTTAATATACCTTTCACGGTTTAATAAAAATTCTAAAACCTGGGTTTTTAAAAGGAGGAACAGTGCAGCTCTCCCTTCGATGCAATGACACAAACAGCCAAAAATCAAAAAGGTTACTAGATTAATAACCTTAAAAAGGTTATTAATCAGGTAATCCCATGCTCTCAAAATAAAATCTGTAAAATTATGAATAATAATATTAATATAATAATAATAATAATAATAATAATAATAATATCATCAACAACCCAATAAAATGCAATATTTTGATAACTTTTCTGCCAGGACATTATCAATCACTTTTAAATTATATTTGGTTAACCCTAAAACACAATTTAAAAATCTAGAGGGAAAAAAAAGAAACGTCAAACGTGTGTAATTGTTCACTATTTTTACAGTGTAAAATATGCATATAAAATGCAAATGAGTTACAAGTGTATTTAACGCTGACTTTCTAATTGCAAGCAGCATCTTCATCATCATCATAGAAATATAATATTTTACATAGTACACAGTAAAAACCTCTGGTGTGAAAACAATACATAAAGGAGAAGCGAAAATGCTAAAAATATACACTGTTCTCATATCTAGCATCCAAAAAACTACCGTTTAATCCAACTAAAAGTGTGGCTTTAAGAGGGGATTTGCTTAAGAGGAAGTGATGTTTATTGTAGAGAACATGTTTATGTTGCATAGCCGAAAACAGTTAACGGACACTTAATCTGCAATAAACAAATGTCTAAAACAATAAATAAATTAATAAAATCTCCGATATGGAGGGCGACTATGCATGAATGGAAAAGCGTGAAGGCTTAAACATGCAAATTAGGTTCAAATTACAATCAAAGCGGGTTAACGTTACTGTTATGAACATGCTGGTCTATGTTTGATTACAGTAATGAGAGAATAACGCGCGTTGGATGAATGGAGCTGTCAGATGCGCATTTTCAGCGCGATGCCGCACACCAGCATCCCTCACTGCGCACTTTTAGCCGCTTGAATGAGCCAAATTACGCTTTGTTGCGATTAATTGGTCGCGTAGAAACTACGTGCGCAGAACCGTTTGCTCTACATGCACACATTTACTGAATTATAATGCACGCGCGCAGTAGTTTGTCGCGTCGCGTGCGGGGTGCATAAACTGTTAGCCTAGCATAGCTGGCTAGCTAGCAAGAGCCGCAAACAAAAACACCGCAAACTACAGTAAATGCTCAGAAATTAACTGTTTTTACGTCACACATACCTTTTCAGTGAAGACGAGTGGTGTACTCTAGAACAAGCACCGTTCAGTCGGGAATTTAAGGCAAACTCAAAGCAAAAATCTATCGAAGTTTCTCTTCTGGAAAAAAAGAAAACACAGACATTTACCCAAGATAATTAGGACCCGTGAGCACACACGCAGATGCCTGTGTGAAACTTTCAGCAATATCCATATGTTCTGCGTCAAACTGAATGGATTGCTTCCAGCGAATAAGTTGCAAGCTATTATCTATGAACACAAGTTGATGAATATCACCTGAACGTCCAATTTAAAGGACAAATTATTGATAATTGACTAATAAACCAATTAAGTTAATTAAACCAAATATTAATATGTGATTAGTGCAATAACAAAAGTTTACTGGTTGTTTTTACAAACTGAGTTTGAGAAACCCACTGATTTAAGACATTAAAACATTTTAGTCAGGCATTTCTTAGACACCCATTGCGCTCAGGCGCACATGTATTCGTGTTGTAAATATAATTGATGAGATAAATATTAGAGTCTAATATTAAAAACATTATCTAAGCCTTGAGAATGTTTTGTTAAATTCTGTATTGTATATTACAGCACTGACACCAAAGTATAAAATGTCACACGTTATCACTGCTTCATTTGTACTTATTCAGTTTTGTAGGCTAGTTGTGGTTTAATTCATGCCAAACCATGATTTATCTGTTATCAACTGTTCTGAACTCTCCCCACTAAAAATTTGAATTTGATGACATTGCACTTTTATCAGGGCCTTGAGGACAACACCTACATAACAGGAAATACCCTTAATTGGACTACATTGGGGTGGAGCATCTGCAAATAGGCTCTTGTTTTAACCACAACCACATCCTTTGTGTCATTTTTTCGTCACAGGCACTCTGACTGTGCATGTTGATCAGTAGACTGGCATGGCATAAATGTCAAAACTTTGGCTATGCAATGGTGTTTGACTGAGAGCAACAGGATTTTATATTGCCTTTCAAATTTGAGATTTGTGTAAACCGATTCAATGGGAATAATATCAAGGTAAGTTTTTAAATTCCTCTACTTTTTTTTTTTTTTAAATAGGCACAACAATATTTTATTCTTTAATACAAATATGTTGACTATAAACTAAATAATATGATGGGTAAAAGGAAGAAAGTACTGATTCATTATACAAAAAACAACAACATTTAATTCAATTTAATTTAAGTGATCATTTAGCATTGTCACAGCACAGTACATTTTATATGTACTAACATAATATATACAATTATTTTTTTTACATTTGTTGTTGTTTATATTTTTTTTAAACGTGTGACAACAAACTAATTTATTACACATTAATACATAACAGCAGTGTGTACTTTCATTGCAGTTTGCATGTGGGCTCTGTACAATGCATTTGAGCGGGGCTGACCGCGGATTCTTTCCCTGTTCCTCCATGATGGCTCTATACCAAGCCATGGCCTTGCTTGTCATATGTGGACTTATAGACTGCAGTAAGTGTGTGTTTATTACAATATATCCGTTCCTCTACATCCAACATCTTGTAAAACAAGTGCAGGCATAGCATTGAAACCTGGCGCCCTCAAAAGGATGTAGCTGCAGCAGCAAAGGCGACTTAGCTGGTGTCCTCTGACCTATTCAGGTGTCGCTTTGAGAAGAAATGCTACCATTTGTGTAGCTTCGTTGACCACATTTCCTCTCACATCACTGTTTGCAGATGACGGCGTGTGCAACGTGAGCTGCACCACAGACTTTATCGCCATGCTCAACTGCTCCAATTCTGGCTCGACAGGAGCAACTTCGTGTCATGTTGTGGCAGATTGCAGGTACAGATCTAGCACACTGTGTGCTTATTTTAAGATATAAAGTGAGTCACTTTGCAGAAACACGGTCTAGCCTGCTTCTTGTTTTCAAGCCCCCATTACCACTGAGCAACTTGTTGTTTAACTGCCACATTTTCATGATTTCCAGGGATGAAATTGATTTTGTAAATGGGAGCTGCACTATCACCTCAGCCCAATCCTGGTGCACAATGGAGCCAGAGGATATAGATATGATAATGACCTTCGACACAAACTGCTCTATCATAGTAACACAAATGGACGAACAAGGCAATACGGAGACCCCAACAAAGAGTCACTCTGAGAATATAGTTTTATACAAATCTGGTATGTCCCGATATCTACTTGATCAGTGGTGTAAACGTCATATATTTAACACAAGAGCGTAGGCGGGCTTTAATAACTTGAAGACATCCGGTGTCGTTGCTTCCGATTATTTTATCAGCACAAAAACAATGTTAGGGCAAAATGCTACAGCGTCAAATGATTTGATCGTACTGTCATTATAAACACACTGCAGGTGGTTTTGTATGTTAATGCAAAAAAGCCCACTTCTGCTTTGCACAATAGGTTGGATACAGTGAGATCCAAATGTCTAAAAAAACAAATGCCTATTTAAAAAAAAAAAAAAAAAAAAGTAGATTTTATCACCTAATATGAAGATTTTCTAAATCTCACAGTAGTTGGCGTATCCTCTTTTACTCCGTTAGTGTCATACCTGATAATCATGTCCTCCAGCACCGTGAGCGTTGATGGACTTAACATTTTTCAAAATCATAAAACACTCAGGTTGAATTTAGATCTTAGTCCTAGATTTTTAATTGGATTTCAGGCTGTTCGTACCCCACTGTAATTCAATAGCCGTGGTTACTTGTGTACAATGCACTAACATTGGCTTTCTTTTTGATTTGTAGTTAAGCCGCAACAACCTTTCAACCTAAACATTACAAAAATCAACGGGAATTTCAACCTCAGTTGGGATGTGGCTTATAAAGATCACGACCTGTATAAAAAATTATACTACAGAGTACGATTGCGAAGTAAAAGCGACCCATATAAGGTAATAGCCCATTTGTTATTTTTATTTGTTATGTATATATATATATAAAATCACCCCTATTTTGCTGTTATTTTTCTGAATACCATGTGACGCTCCCCTAGGTGCCGCAAATTTACACCCTGCAGCAGAACCATCAATCCATGATTATCATCGGTGAAAAACTCCTGCCAGGAAGGCAGTATGTGGCAGAAGTGCAGGTTGCGGTGCATCCTTCGTCTTTTACATCTTTGTGGAGTGAATGGAGCAACAGCGTTGAATGGACTTCTGATTCTTCACAGTCAGAACAGTACTATTTCCTGCTGTTGGCACTTCCTGTTGTGCTGGTGGTGCTGCTAGTGTACAGTGGGAAAGTGTGAGTATCAATCTTGCTTTTATCTGTCCGGTATTTCACTCCGTTTCAGTTCAGATATGCGTTAGTCTGAAGTAAATGACCTTTCACGATACAAACTGTTTACTTGACAAAAGACCAAATGAAATCAAGAAGTTCGGCTCCTCGTAAAGGCCATGAGGCAAATTTAGGGAATTGTACAAGTTGTAGAGAAGTCACTTTGTGGAATATGGAGAAGTGAAGCAAGCGCGAACCTCTCTTGTTATGACTGCTAGTAAATGTCTGAGTCACATGAGTCACTTTTATTATCTGTAAGTCATATGGCTGTGTTAAGGACTGTATTGAAACCGTATCTTTCAGTTAACCCATTCCTAAAAGTCTTAAAGATAATGTACTGAGAAGCCTTTCTGCTATCCCGCAAAGTGGCGGGTTTAATAAAAGACTACAGACGAGCGTGATCTTTAATTTCGATAGCACCTCCTCTAAATGAGTTTTCCAGTAATCGATATGACGGCACTTACCGTATATGAATAGTCCTTTCTAGCCACCCACGTTCACAAAAACCACAATAGCAGGTTTTTTTGCAGACAGTCTATTTTCACGTAGATCAAAATCTGAGGAAGTCAGACGTACGAGTTCTGCAAGTGCACAAAGCTCCACGTTTCTCATTTCAGCACATAATGTTTGTAGCAGAATTTGGATTTGCTTAATTTTTCAAGAGTGCATAATAAATTTAGCAGTTTTCACATTTTAGTGCTGCTTCGAAACGCTCTCTATTAAGCAGAAAGCTATTAATAAAAAACAAACAGCAGACTTGACGTGTCCTACAATAACAGCACTTTAATGCATCCATCCAGTTATAACACTTTGTCTTTTTGCGTCTACAGAGGAGGCATCAAAAAGCTATCCTTATGGCAACACATCCCGAGCCCTCATGAGTACTTTACGCCACTCTACCATACATATCAAGGAGACTTTAAGGTATGCTTTCTTTTGGCTTTGTCTGTATCTTTGGTATACAAACAGAAGTGTTGGTGTGCGATAATAACGTGTCTTGTCAGGGGACTTTCAGAGCTCGACATGCTTAACCTCACTTGCAATAGGGGAATGTGGCATTTTTCAAATGAGTCAGTCTGTAGGGGCTTCAAAAAGAAAAGGAGGGCTCACTTAACATTTGTTTGAGATTGCGTTCATCGTGAAAACTGAAAGTAACAGTTTTCCCCTCTAATGGAAAGTACTATGAGTTCAAACCCAAACTCTGATAAGGTGGGTAGTTATAAATAGTTGTTTTTAACTAAAGGGGAATTTAGTAAATATTCCGCTGGGTTGGCTTGCGTGAGCTGAAAATACTACCCTTCATCTCAGGCTTGGCTCGGCGAAAGAGCTGCTTCTTAAGTTATTTTTGTCCCTCAGAGGACTTTAGTAACTCTATTACTAAATATTAATAGTAACAGCATTTTTGAGGATTTCTCCAAAACCTAAACGTTATGAAATGTGAACTTAAGTGCAGTGAACTTGCAAGGCTTGTGGCATCAGCTTTGTTTCACTGTGGCGGTTGTGTGATGTACTTTCTTATTTTTGGATGAGGAAGTGAACACTTATTCCAGCAGGGGTCAGTAACACGCTGCATTAACAGCAGCGAGAGCTGTGTGACATCAAACGGAAAGTTAAAAACATTAAACGTCATCTTAACGTTGTTGTATTTTTTTTTTTTTTTTTTTAATATATTCCAAGGTTATAATTAGATGGAATACTTTTACATACCTTGACAAAACAGTAGAGGTGTTAGTGGGATGTTTGGTGTAAATGGTTCCGTGACACCTGCTTTAATTTTCCAAACCCTCTTATTCTAAAATAGATTTCTGAGAAAATGCTGCAAAATTAATGATTTTTATTATTATTATGAAAAAATAATATTAGTGTTTAGAAAATTAATTTTAATTCCGTGTGCACCAATCACTCAAAAAAAAAAAAAAATGTTGTGGTACGATCTGACATTCTGTGTTAAAAGAGCATTTACAAACCATTCATAAGGATGTAAAACATTTTAATGAATGTGTTTTGTTTTAATGATTTTTTTTTTCTTCTGTTAATTAATCTATTTTAAAAGTACGGAAATGATGGTTAAGTTGATTACAGATGGCATTTGCGTTATCTTGCAAGTAGGCGTAGCTTGTGACGAAGTGGTTTGATGTTAATCAGTTTTTTTTTTTTTTGGCAAGTTCACTTGGTTTGGAGTTTCATTAGTTAGTTCACATACATGCAAAGTCTTAAATTAATGCTGTTATTCATCAAGAATGCGTTGGATTAATCAAACGTGACTTTAGTTACATTTCTAATTTGTGTCAGATATTTAGCTTTTTTTATTATTATTCATCCTGAATAACAACAATAATACTAAAAACAAATCTTTCTCAAGCAGCAAATCATCATATTAGAATAATTTCGGAATGATCACGTGACACCAAAGACTTAAAATATTTTGCAATATTACATTTTTATAGCATAAACCATATAAATGCAGCCTTAGTGAGCATTTTATTCATTTATTTTTTTTTTTTTTCAAAAACATGAAAAAGTCCAAACTTTTGAATGATACTGTATATATTTCCCATCCCCAGTGCACTAGATGAAAATCTTTTTGAGAATTTTTATACATAGAATTTGTTCATATGTTTGAGAGGGGCATGCAGAAATTAAAAAAAAGGATCTTCTTGTGTTTTTTTTTTTTCAGAGATGGGTCGGCCCAGTCCTGACCTTCAACAGCTTTGATGTCCTTGAGAAGAGCACCACTCTGCAGGTGCTTTGTGAGAAGCAGCAGAACGAAAGCTCAGAGGAACCTGCTAACAGGACCGGTGAGCGCGACTTTGGTCCTGCGGGGCAAAACTCATCTAAACTCTACTTTCATGGCAGCAACAGTCAAGGCATCGCTCACTCCGGCGGACACATATCGATGGACACCGTCACCGTGTCTGGTCAGGAGGGAGTCGTGGCCGATTGGTCCGGTGACAGCCACAGACGGAGTCTAGAGGACTTCCTCACCGGCAAAGACGGCAATCAGAGACCGGCTGAGATTGTTGACAGGCAGCCTCTTGTACCGGACGGCAGGAGGAGTTTACAGGGTTCAGACTTTGATGACTGGCATCTGCAGGAGCACGACCTGGAGAACATCGAGCAGGTCTCGCTGGCCTCCTACAGCTCTAATGAGCAGTCCGATGACGGCTACCCACAAATGGGTTTGGATTTGGACACCATAGACAGTGGATTTCTGGAGTCCGACTGCTCCAGCCCTTCTGCGTTTGACGGGAACGAGCAGATCGAGACTTCTTCGCTGGATGGCGTGGGACGCTCCCATTCAAATTATGTCAAACAGTGGGTGGCTTTTACATCAGTCCAAGCTGATGCCCACAGCGATGGAAAGTAGCTGTTCATGGGAGTTTCTACTGCTACAACAAACTAAATCTTAGCCGAATTATAGGCAATAGAAAGTGAAGGCATGACACTTCACTGGTTGGACCTACCTTGCTCACAATGTGTCTGTGAGCATTTTTTTTATTACACTGAACTGTATTTGTGGCATAAATGAACTCATTGGACATCAGTGATCATTCACAGGACATTGGTCTACATTAAGACTGCAGGACAGTATGTGTGACTGCATCTTGATTTGCATACTATCATTCCTTAAGGTCTATAGACTTTAGTCAGGGTAGCGCCATATTTAATGCATGACAGGATTGGAAACGAGGCTCTAAGAGAATGAAGTACGGTCCATTCAAAGGATTGTATTGTTGTTCAGCAATGTACCAATTGTTCAGCTGACTGAAGAAAAAATACTTCAGCCTTCAATATGGCGTCGAACCTGATTAAGGTCTGTAGTCAGAGGTCGTGCTACTAAAAATAATTATTTGTCACTCTAATGGACTGGGTTGTACTTTTTCTGTCATACTTTATTTTTATATTTTAGTAAAATATTGTGACACTCAGTACCTTTTAATGTGACTTTGTCACAAGACCTTCAGAATCCCTTGAATTATTCTCTTCAAATCCTAAATCCTACTACATTTTGAAACCTTTTCTCCTTTTTTCTTCTCTTCTAATCGCTACAGGCTATTTTTGACTGAAAGTAAAAGTGAAAAAAAATATAGTAGTTGTGAGAAAATTTAAAATTGGAAATATAATTACATTTTGGCGTGTATTACCGAGAAAAAAGTGGCCACTCAAAACACCATTACAAGAAATAACATCTCAGATTAACACGCAATGCATAAGAAGGTCATAGCTCAAAATTGCAACATATTAAGTTGTAGTTAATTTTTAAATAATTACATTTTTCTCTGGGGCGGGATTCCACAGTGTCCTTTTAAAGGCCAGTTCACACCAAGATATTTAAGAGAATTCACACCACATTTCTAACAACTGAGGTACGATTCTACTTTCAAAATGATATTTTCCAGCAAATGAAAAACAAAGACATTGACGGCCAATTAGAATCCATCCTGCCTTAAAAAGCATTTAAAGTGCATTTAACAGAGCTGCAGCATGCTTCTATAATAAACAACATTTTATCGTGCATTGATTTGGATCCCAATAGAGTTAGAATTTGTGGTGTGAAGGATGGAAAGCATTTTCAATTATCATCGTGCATTTACAATTTTGCCAAATTACCCACACAACCTCTGCATTTAGCGTGCATGCCATATTTAAGTATAAAATGAATGAAGATGAAAATGAATGAAGTTAAAGTTCAAGATTTGGTCACTGAAAAACTAATATTATGTTTGGAACTATATTTGGAACTTTTTTAATTTAATTTAGCATGCTAACACAAACAATACAAGACGTGTCAGACAAGGTCTGTGGTGATTATATGATGTGGTTGTATGTCTCAATACTGGCATGCCATCTTATTACATTCTCAGCTTCAGCTCTGTACTTTCCCAGCAGCAGTTGAAGTACATTTTCAGTATGTAGCAAACGTATGGGACGTGAGGTGCGACCAGTTTTAGGTAGGCTCCTGATTATCTAAAGAGGTAAGACTGAGAATATACTGTACATTATACATTTCGTGACTTTTTTTTTTGCGTGAGAAACGCATGAGTTTGCAGTTCTTCTGTCACTGCACACAATGTTGCAAGTTATCAGAGTTTCCTCTGAGCAAGATAAGGCATGTTTCAGACAGATCTACAAAATGCCAGCCACCTGATAATACTACGGGTATTTCTACATATCAGATCATTTGTGCAAACTATTAGCTCTTTTTTGTGTGTGTTTTGCAGACAGCTTTTTAACAGTTTCTCCATTAATGCTCTGATTTTCACAAAATGATTCATGCACTTTATTGTAACGGTATGATTATTGCTTACTAAGGAAGTAGAGACAGTTTTTTTCTTCTTTTTTTATTTTTTAGCTGGAATGCAGGTTATGAATGAAACTCACATTTATTTTTTTTAGCCTTATTACTGTCCAATTCCTGCTGTTCAGCCTAATAAGTATTAACAAACAACTTTTCAGTATGTAAACAAAAACATCAACTTGTACAGAAAACATCTGGGCCCTGTTTTTTCAAACTATGCTCAAAACGCAACTCCGTTTCTGCAACACCTGAAAGTGAAAGATGAAAATAAAAAAAGACACTGTGACATATAGTAGAAAACCACAAATAAAAGTTGACATTTGTAACTTTTAATCTCTTAAATCACTGTATTAAATGTCAGCTACAGTCATTTATAGAATCAGTCATACGTGGGAAAAGTCACATGAAGATGTTTCTGACTGGAAATGTTACTAGAATAATATAGGATAATAAAAAAAATGATGTTTAGGCATGTTCAAAACGCATTCAGATCATCCCCTTGATGTAATACCTGTATGTGAACCTTTCTGTGCAAAACGTTCTCCTTGCTAATGTTAGATTATGTTGTATATACGGTTTGAAAGCGAATGTGTTTACCTGCAAAGGCATGATAACACTCGTGATGTTCGGCGAAGCGAGAACCGTGAGATGCCATCTTCACTAATGAGAGATTTTTAGATAAAATTTGAGGTTGAGACCTCCTACATAAACAGGAACTACTCTGTATATAAAGCCACCTTGATGCCCTTCACTGCCTCAGACTTCAGCTTTCTCGCTATTATGTAATATTTCTCCAATGCTTCAGAATAAATCTGGTGAGTTGATATGTGTCTTCTCTAAAATTTGAGTGTACATACATACTTGATTTGTAAGCGTCTTGGGTGTTTTGACTTGTACTGTTTATTCTCATTAAAAAAACATCTGATTTTTAACCACTTAGAATTGAAATGAATGAAACCTGTGGGGTTGGGTGTGTTGAAGGTTTATTAAGACGAATGGTTCTGGTATTTCTCGCTCGTGAGTTGCCTTTAATGGGTTCAAAATGAGTAAAATTGTTATGTTTATGCTGAATGTTTCTTGTCAGTTGTGCGAGTTCTGGTCAAGCGGACGTTTGGAAGAGCGTGCCCGTAAAGATTTGTACAAGAACAATGAGCCGCACTGGGATTTTCTGCATTTTCTTGGCTTTTTCAGTGCAGCCTAAAGCCGCTTCACCCGGTAAAACTTGTTTCTTAAATCTGCACTTTCAGTTACAATGGTTTATCAAAAATGCTTGACCATTTCCCTGTTTTATCGCTGACAAAAGGGGACGTCTGTGTGACGGATTACTGGAATACCTTCAGCTGCTCTTTAAAACTACCAATCACGTTTGCTAGAAACATATCATACTGTCTGGAGGCTCATAAGATCAGTAATGACGAGAAGTAAGCATGCTCCAGTTATTCATTCAAATGGTCTCTTTAATAATTGGTTTTCTTTTGCGCATGGATGTATGCATTACCAGTGCACTGCAAGATTTGACCAAACATGAATTTTCACACACAGTAACACATATAGATGCCAGCTTCAGAGAGTACATGAAGATCACATCTGCAGTCTCAGAGTACCGGATCTCACCAGTGTTGATAAATATTCCATGACGCTTATTCATTTGGAAAATGGCACTAAGAATTCATCCCTTTTGGGCATTTTTCAGCCAGCAAAAAATAGTGAGTAGCATTTGTATGTAATCAGCTATGCATAATCAGTTTATATTTCACATACACAAAGCTTCTCTCTTTTTTCAGTTAAAACAAAAACCCCATATAATATGACCAAACGATATGCAGATGGGATGTATCATTTCTCTTGGAACAGTGGATACGAAAACCATAAGTACCGAGAAGCTCTACTCATCAAATACCAATTCAAATACTACAAAGATGGAAATCCCGCAAGTGTAAGGCTTATTATATTAATGATTCAATTATGAATGTCCGCCATTCATGTTCTCAGAGAACATCCTCTGTTTCACCCACATCAAAGAAGCATATGTGACACCATCTGTCTGCGCATTCCTGTTTTGAAGATAAATGTGTTCTATCAATGGCTTACATTAACTTTTTTTTTTTTTTTTAGTATAAGCAAGTCAGTGTTTACAACAAAGAAGAGACTGAGATTAATGAAAAACAGCTTGATCTGAATTCTAAATACACTGCGACGGTGAGGAGTACGGTACAGAAAATAAAGGGATACAGTGGAACGTGGAGCGACTGGAGCAGCGCAGTGACGTGGAAAACAGGTTGATACTCAATTCTTATTTGTCTATTGATATCAAATCAAAGTGGATCCATCCATGTTTGCTCTGTTGATTCTTTAAGCCTCTGATTTTTGTAGAAGATGAGCCCAGTCAAGTCAGCAAGATTGCCATTGGGATGTTAGTATTGCTTGGACTTTTAGTTCTGCTTATGTCCATTCCTGCTGCCAGGTAATTGTTTCTCATATTCTCTGCAGTACATGGGACAAATCTACAGAGATATTGATTGAAATAGATAATGAGCACCTCTTTATGCATTGCAGATTTAAGTTGAAAGAAATTTCATGGGTGCCAACACCAGCAACGTACTTCCAGCCACTTTATCAAAATTACCAAGGCAATTTTCAGGTAATGCTTCACACTTTATGCGTTTCGGGGGTTTAAACTATTTGGGATTTCATCAAATGACTGGAAGGGGCTTGTGAAATAGTTCGAATATGTTGATTTGCCGCTTAGTTTTTTTCAGCTGGTGCTCAATTATTAATGGTTTCTATTATTATCAATGATAAATACAGCTGCTGAATATTTTTGTGGAAACCATGTTACATTTTCCCCCAGGATCCTTAGATCCTTTGTTGAAAAGGAAGTACAAAAAATAGTTTATATATATAATAAATATGTAAAATAGAGTTTTTTGTGATATTATAAATGTGACCCTGGAGCACAAAACCAGTCATAAGTAGCATGGGTATATTTGTAGCAAAAATACATTGTATGGGTCAAAATCATAGATTTTACTTTTATGCTATGTAAAGTAAAGATCATGTTCTATTAAGACATTTTGTTCATTTCCTACCATAAGTATGTCAAAACCTAACTTTTGATTAGTAATCTGCATTGCTAAGAACTTTATTTGGAAATTATTAAAGGTGATTTTCTCAATATTTTTTTATTTTTTTGCATGCTCAGATTGCAGAGTTGCAAATATAGGCCAAATATTGCCCTAACAAATTATCCTAACCATCCATGCATTTTTTAATGAAGGTAATCCTGTCTTTTATTCACCTTCGGAGCATCCTAGGTGAATGTGACATTCTTCTTTTGAGTTATAATAAAAATTTTCCAAATGTTTGAATGGGTTTTAGTGGGTTTGAACAGGTGATAGCCGTTACACTTCGGAAAGTACGTGCACATATTCGTGATAAAACATCCGTCACGTGGCTCCAAAGTGAATAAAGTCCTCCTGTAGTAAATGCATTTTTGTATGATAAATACCCATATTTCAAACTTAATAAGTCAGCAGACGTGAGAGAAAAGTCATTACTAAGTTTGAAATATGGATATTTATCATACAAAAAAGCATTGATTAGCTACAGGAGGACTTTATTCACTCCCGGAGGCATGCGAGGGAAGTTTCAATATGAATACCCACACGTTATTTTACATCTTCCAAAGTTTCCAAAGTGTAATGGCTCTCAGGCATTTAAACCCATTCAGAGGCTTGGAGGGGTCTGGACAATTTTCATTATAACTCCGATTAGCTTTGTCTAAAAGAAGAAAGTCACATACGCCTGGGATGCAACAAAGGTGCGTAAAAGATTTTCATTTTTGGGTGAACTATCCCTTTAAGACTGGAGTAATGATGCTAATGATCACAGGAATAAATTATATGTTATTCTTATTGAAAACTGTAATAATACATAATGTGATTGTGTAAGATATTCATAAATTCAGATCCTACTAATGTTTGTTCTCCTCCTTTTTTCACAAGTGTTGGGTTTTGGCAAAAAGTCCTATGCAAGATCTTCAATTTATAGAAGACTTTTCAAAAATCGACAAGATTTCTGAGGTCCTTACTACACTACAGGACCAGGTAGACAAAGCAGGCACGTATCCCACAGCACAATGCCACACACCCTATGTGGGCCCCACGGCTGAGGTCTGGGCCCCGTGCCAAATGCCTGATACGTGCATCGAGGCGAGCATCCCGTGTGAGGAATTTTCGTTGTTCTGCGAAGAATTGCCTGATCGAGTGGACAACATCTTCCAGTCTCTGAACTTGACGTGTCTGGGTGGGGATGTTCTGTCTCTGAAGGACTCGGCTCTCAGTCTCGAGTGTTTTGAGGACTGTGAGGCTTCAGAAGCACCGGTTATCATTAACCCAGTGCCTGCGTGTTTCAAACAAGACTACTGCACTCTTACCAACAGCCCCACTGGCCCCATTCCCACATTCACCAGACCTGTAGACCAGGACGATAACACCTCCAATGATCAGATGCAGGTAGACATTACACCGCAGACTTCTGAAGATATGTAGACATCTTACACTCTTAAAAATAGATGTGTTTAAAAGGCTCTTCACAGCGATGCTATAAGGTTCCACATAGAACCATTCAGTCAAAGGTTCTTCAAAGAAGCATCTATTTCTTACCCTTTTAAAATCCGATGAATCTTTTTTCGCTACAGAGAACCTTTTGTGAAACAGAACTGTTCTTCTGATGTTGAAAGTTCTTCAATGGCATTGCAAAGCACTTTTTTTTTAAGAGTATATCTAACGCTGATCATTTATTCACTTTTAAAGTATGACTATGTTCTAGAACAAAATTTACCTCTTTAAATAATGTAAAAAATACATTCTTATACTGTACTTCAATGAAAACGAGTTGCTCATAACTTCCCACTATAGTTGACATTTCAAGTGAGGTTTGAGTTTTTGTGTGCACTGATTATATGATTTTGTGTTTTTCATTTTCTTTCATTAATTATGTTACATTAGTGTTAAATGTACTGTGTTTCCATTTGTGGTATGGAGAAAATATGTAATTTATGCGTTTAGGACAAACCTGCAATTTCACATTTCACCTGGAAGAATAGATTTAAGAAGTTTATGTAAAAGTAAACTTGACCAGGGTAAATAACCATATACAGTGCCCTCCATTAACTTTGGCACTCCTATAATTTTTTATAAGTAAAATATCCCCTAAGTATATTCCCATTCATAGTCACAACTCCAGGGTTCGTATTGAGCACTCCAGGGTGATTATGGACATGAAAATATCCAGCCCTGGCTTCCTGTTTTCACAGAAACATTTCCTTAATCATCAACACAATGAGAAAAAAACAAATAGTATATTTATGATGTGCAGCAAAAGATAACTGAGCTTTACCAATTAGTGAGGTGGCTTTAAGAAAAAAGCTAGAGCAGTGAAAATGACCGTTTCCACCATCAGGGAAATAATTAAGAATTTCCAGTCAACATAAGATGTTACGAAGCTGCCTGGAAAAGGACGTGTGTCTCTGTCATCCTAACACATGGCGAGGAGTAGAGTTTGAGAGGCTAAAGACTCTTTAAGGAGCTGAAGAATTGCAGTCTCACTGTCAGAAAACCTTTAAAAAAAATAGTCAAACAGCCCCAACATCAGCACGTGTTGTTCAGGAGGGTTTATGAAAAATTCTCCTCGCTCATCTCCAGCATGTTCAGTTGTCAGACAGGACTGGAACTACAAATGGGACTGGCTTCTATGATCAGATGAAACATAAAAATGTGCTTTTTAGCAGCAAACTCTCAAGATGGGTTTGGTTACCACAGGGATAAAAAGTACTCCATGTGTACAATGAAGTATACAACTGTATTTTTGATGTTGTGGCTCTATAGTTCAGCTGGAGGTCCTGGACATCTTGTTTAGACACATGACATCATGGATTCTATCAAATACCAACAGATACCTTTGATTAATAATAGCTGACAGATGCGGCACCCGGTGTGGTCTTCTGCTGCTGTCCATCTGCTTCAGGATTCGATGTGATGTGCATTCAGAGGAGCTATTCTGCATACCTTGGTTTTAACAAGTGGTTATTTGAGTTACTGTCTGCCCATTCTCCTGTGACCTCTGACATGAACAAGGCATTTTCATCCAGACGACTGAACTACTCTCTGGATATTTCCTCTTTTTATTAACCATTCTCAGAAAACCCCAGAGATGGTTGAGCGTCAAAAACTCAAGGTAAATAGCAATTTCTGAAACAAATTGCATATTCCAACAACCATTGCATATTCAAAGTCCCCTTTTTTTCTTATTCTGAGACCCAGATTAAACTTCAGCAAGTCGTCTTCACATCCAGATGCTTAAGTTGCTGCCATGTGATTGGCTGATTAGCAATTTGTGTTACCAAGCAATCAAACAGGTGTACCTACAATGCTGTATGCCAGGCAACCCGTAACCCGTGTTTTTCCAACCTTCTACTGGTGAAAATGCAATGGAACGGCAGTCAAAACCGTGACTCATACTAGATCGAGGTACAGTACTCCCATCCAAACTCTGACGTCAAATAGCCCACAAAACAACAATGGTAGCCCCCTACGGATGCTGTGTTTATGCTTATGTGGTGTTCAAATAAATGGTATAGCAGCTTGGCTTACCTTATGTAGCGTTTTTCCTCCTCCGTTTCCCTCAAATAAGCAAGGAAAGTACTTTTGGTGATAGAGTTGTGACTCGCGGGCTTAAAAACCTGCCTGGAATGCAGCATAATAAGCGGCCAGTGGGCAGTGTTGACAACTTGGCTATTTTGTAGCTAGATTAGTGACTTCCTGCCCCTTTTTAGAAACTTTTTTCAAAAGTTTAGGGACAAATGTAGCAACAACTTGGACAAACCTTATCTAAGTTCTCATACTTTCAGTGAGTACAGTATATCTTGGCTGCTGCATTCAAGAAATTAACAGATATGTGCGACTGGTTACATACACATATTAAAATAGAAACCAATCTCAAGCGTGCAAACCATAACGGACTGGCTGTACTTTACCAAATCTGCAATTAAATGCTATTATTACAGCTTTAACTGAGGGTGCTTTTGATTTCATTTGTGAATCAATCTCAGCACCGCTGTAGAAACGGGTCTGCTACTGCACATTAATCTGGAAGTTGTCAACCACAGCACCACCACTGTGTTTTCACAAGTAACAATGGTGAACCAGCTGATGAACATTTGCGCAAAGCATGCTAAACCGTGCACTGATGAGCACAGAACACTAGAGCTCAGCCTCAGAGGAGACGAGCAGTGGATTTATTGATTGATTTGCTGTATATCATGCTGCTGCCCTACAGGTTGAATATAAACACGCAATTTCTTCCCCAGCTGTTTACCTTCACAGACAGTTTTTATAACTCATGTGATTTTTTTTACATAAACTTGTTTGTATTTGACAGTTTAAGCACAATAAGACATGATAGTTTAGTACTCACATGCCTTGTGACGAAAGAAGTTTAATCTGATATGGGTTAAAACACATGATTTCATGATAGACATGATAATCAAGACACAAACGTATGTTTTTAGCAAATTATATATGAGGTATGAGCTGTAAAGGCTCAGCTCTATTCTGGAATGGGGAGGAAAAGCAGCAGCTTATTTCCATACTAAGACATTTTGGACAATGCTACGCGTAAGACTTTGGAGGAACAGTTTGAGGAAGTGGCCCAGTGCACAAACCATGTTGATAAAGACTTGTCTGACGGAGTTTAAGCAACTTTGAGATGAACTGGAACAGAGATTGGCAGCCAGGCCGTCTCATATCACTTGTGCCTGACCTCAAATGCTCTGATGAATTGGCATTTTTATTTTTCATACTGGACAGTGACACTAAACTCTTTTAAATAGGGAAGTAACTGTAAGTAAACTTTCATAAGTACAATTCTTGGTACATATACAGATGTATTCAATGACAACAACCATCCCACGCATACGTGCTTGGCCCTAACTTAACTTCCGGTAAACATCCAAATACAATCAATAACAACAACTAAGTCCTTTCTAGAGTAGATAATTGTTTTGATAACAAGCAATATATGTTTGCTGGGTAAATCAGACGGATTTATTAAAAAAGCAAACTCATTCTCTCCCAGCAGGAAGTGCATTAAACTCGGGAAGCGAGAGGACAAAGCAGCTCTGAGCTTACAAACACTGCCTTATATGCAGGATGAAATAAAAATGACAGTCTTCCTTCAGAAATACAGTGATATAAAAACACTCGTGCCTTGGTTTGATTTTTAAACCTGCATTACGTGGTTGTAGCCGGCGGCACTAACCAGACTGATGAGCAAACACAGACCGGAAGTTAACTTAGGTCCAGGTGTGTGCGCCAGATGAAACCGTCTATAGGAGAGCATACACAGACAGAAGGACAGACGATAAATAAATAAACAAAAATATAAACAAATAAGAAAGTAAATACAAATAAGCTTTGAGTAAAGGGGCAGTCGTGGCCTACACTGTAAAAAATAATCGTAAAAAAACGGTCAAATGACTGGCAGCTACGGCTGCCAAACAAAAACCGTAAAATGAAGGTAAAATATCTTAATTTAAAAAAGAAAAACCTGTAAAATAACAGTGTTTCTCTGTAGAACTTGTAGTGCTGTCACTTTATTGAAGGTGTTTGATCATTATAATCTAGGAAAAATCCATAAAATAACA
>JAUMHP010000043.1:7261865-7275110 GCA_032361065.1 Enteromius trimaculatus
GAAAAAATCTGTAAAATGATAGTTTTTGCACTTTATTGGAATTAAGATATTTTTCATTTATTTTACGGTTTTTGTTTTGTCAGTCATTTGACCGTTTTTTTACGATTTTTTTTTTTTACAGTGTACAGTATGATGGATAGAGAGCCCTGTAACCTGAAGGTTGTGGTTCGAGTTCCAGGTCTGGAAGGGATTGTATGTGGGGGGAATGAATGTCCAGCGCTCTCTCCACCTTCAATACCACGACTGAGGTGAGACCCTTGATCAAGGCACCGAACCTCCAACTGTTCCCAGGGCGCCGCAGCAATGGCTGCCCACTGCTCCAGGTGAGTGCGCGTGGTTGATCACTTCTCACTGCTGTGTGTGTGCACTTGGATGGGTTAAATGCAGAGCACACATTCCAAGTATTGGTCATCAAACCTGGCCATATGTCCTTCTTCTCCTCCTTCTTGAGTAAACGTCTACACAGGTAAATGGGAGAGTGAAATAAATAAATATGAACGACTTTGATCAGATCAACTTACAGAGGTCATTTGGACCTAATTAACACAAACAGGATAATCTTCTATAAAAGTATATAGCACACATGCTATAGTACCATGCAGATGAACAAACAGACAATACATAAATAACTAAATAAAAACAAAAAATAAACTAAAAACAAAAAAACTAAACAAATAAATATAAAAGTAACATTAGGATGAGTAAATTGGGTAAGTAACAGGTAAATTGAAGAGTGTAGAAATAAACAAATAAATATGAAAGTAACTGAATAAAATTTAATGCTAAACTTTTACACAGGTAAATGGGAGAGTGTAAAAATACATACATGCATACATAGATTAAATAAATACGAAGATATCTGTAAACACACTTTAAGAGGGTAAACTTCTATACAGGTAAATTCGAGAGTGTAGAAATAAATAAATCTGGGATTAAACATGAATAACTTTGACTACGTAAACTTCTACAGAAGACAAACGGAGAATGTAAAATAAAAATAAATTAAATTAAATTAATAAACAAACAAACAAATAAACAAACTTCTATAGAGTTGTATGGAGAGTGTAGACAAACAAGCAAGCAAACAAACAAGAAATGAATGAATAAGAAGACAGAACGTGGTGTTTGGCTCTCTCCTGTCTCATCCCCTGTGCTGTGCCGCCCTCTGCTGTCTAAATCCGGGCCCTGCGCTTCTCTCCGCTGCGTGCGCGAGCGCTTGTTGGGGTGTGACGTCAGAGCTGCAGCGGCCATCCACTACAGCTCTGTAATGACAACATTACTGAGACATTATCCGCCTGCAGCCGTCCATGGCCAAGACCAAGAGCCAAGCTGTGAGTATATGATGAAAAACACAACATCTCGAGTCACACCGAATGAGAGGACGTCCTGGAGCCGCGTGTTTATTCACACTGTCTAAATTAGCCACTTGCTATCTTCTTCTAGCTAAGCAGCTTAGTGTTTTGGGAGGGGTTTCACTTTAGTAAGTTTTATACTGTAAATGTTATTCAGATAATTTAAGTACTTTGTTTGTTTGTTTTGGTGTTTTGGAAGACGAAGGGCACGGGCTTGTCTGTTTCAGCATTCCCCAATTTCTATGGTATAAAGAAATAACAGAAAAAAATAAAAGAAAATTCGTGCTTTACATAGTTCATCGTTATTGCATGAAGTGAAGTCATTAGTAATATACAGGTTAATTTTATTGTAATTACTGTGGTTGTTTTGACATGTAGGTTGTCAGCTGACAGGCTAAAAACAAACAGCAGTGCTCGTGAACATGCCAGAGGAAGTGACGCAGCAGCGCAGAGTCGGTTAATGATGGATTTGTTTAATTTGTTTAAGGTGTCTGTACAGTCACCTCGTGAAACAGCTCTCACTAGAGACGTGTTCACTTGACAAACAACACCATGACAGATTTAACCAGCCTTATACGAGCTAGTCCAACTCAAAAGGCAACTCTGACTGTTTTACAGAAGAAAATCACGTAAACAAATATGGCTTGTCATTAGGCCGGTTATTTTCACAAATTAGCCCAATTACGAATCGAAAGCAGAGCAGTTGTGTTAGGATGAAACAGCAAAACAGGCCAGAAGAACTGAAATTTTTTTCGGCTGTTACTTTGATTAAAAACAAGATGCCAAACAAGTCAGCATTTTTCTTATGTTTTTTTAAAGATTGTTTTACGTTTTACTGTTTTTTTTGTTGTTTTTTTAGGACTTTTGTTGCACAAAATTACGAAAAAATGTGCTTTTCACTTCATAGTCATAGAAAACCCAGGAAGAGTCATGGGAATGGATAAAATCATGTACATTTAGAAAATCAAATTTTGTGTCTTTTTGTATAGTATAATCTAGGTTCTTCCACATACAGAAAATAATCATCCATTGGTAAACTTAATTGTGACATAAGTCAAATTAAATGAAATTCTGAGTCATAATTATAAGATTTAAATTATAATGTCAGGAGGAATTCCCCCTCACGTGGGAGGATTTAAAGATTCTGGGGCCTAACACATTGGGGCTAAATTAATCATCTTCTTTTATATATGTCTACAGATTTTAATGTATGGTAGTTTTTCATGTCAAATTTGATGTTAGCTTTCTAAATAAAACAATAGGACAAAAACAAGTAGAACAAGAATGAGTTACCAATCAAATTAAATTAGTTTTAGCAAAATTAAGTTGTACAGAAAGAACAGAAGCCACAAAAGGGGCATGTAGATGTATTTTCAAATGTTTAAACTGAGCCTTAGAGGTGGCATGAAGGGCTTTGAATATATACATTTAACGACGACATTAATGTTTTAAATTTTTATTTTTTAATATAGAAATATTCAATGATTTAAATAACTAAAAAGATAAGTTGGAAATGAAACTAAAACTGCCAGCAGGTGGCGACAAGTCACTTCTTTTATCACTGAATCATTCTATTGAATTGATTCTTTCTAACGGCTGATTCATTCAGGAATAAAGCAAGTGAGCTAGTAATTTAATCATAGACGGATGAGAAACGCACTTTCATTCATAAAGGAAACAGCGCCGTGTTTGAATGGAGATGCGCAGCACTCAGCTGTTACTTTGTTTCCAACTATTTTACGACAACGACATAGAGCAAAATCAGCCAACTAATTTATTGCCAGACAATGCAAGTCACTTAATATTAACTTCTGTTTTACTAAATTGTTGTATTAAATCGATATCACATTTACAATCTCCCTTAATAATAATTGAATCTCTCAAAGCCCCATTATAACCCACAGAGCTCTCTACACTGAATAATGAATCTCTTATTTACATTGTGTCTACCTATAGCCTATATCTATTACTCTCGTCGGCAAAATGCATACAAATCTTTGAAGCTCCCCTCAGCGCAATCACAGATATGTTCGGGTCAGTTAAACAGGTGCTCCTAAATATGTTTTCATGATCACACACAGTAGTTTTCAGACATATTTGCGTGCGACTGAGAATAAGAGAGCGTGTCACACAGTTAGTTCAGTGCAACAGACCACGGAGAGAAGCCGATGCTGAACAGAGCTCAAAGACAGTCAGAGAAGTTAATTATCACATAAATACAGACTGTAAATCTCACAATTCAGTGTTTTTATCATCTCATATTTATGGCTTAGTTTCTCATAATTTCAACTTTATGTTATGACTTTATGTGGCAGAAGTGTACTTTCGTGTAAAAACAAAACAAACAAAAAAAGAAAGAAAAAGATGATCATTTCTATATATTATTTAGATGGAAAATCACACCACAGCAGTGTGATTTTTTTTAAGATTAAGTTACTTATTCAGTATCGCATTTTAATTCACTAAAGTTTAGGAGCCAGAAGAACCTGCAAATACTTCCACAAGATTAATAGCCTGTCGATAGTGAATACTTGAATAGTGATAGTGAATACAACCTGGTCTCAAAAAAAAATTCGTACCTTTGTGCACATTTTGTTCAACACCTGCACATTTCAATGCATTTTAAAAGAGAAATGAGTGGCACTAAAACACAGGTTCAATATGTGAATCTCGGCACGTTTTTATTACATTGATATAGGTATGTATAGTGTTTTTTTTTTACGTTGCTTCAGGTATGTATTGCGGCAATTAAGAATTCAGATATCCAGGGACTGTCACTAAACGTTGTTTTGAAAATCTGCCTAAATCCAACCCTAAACCTACCCGATAGCGTTAACAAACGGAGCTCCTCTTCTGTCATGTACATCTCTGTACTCCGTGAGCTCCCGAACAGACCTACCGTCTTACACATAGATGTGTGTGATGCTAATGTTCAAAAGCGTGAGTTTTCAAATCTCCCAGGCATTTTAATATCGTTTAGAAATCACATGATATAGTAGTAGTTGTGTGAAAATTCCGATTTATTAATCGAAACTCTAAATATATGTGAAAAGGAATAAAAGGGTTTTACTGCCTCTAGTGTTCATTTCTTTTAGAAACTTTGTTAAGTACTTGTTGGTACATATTTCACGTCTCTGTAAAAAGTCCACCCAGGTACCGCTGATGCCATGAGACCAGCAGCTTAATTAGACAAATGCAGCTGTACTAGGAAAACTGTGTTATGACATCTGCGTTGGGGTGTTGTTTATGTAACCACATATTTGATAATGAGCATCAGCACATGCAGGAAATTCATGCTGCATATTTTACCTAAAAAAAACGAAAAAAAAAAAAAAGAACACTGAATGAAACGGAGTCATTGTGCATGGGTGCATGCGAGCTAAACAAGTGTTTACACACTCCAAGATACGATCTGACATTTGCAGCTTGTAAGTCACAACACATATTTGGCAACTACAGAGATGTTGTCACTCAGTGTCTCATGAATGCTTAACAGCAGACGAGCTAGACATCATCTTCTCATATATATATACTGTCACCTGTCTTTTGCTGTGATTATGGTTTGTTTTTTAAAACATAAAAACACTTTGTCTAGACCTTTACGAATGTACAGTATTTTCCTTGTGAAGGCACTTTATGAGCTGGTTGCATTCATGCTTGTTTTGGCAGCCTATCAACCTTTACTATAGTGTTCTCTCATGCATACATGGCCACTATTTGCTTTTTAAGTCACTCAGTGCTGGCTGTTAAAGATGTCAGGGTATTGTATTTGTTGACTCTATCAAAACTCGACTTCCTAATCTAGTTTTAAATGTGACTTCCAGGAAAGATGTCTGTTGTGCGATCAGATTACAGCGTGGTACGCTATTTTGATGGCATTGATCCTGAGGGAGGTGGATGCCTTATTCCGCAGCTTCGAATCGTTACTGTTCTTTTAGCCGTTGTGTTTATGCCACTCCCATTTATATTATTAATGTGCTATAAAGGAAGTGATGTTACCTGTTAATACTTGAAGTATCTTTTCAGCTGATCCTATTACAAACACTACCAGTCAAGCTTCTCATGATCTTGTATTTTAACAAACATAATGTCTGTGTGTGAATTTCTTCATAAACCCAATATCTGAATTGAAAATCTATTTAAAACAAAATTCTGAGATAGACCTAAGTCATATGAGATAAAAAGTTAAAGATGTATTGAAATGTATTGTATCTTCTCATAGTTATATTAGTTGTATTTATGTTTCATAATTATGATTTATGAAAGCATGCATTTATGTGGAGGAAGTGTTAACCAAGGAAGCGGACACTTTACAATGCATTTTTCATACTACTGATGGCTTAAAATATTATTGGAACTAGTATTACTCAGAAATGGAAGATTTACATAAATAAACATCAAATAAAAAATATGATATAGTTATAAAAAGATATTAGAAAACGTTTGATTAGCGCTGAACAGGTCAGAGAATTTCTTTATTTGATTTTAGTGCTGTTTGCGTGCAGTTTGCGTACCATTCCTTCTACTTTTTAATGTATCATAACACTGTGTGTATACGGCATGCTTTCTTTTTTCTGAATGTCAAACTCCTGCAGCATCCATGTTGTCAGCTACAGGCAGGGGGACAGTCCTCTTCAGTCTCTGTGGTTGATTGGGTTTGGCAAAGTGGTATTGGAGAAGTGTCTTAGCAGGTGTCTGGAAAGTACCTGAGTTTTACACTAATAACAGAACCTTTTAGAATGTCTTTTTTTTCTCTCCACATTTCTCATAGTAAACAAATGAGGAGCGCTCAGCCTTCTGTGGGGAAGCATGTCTTCTTTTATTTGCATGGCTTTGGGTGTTATCTTAAAGCTAAACTGCCTCATGCTGATACATGCTGGTATATTAGGGCTGTCAGTTTAACACATTAACTGCATTAATTATTTATGCAAAAATAATGCAATTAAAAAATGTTATTGCGGTTAATGCACTGACTCCGCCCCCGACCTGTACATCATCTTACCGTTCATACAGTTAACGGTTCACAAATATGATGCAGGGCAACATCTTTTATGCATTTATGCCCTAAAATTCAAGATATTGGGGCAAATATGTCCCTTGAATATCTCATAACTTTCTGTCTAATATTTATGCCATATAAGTGATTAATCACACCTAAAATAAACATGTTTGTTTACATAATATGTATGCACGGTGTTTAATTTTTATTATCAGTATTTTATGCATGCATGTATATATTTAAGAAAAATACTTGACATTTACATATATTTATATATGACATCAATTATATGAATATAAATATATACATTGCAAATACAGGTAAATATAATCATAATATATCCTGTATGTGTGTGTCTTTATATATATACATTATAAATATATACAGTACACTCATATACAGCTTATTATGTGAACAAAAACTTTTATTTTGATGCAATTAATCTTGACTAATCATTTGACAGCACTAGGTTTTATACAACAGTTGATATTGTGTTTTATTTTAAACGCTGATGTGTTTTACCCAATTTCGCAGAGAACATAATACATTCAAAGCCACAGCAGAACTGAACAATAGAGCGATCTTTAGTTTATGATTGAATCCGCGTTTTGAACGAATCACGTGAACCAATGATTCAAAGACCCATTCATAAAAGAGCCCTGTACCTCATTCCTGAATGAATCAGCCGTTCGAATTAATAACATATATAAAAAATATTCAAATTATAATAATAATAATAATAATAATAAAGTTAAAAGGGATAGCTCACTCAAAAAAAATGTAATTCTGTCATTATCTACTCAAACCTGAATGACTTTCTTTCGTGAAACATAAAAGAAGGTACTGTTGGTAACAAAGCTGTTTTGGTTACCAGTGAATTAGTATGGACAAAATTACTAACATGTTCCTCCAATTGTCTACTTGTATGTCTTTATAGTTTATGTTAGACCATTGTAGACTAAATGCTTATGTGAAATAAATATTATGTTTTACAATTTGTAATGAATCGGTTCTTAGTTATAACTGTTTAAATCATCTTTTGTGGGTATTTTCACAGTCAAAATTATTTAGCAATTATTAAGATGAATTCATCAAAACATCATGTAATTAATTACATTTTTTTTTAATTGACTGACAGCCCTAATATAAACAACATGCGTCTTTGATCCTTATTAATGGATCCTCTGTAAGTCAATGGGTGCCGTCAGAAAGAGAATCCACAAGTAATCCACTCCAGTCCATCAAAGAAAATGAATAGATAGGTTTTGATGTGACTTCTTACTGAGGAAGCATTATTATAGATTCTGCCTCTCTATCCAGAAGCAACATTTCTTTTTGTTTTATTAAGATTGGAGTGATTTTAAACTATTAATGTTTAAAGTTATTACTAAGTAAAACATAACTACGAGAGCATCTTCTTCAAATGATCACCTCATTCGTTTCTTTGAGGTACAGTGCATGTGGTTAGCTTCAAAACTGTGGTTACACTTAACCAAAACCGTGGCACCAAAATGATGTTTTTGTAACTTCAGCAGGGTAAATATTTTGCATTCTCTGCAGCGTAAACAAAGGCAGGTCTGAGTGAATGAATGTGAGTACTCGTAATCCTGGGTGAAAACAAACACAGCCCTCCCCTCTGCGGAAGCTCTACTGTACTTTATCAGCTGCTTGTTACTGCCTCCAAGGTGGTTTTGTTCCTCATTGCACATGCAGCCGCATGTCTGAGCCTATGTCATGTTTGCTCTCTGTGTGTGTTTCGCTCGTTCAGTACGATGCTGCTCCCCTCCAGCCTAGCGTGGTGTTGTGCTCCTGTGCTTCTTCATCAATGGTAAGGACTCAGCTCAACTCCAACCTTCCTCACTGTCTCAGTATGGAGGTCCGCGGAGGTGAGGCAAGCGCTCAGCCAAAGACGTCTACCATCAAGCCTCCACAATCACGCAAGAAGGAGGATTTCAGCTTTGGCAAAATTTTAGGGGAGGGTTCCTTCTCAACGGTGGGTACCATTTTTGTTAGTAAACTTTATCGACTTTGCAAGCAGTTGTTATTTACAATTTCAAAACACATGTATACTTTCGGGGGTCTAAACAGCCAGTTTAGTTCTGTTTGCTAGTTGAATAACCTTTCTGCGATGGCTTTATTAATAGCTGTACACATTTGAATTGCAGGTTGTGCTTGCAAAGGAACTAGCCACAGGAAAGGAATATGCGAGTAATAGGCATTGCATTATATTTTATTCAATTACATAATAATATATGATAATAACTAAAATGAACTCAACTGATGTGATTTGTTTTCCAGTGAAGATTCTAGAGAAGAATCACATCAGGAAAGAGAATAAAGCACACTATGTGATCAGAGAGAAGGATATATTGTCAAGCATAGATCATCCCTTTTTCGTAAAGCTCTTCTTCACGTTTCAGGACTCTCATAAACTATGTATCCTTTTCAGAGTAAAACTGTGGACGCTGAGCTGTGAAACCGTGTAATGAAATCAAGCGTGTGTTTGTTAAACTCATTATTACTTTGTTAAAATGTTCTTAACTTCTAATCCGGCAGATTTCGCCCTCAGTTATGCAAAGAATGGAGAACTACTTAGATACATTCGCAAAATAGGCTCTTTTGATGAGACTTGCACAAGATTCTACACTGCTGAGATAGTCTGTGCGCTCGAGTATTTGCACGCGATGGGAATCATACACAGGTAAGTTACACTTTTGACCAGCAGTATGAAATGATTTCGTAATGCATTTTTAAATATTCAGTTGTGCTTTTTATTTGATTTTTTTTTTAGGGACCTTAAACCGGAGAACATTTTACTGAGCGAAGACATGCACGTTCAAATTACGGATTTCGGGACGGCAAAACAGTTGTCAGCAGACAGCGTTCAAAGTAACGCACCGTTGTTAAATATTTCGTGGAATTGCTTTGCTCTGGTTGTTGTTTTTTCCTAACGACTGTCGTTAACTTTCTTCAACCCCCTTGTAGGTCAGGCATGAAGCACTTGTTATGTATAGATACACTCTCAAATAACATAAATATGGGACTGTCTTATCGTTTTTCTTTGTGCACAAATGCTAGCACGGTTATGGTCACTGAAGCTATGCTGTTTGTGTCCACCTGAATCTGCTCTTAATAACAAGATCTGTCTTTACAGCAAGAGCCAATTCTTTTGTTGGCACTGCACAGTACGTTTCTCCAGAGCTCCTGACGGACAAATCTGCCTGCAAAAGGTGTTTTATTTCTATTATTATTACCAGATAAAGATGTGAATATGTTGTATTGCAGTTGTTTTATTGTTTGTGATCTTTCTCTTGTAGTTCTGACCTCTGGGCAATGGGTTGTATAATCTACCAGCTGGTGGCTGGATTACCTCCGTTTAGAGCCGGGTAAGTTACTGATCAATCCAGCTTTAGTTCAATTAAACATTCAAAATAGCGTGATGATGCTTTGCACTTGAGCTGAAGTGCTGATGGCTGATCACTGTTGTAATCGCAGTTTTAAAAAAACATGGTGTGAAATAACAGGAAGTGTTGGCTTTGGTGTTTATGACTTGTTTGTGTAGACAGTACAGAGGGCTTCTGAGGAAACCCCAACCACTGGGTCACGTGACTCGCTTGCCATTTTGGTTACATTACAACCAATAAATTGGCTTGGACGGCCGTTGAAAACAAAACACTCGACCACGTGACTGACTTAACCCTTTGGCGCTCTCAGCTCTTTGCTGCATTCGATTGATATGGATTCAGTTCAGTCAGTCATTTACTTTTGTCTTTTAATAGGAACGAGTACTTGATTTTCCAAAAGATAATAAAGCTGGAATATGAATTTCCTGAGAAGTTCTTCCCTAAAGCTAAAGATCTGGTGCAGCGACTGCTGGTAAGAATCTTTGTTTCCATTACCTGTCATCACTTTCAGGCCGGATGAGTATGTTTAAGCACACTCATTGTTTTCCTTATGATTTCAGTCTTTGGACCCTAGAAAGCGGCTAGGATGTGAGGAAATGGGTGGGTTCAATCCACTGAAAGGCCACTTGTTCTTTGAGACTATCTCATGGGAGAACTTGCCGGTTCAGACTCCACCCAAGCTGACCCCTTACCTACCAGCCATGGCTGAAGATGATGAAGACTACTATGGCAATGTTAGTAAGATTTATCATACCTTTTATGCACAATATTGTGAAAAAATGACACACACATATATATATATATATATATAAATATACACACAGTGTTTTTATTTATTTATTTTTTGTTGTTTTTGCTTCTTTTTTTTGTTTGGTAATTTTGTTATTTTTGTTTCTTTGTTTTGCGTTTAATTTGGTAGTTTTTATATTTTATGTTTGTGTTTTGGTTGTATTGTATTTTGTCATTTTTTGTCTTTGTTTTGTGTTTCATTTAGTTGTTTTATGTTGCAATGTTTATTTTTTAAATAGCCTCATATATTATGTTTTAAGAAATGAAATCGACCACTTATAAAAACTGACGTTTTCAGCACACATTACTGGTCTTCTGGTGAACGAAGAGCCCGTGCAAGTTAATCGACAGAAAATTACTTTGTCTTCATAATCTTGTTGAAATCTGTGCAGAACATCCTTATACCCTCTCCTCTGACTGTCAGCCTATGGTGATGGTGCTAAAATCAAGCTCTGCCATCTATTTTGTTCTCATCTATTTTTTTTCACTGTTTGATATAAAGATAAATCGGCCACGAGTTCAGGTTTAACTAATGTTAAGTATTTAAGTTGTCGCTGGGTCTTGTCACTGTGTACTGATTTGCTGTTTTATTTGAATCCCACAGTACGAAGATCTCCTCAGTCAGTTCAGCAACCTGCAGGTGGTCCCATCCAGCTCATCTCAGATCGTCCCATTGAGATCCTGCAGCAACATTGAGCAGTACATCCATGACCTGGACAGCAACTCCTTCGAACTGGACCTGCAGTTCTCCAGCGAGGAGAAACGACTTCTGCTCCAGAAGCAAACAAGTGGAAACCCTTGGTATGTGATAACCTTCATTCAGAAATTTGTTTTCCTGCTCATAAACGTTCATTCTGGTTAAATATTAAATTGCCATCCTGTAGTGACAGCGCAGTATAAACACACATTCGTTTTGTTATTACACATAGTAATCGAGATTATAAATGGTTGCGTGTGTATGTGCTAATAATGATCTTCTTTATCTCTTGCATTTCCTGTTAAGGTTTTTTTATAGCATGCTGTAAAGTGAACTCTTGATCATTATAGTTCTGTTTTCAACACCAAGTAGCACTAACTGCCAGCTTGTTATTCATTAACATCTGCTGTTTTCTTCTGTCTTAAAGGCACCAGTTTGTTGAAAATAACTTGATATATAAAATGGGACCAGTTGACAAACGAAAGGTAACCTTTTTCTCCTTGTTTTTTTTATCTTTTATGTTGCCTAGAGTGAAAAACAGGTGCAGGGTTTTCTTTCTTTTTTTTTTTTTTAAAGAGTTGAATATGAAAACAAATAGCACCCTCTTTTGGATGCAGTTGGTAATGGCAGTACATGTTTTTGACCCTTTCTTGTTTGTTTTTTTCTACAGGGACTGTTTGCTCGACGCCGTCAGCTTTTACTGACAGAAGGGCCACATCTTTATTATGTGGATCCTGTGAATAAAGTACTAAAGGGGGAAATCCCATGGTCTCCAGAGTTGCGTCCAGAGGCCAAGAATTTCAAGACATTTTTTGTCCACACGGTAAAAATTGATTACATTATAATTAGTGCTGTCAAATGATTAATCGTATCATATCACAATTTTTGCTTACAAAATATATATGTATGTGTACTGTGTATATTTATTATGTATATATAAATACACACATACAGTATATATTGTAAAAATATTAACATATATATATATTAATATTATTATATTTTATGTTATAAATGTATTTTTTATATAAACATAACATATTTTTCTTAAATATATACAGTGCCGTCCACTAATATTGGCACTCTTGGTAAATCTGAGCAAAGGTAGCTGTGAAAATAAAATTTGATCTTTCATTCAAAAACATTCACACAATTCTAACCTATCATTGAAGAAGAACAATTGAAGATAGTGAGAAATTCTTGTGATGAAATAAATGTTTTTCTCCAATACTGGAGATGAAATGAAAAAATGAGTTTTTTAGCAGCAATCACTCAGGTGGGTTTGGTGAGCACAGGGATACTCCATGTGTACAATGAAGTATACTGCTGTGTTTTATCTTGTGGGCTGATATTTCTGCTGGAGGTCCTGGACATCGCGTTTAGACACTTGACATCATAGATTCTATCAAATACCAACAGATAACAAATCTAAAACTGACTGACTCTGTTAGAAATCATATAATGGGCCATGGTTGGGTCTTCCAATGGGACAATAATCCAAACACAAACATAAAAATTAACAAAACAATTAGTCACTAAACACAAACAGAAGCTGCAATGGCTGTCCCAGTCCTCTGACCTGAACCCTGCAGAAAATGAGTGAGGTGAACTAAAGAGGAGAAGCACCACCATGGAGCTGGTATTGTGAAGGATCTGGAGAGATTCTGGATGAAGGAATGCTCTCAGGTGTTCTCCAAACTCTTCAGGCATTACAGACGAAAACTCAGAGCTGTTATCTTGCGAAAAGGACCAAGGGTTTACCAAGGGTGCCAATATTAGTGGGGGGCACTGTACATGCGTGTATTTATATATTCATAATAAATATGCACAGTATGTACACACATACTGTGTAAACAAACACTTTTATATTGGACTGATAATAATATAGATACATAAGCAGTTTTATATATATGGGTCATTACTGTTATACTGTCTCTATGATTTACTTACTCTTTTTTTTTTCTAAAATAGTTACATATTTAAGTGAAATTGCTGAAATTATAT
>JAUMHP010000043.1:7286004-7301694 GCA_032361065.1 Enteromius trimaculatus
ATATATATATATAGGGTGGCCATAGATTCATTTCTTACATCTTTGTGGGAAAATATGACCTAGACAAATTTGATATATATTTTCTCTAATTGTTCCCTGTGGTATTTGATAATGAAAACCATCCCATAATTGAGTTCTGCTTTTTACATGTACTCTTTTACACCCCATTACCAGCAACAACAATATATTGCAAGGAAGCATATTTTGTATTTATATATTGCGTAGTCAAATGTGGTTCACTATGGAAATACTGTCGTCATGTGTTTTCCTTTCCTCTCTCTCTTGCCAGTTGGTTAGTATCGGCTCTTCGTACAACTACGGAAATGAGGATCAAGCTGAGTTCCTCTGCGTGGTCTCCAAGGAGCTGCACAATCAGTCATACGGCACAAACAGCGAGCCCAGTGAAAAGGCCAAGGTGAGGCTGACAGAACCCTTTCACAGTCTCCGGTGCGCTCTTCCCTCGTGTCTGGACAGAAATAGTCACTTACGCACATATCGTAAGAAAATGTCCCACAGCTCTACTCTTCAGATGGTCACGTGGCATAACAGTACTCAAAAAGCTGATTAACCAGATCAATGTGTTCACGCCTGAGTGTTTTGTTTCCCTGCATGCCTTGCACGTTGAGGATGTGGAAATAGTTTTTTTTCTTTTTTTCCTGTGTTTCTTGGTGAGGCATCATTTACATATCACTTAAGCTGATAATTAGGTCTCTGCTGAATGCGAAGGCTCCCTCCCTCTCTGAATCTGTTACTAAAGCTCAATTTGATGCACGTTGTCTGCCTGTATTTGTGCCTATTAGAAAGCCCTACAGTTATATCCTCCACTCATCTAGGCTGCTCTCTGTTCCCAGATAATGATAGAAAACCTGCTCCATATTTAATGCTTCTCCGTCAAATGCTTTAGCCACAAGTTTCCTTCTGAAAATCCTCTTCTGCGGCTTCATTCGGCTCTATTTTGGTAGTTTTGTGATCGTGTAATGCTGTATCAGGTCAACAGGGGTTATGCAAAGTAATAAACACGTTAGGATGATATCAGCGAGCCATTGTTGTAGGCTTCCTGTGAGGGCCACACAATCGCTTGTACAAATAAGCAAAGGGCTGGGTGATTGTGGCTGGGGAAGTTTTCAGATTCTAAAAGATGCCTCAATTTTTAATTTCCATTTATCCATTTAAAACAAAGTAGTAAAATTCTTAGCTAGTAGCTTTTTTTGTGAAACGTTTTAAATCATATCTTGAATATTTAATGTCTTTCCCTGTTTTATTTAGACATGCTCACTTTCGTCCTCCAATCTATCCATTAACAGTCGTTCCTCTCTTGCAGATTCTTCAAGAACAAGGCTCTCGAATGTGAAACGACTGTGTTTTTATATCCTCCGGTCCTGCAGTTGCTGGGCAAAAAACAACACGCACCATATCACATCGAGAGAGGACTGTAGAGCGGAATGACAACCTATTTGGAATGGGTTCTGTTTTGTTTTAGATTAATTGACACTTGTTTGTGCCTGCACGGTTATACCGGACTGTTGTTTCTTGACATGGGTGGATCTATCTGAATCGTTTTGTTTGAAAAGGTAGGAATATGCATGTCGTTAGTAAGCAAAAAGGGCCTCAATCACGCCTGGTCCAATCATGTTTACTCAGGGTCTCTTATTGACTTACACAAAATGTTTATCATGTCATTTGTGGTCCAGTGAGCAATTTTGTTAAAATGGAGGAAAAAAACTACAACTGTATATTATGCCAGATAGTTGAACCTCGTTTAAAATCAGAATTAAGAGAGGAAAAAAAAAAGTGAGCATAAGTATTATTTTGATTGAGACTACATTATGAAAGTCTTCTAGCAAGGGTTTTTGTTTTAGCATGTTTGTAAGAACAGGTGGGATTATGATTTGATTTTATTTATTATTTTTGACTCGTATAGTGTTAGTTTTTATACCAGAAGGGTGAAAGACCATCCGTAACAGTTTGCCTCAAAGTTTCCTCACGTTTTGTGAGGGTTTTACTGTTGCTGCCTTGAGTTGGTTAAAAACTGAGAAGAACAGAAAACGTTTGTCTTCCATCCCCGACGCTCATTCCACTTGGATTTTTGGATAAACTGGAACTATTTTTAAAGTTTTTTGGGGGGAGCGGGTGAAAAACTTCGTGACACAGCTAGATTTGATTTAATCGGAGAATGAAGGCGAAACAACGAAGGCATTCGGACTGATTTGTTTCGGCAATACCGTTTCGAACAACGCTTTATTTACATGACAGCGACTGTTAATTAGTGGCGTTGTAGGGCTTATTTTGGTAAGAGAGGGTGACAGAACGGGCACTTCTACATAGTTTAACACTGCAGTTCTTGATTTGCTTCGTTTCTACTTTTTGAGAGTTGATTCCAAATATATACGTAATCCTGTAGTTTATTTAAAAACATTTTGACAATGTTGCCTTTAACGAACCTACACAAGATCTGAATTACATTTGGAATTGTGGTCAGGGAAATATCACATCACTTTGCTAGGCTTCAAGCAGATATCTATTTAACATCGTGTATATAGACTAAAGAGCATCATATTCAGTGCATGTTATTTTTCCTAATCCTCACACACACAAAGGGCTTTTACTAGTGGAATACAAGCTATAATTTTTTTGCAGAGATTCATCCGATCTCTTAATATTGCCTGATCGAGGCGAAGTTTACATGGCTAGTGTTTTCTAAACAATAATACTACACGTTTACTTACCTTGACTATGTGACACCACATTCTAGTTTGGTTTCAAGACCTGTATGTTTACATATCCTCTCAGTTACCTAGTTAGTTAATGTCGACCTTGTGTCTTAGCAGCTAGAGAGGAGGTTTGGATTGGTATCGGTGGAGTGTTAAGTTGCTTGCTCACTGAGTCAGTGTGTCGTGATGAAACGTGCCTCCCAGGCTCCAGACAGCGCACTGAAAACGCCCATCGTCCAGGCCGTGACACTGGAGAGTGGTGGTCATCACTGTGTAGGGCACTGCAGCCTCAAAAGTGCTTCTTTTCTTCTTTTTATGTCCTGCCTCCAAGTTCTTGGAGAGAGTAGGATGCACACACTGATGCACCGATCTCACTTCTCCTTTATGTCTGCTGGACTTTGTCAGCCACGGCCTACATTTCAGTTGCCCGTTTACTTAAACTTGTTTCTGATGGGCCCTGGTGAGTTTGTGTTTTGTTTTGTTTTTTCCTGAGGCTGGTGTCTCGGATCAGATGTTTTTTTCTTTTTCCTCTCTCTAAAGTGTGCAATCTGCAAATGTATTTTGAAAACGGGCAAAAGCAGACTGAGTTGTCTTTTGCTCCACTTTGTCACTGCTGTTCCTATACTTACTATTATCCTATATAACATGTTTTTGTATTTGTATTTTTTTTATGCTTACAATTTGTGTATTCACATAGTATATTATATATATATATATGTAATTGCAAGTTACAACTGGGGAAAATGTATATTATGGTAATGCTAGAACCTGGTCAAACTAAATAAACACTTTTGAATTCTGAAAGTTTTTTTTTTTTTACTAGATGAAATGTACTAATATTCATCCTTTCTGCGTTTTTAACCCAGGCTTGAATGCAAAGAAATGTGTGACGTATGTGTCTTTAGTTGTAGTGACACAACTAGCACAGCAGAGGGCTTTTTTTTTTTTTTTTGTCAAAGCAACCAAAATATCTTGTTTAAAAATTAAGACATGAAAGCTGCCATATATTTTAATCTATACAGAAGAGCTAATAAAAAAATAGTCACTGTCGTTCAGACTAATTTTAAGAGGTTTTTAAAACTTGAAAAAGTGTCTTATTCTTATCACATTTGATCAAAAAGTAAAAACATTTTTCCTGACATTTTTGTACAGTAAAAAAAAAAAACACATTTTTAAAAAGCCACTTTTTCACAAGTTTCCTGGCCGTATTGCAACCATGTTGCAGTTTTTCTCAGTCGCTTTGGTGTGTTTCTTGAATCATCCTTAATAAATATTTACAAAAAAAGTATGAGCATTTACTTAAAACACAATGAATTTCCTGCAAAAGCCTGTAACTCAAATAATCTTTAGTTCATCATTCAAAGGTATTTATGTCAATGAACAATAGTGACATTAGAATGAAATACCGTTGTGTCACTGTTCACAAACAAGATCCCTAGACAAGAAGTCAGAATGTTTAAGTCATGTTGTTGCCAATATAGTATTAATATAAGTGTGCTCTCTTGCCTGATGTAAACTATGGCAGCAGTTTGGAGGACAGTTGCTGTAGTGAAATGCAGAAGGCTGCACTTCGTAAGTATGCCATGTATCCATTTCAGAAGTACAAAGTACTGTATGTGTGATATTGATTGAAAAAGACTTTCAAAATGTTTGAATTACTGAAGATATGGTTGATCTTCCAATATTTAGCTCCACCCTTCAGTCATTATAAGACCGTTATTGACAACACGGTCCACAATAATGCCCTTTATTTCATCTGATATGCGCCTCTGTCTATGGCCTCCTGCTGCTGCTTCTGTTTTGTCTCCGTACCCTTCCACCATTCATCCTTACTCCTCTTCTTCCTCTCGGCTGTTGACCTGATTGTTATCTGGGTGTTCATCCATTGGTTTATAATTGGTTGATCTATATTCTATTCATTAGTGAAATAGTCTAATAGAAATGTGTAGGAAATATGTTTGACTGCTAGATCAACCATTTTGCATATAATGACGGAATTAATGACTAGACTAATGTTTTGAGGGGTAAGACTATTGCACAGAGAACTATGCAATACATTTTGAGCTACGGAAAATGTAGGAAATCACAGAAGAATGCATATCATAAGTTGCATGAATGTACAAAAAGCAATTGCAATTTGTTCAAAAGAATGAGAAACTGCTTTTATGATGTGCACAAGTGACTAGATGATGTGGAGGTTGAACAAGTCATATCTGATCTGAGAAATGCTCCAAAGTGAAAAACTGTAATAAAACTGTAGTTTATGATAATTTGTATCTCAAAAATATCAACATAGATGCTGAAGGCTGACATAATGATGCTGAAAATAAATATATTAAAACATATTAATAGAAATCTCTTGATTTACTACTTTTTAAATGTGTATATCCAATATATTTCATACACATGCATACAGATTACCAGGCAAGGGTTTTTCAGCAGTACTAGTGTGTAAGAGTGAATTATATGTATGATTATATATTTTTATTTATTCTTGAATGTGTACAATTTGCAAAGAAGAATAGCAAATAAATAAATAAATAAATATATATATATAAATATATATATATATATTATTATGTTGTCAATAATACAACCCCAATTAATGGCATGATTCATAATCATTTTTTAAAAAGTACCATAAAAGAACAATAATGCCAAAGTTTAAACGTATTGACCTTTTTTTTAAACCCTTGTGGAACCCTGATTTGTTTAAAAAATAGAAATAATCAAATGCACTACATACATTAAGTTAAAAGACACTTACAAATACTCATGCATAACTAATGCCTCAATCAATTCTCCTTTGTGTTAAACGCAGGTTTTGTTTTTGTATGTTTTTGACTCCACAAAACATTCTGCTCATGTATAATCCAGGGAGCTTGTTGCAGGTGCGCTTGTGCAATTTCCCATGATATTTCAACAAGCTGCGACACGCTTGTCTGCCTTGTGTATGTGTGTCTGCTTAACGGGGTGCGTGCTCTATTCAGCAGTGTGGGAATGCCCTGTCCCTCCCATGAGTTACTGCGCTTAGACTCTTAGCAACAAGCCAGCCAATCCCTCCGTACAACCTGCACCAAGCTCAGATTTCTATTGGTCAAACCGTCAAGAGTGACAGATTTGTTGAGGAGCGACGCATGAGGCTAAGCGTTAAAACAGAGAATTTGCCCAAACAGGACAGCCCTGTTGCATCTCAGCCTGATTCAAAGCCAGGTACATAAGAAAAACAAAGCTTTTGTTGCCAAAGAAAGTGAGATATCGTTCTGAATGCACTAACACAACACAATATGTCTTTTTCGTGACAACTGTAGCCATTTGTCTTTCAAGTGAAACGGCGATAAACGACTTGCCTTTCAAATAAAGCTTTCACGTTCTGCTTTTGAGCTGGGATGACGTTCATCACGTGGCGCTTTGAGAATCCACAGAATTATCACCATCCGCAGGGAAGAAAGCAATAAAGATATAAATGAACAGTCATTAGAGGTCATGCATTTTTAATACGTGTCCTATATTGAGCATCCCAGCAGAAGAGAAGAGTTGTGTGTAGATGGAGTGCTATGAGGGACGGAGGAGCTGCTGCTCTCATGTTACACCAGACCTCAGTCAAACGACCTTGAATGTGTAACAACTGGAGCAGCCGTGGAGGCAGGCCAAAACCACCACACTCTGCACCCTTCTACATGCGTTTGTGCTGGAAATTCCTGAATGTTAAAAAAAAAAGATTTCATTTTGGAAAAAAAAAGTATATAAGTATTTACATGAATCTAATTATCAACATCAATTTACATGTTTCAGATGACAGACAGACAGATAGACAGATCAACAGATAGATCATTTTAATAGTAATAATTATATATACACATAGTAGTACTGCGCATACGTCTTAAGCCACTAGTACTTTCACCAGAAAAGGGGGTTTTAAATGATTTATTTCTATGCTTTGCCTTCCAAACATTCATTTTGCCATTGATTGTAATAATCCAGACTCTGACACTGGTCTGGAACCACATGAAGAAACTGAGACAGACTAAATCCAGAAGAACTGGCAACGTCTCCTCAACACTTCATGAGATCTACCTGCAAAGCTACCTGAGAAAACAAGTGCACCTGGACAAAAGCTGCTTTAAACCAAAGGATGGTCACAACAAACGTCGTTTTGGTTTAGTTGATTTGAGTTATTTGAAAATCTTTTTTGAAAGCCTCCTCACTTTACAGCAGTTTTACACTTAATGAACTTTTCACAGTGTAGCTTTGCAGGAAGGTTTATTCAATCATCAGTGCCACAATTCTTGGCAGACTTTGTACAGTTGTGTGTGTGTGTACAGTAGTTAACATTTGAAGTGGACCGTAAGCTTTCATCGAGTTATCCTAAAACCTAGAACCAAAAGTGTCTTTTGTCTTATAGAATAACTATTTTGAACAACTTAAAATGTTGACTACTCTGTGCATTTAATGTCAACATAAGCAACATGTTGCATAAAGCAAAAGCATATTGCCTTAGTAGCATCAGTATTAATAAATAAATGTGAACATTTCTTTAGAAATGATATGTGATGTGTATACACTGGCTATGGAGTACCACTAAGAAGTGCACTTCCCAAAACATAAAAGTCAGTTGGGTTAAAATCCAGTTTGACAAGATTTTCAAATTAATCTAAAACAGGTTTCTGTGGTGTCTTTGTGACTAATGTAACCGCCTCAGCACCTTCAGATTTCAGAGCCTCTCACATGGATAGCATTTTCAATCCTGAATCTTTTCAGTCTTCTCCAACATTTGCTGCGTCTTTGACAGGAAAAATCTTTCCCACAAAATTACTAAACGATTGCCCTCGTCAGAATGGAGGAAAGTTTTTTTTTTTAATAAGCTAGTCTTTAGTTATGTCACAGTCATTAACGTGATTTGGTATTGGCCATTTGCAGTTTTACAGCCAAAGTATTCAAAATTTATGCTACAAATAATACAAATGAACACCTCCAGTATGTGACCCTGGAGCACAAAACGTCATAAGTAGCACACATAGTAGTGAACATTTGAAGTGGATCAAAACCGTTCATCAAAGTTAGTCCTAAAACTAAAACGCTACCCAGTCATGTCTTAGGACAACTATGATCCACTTCAAATGTTGACTAGCCTACTGTGTTTGTAGTAGCCAACGTTTTATAGGTAAAAATTATATATGTTTACTTATTCATTTTTTGGGCTCTCAGATTCCAGATTTTCACATAGACTAAGCTAATTGTATCTCAGTCAGATATTGTCCAAACAATGCATCAAAAAAGCTTATTTACTGTATTCAGCTGTGTTGTTTCGTTCAGATGATGTGTGAATCTCAATCTTCACTCAATCACGTATGGTATGAGTAAAATGAACGCGTTTTGGGTCCTTGAGCTGACTGTGGAGGCACTAACCCGCTTAGTAACCCGTTTTAAACCGCTTTTGCTTTATTGAGTAAGAAATCTAAACCCTACGACTCCATAAAGGTTGACGAGGACACCCGAAGTCCACGCTCACCAGGACAGTCGCTACCAGAAATCGCTGCGGGGTTGTGACGTCACGGGCGCACCGCCGCCCTGCAGTGTCAGTGATTTTTTTGTAACTGAAGCGCTCGCGAACGCGACTGCCCACCGACACAACACCGCTATCGGTATCCACCGGACAGAAGAAAACCGCCGAGTCAACGGGAGCACCCGGGACCGTTTTGGGATTTGTGTGATACACGCCGATCTCTCGCTGGTTCGCGCGCATCTGCTGCTGCTGCTGTAGCGTTGGTCTCGCGCTGGATAACGTAGCGGTCGCTGCGATTGCTGGATATAACACAGACAAACAAGCCGAAGCATCTCGGCTGATCGCGAATGCATGATATTTAGCTAGCAGAGCGTCATTGCCTGGGTGGAGTTGCAGTGCAGCGCTCAATTATGCATGAAGAAGCAGCGTCGGCTAGCGCACTAGCAGCGCAAGCTAACCACTGTCCCGTGTTATGACAGTGATCTGCATGCCTGCAGCGTTTGATCACGCGCGTTTGACTTTGATGCTGGTGCTAGACACGATGATCTTTGGTAGAAATTCACCTTTGCCCGTCATATCATTGACATGGCAATCGGTTAGCCAGGGCAGGCCTAGCTAGCCACAGTGTTAGCTAGTAAAAGAAAATCACTTCACTGGATTATAGACAGCATGCAAACCCTAACGCTTTGTTTTAAAGGGTGCATCCAGTGAGCAAAAACTAAAGTGCGTAATAGATGCGCAGCGAGTGGATGGCTGCTAGTAAACAGCCGGGTTACTGCCAACTTGACAGGTTTTAATATCTGAAGAAAGTGGCAGGCGTGCGCGTCTCACAATGCATGTTCTCAAGGCAACTTCGGATCGTGTCACTGAAGCAAACGCTTGGATAATAGAGGCACTGCCTCCGGCTAGCTAGCTCTCCGTGACTCTGCGAAGTAACATGCCAGATCTTGAGTGGATTTTATGCTCTAAATAAGCAGCACAGCGCTTGAGCAATTGTAGCTAGATTCTCGCCGGCGAGAGAGGGGATGCTCTAAACGCTGCAAACATGTCCAGCAAAGCTTCGGGCAAAGAGAAGAAGTCCGGCTTCAGCAAGAAGCTGTTCCGCCGGGGCTCGGTGCGCTCCGTGGGGAGTTTCATGAGCAGAGTCCTCAAGACCCTCTCCACGCTTTCTCATTTCGGATCGGAGCTGCACGCGCCCGAGGGCGACAAGGACGACGGGGGGTTCACCGCCTTCAAGAACGAGGGCAAGGGATCCGTTGCGTCGGATGACAGCGACTGCGGGGGGTTTCTTGCGAGGGACAAAATACCCGGAGTGGCCGGTTTGAAGAACCACGGCAATACGTGCTTCATGAACGCTATTCTGCAGTGCCTGAGCAACACGGAGCTGTTCGCCGAGTATCTGGCGCTGGAGCAGTACCGAGGAGACCAGACGGACGACGAGAAGCCCAAGACCAACGGGGTCGTGCAGAGGAAGGGCGCTCAGGACAGAGGAGAGGTGACCGAGCAGCTGTCGGGGCTGGTCCGAGCCCTCTGGACCTTTGAGTACACACCGCAGCACAGCCGCGACTTCAAAGTGAGTTCACGCGCAGGAGTGTGCTGACGTCGTCGGCCTCTCTCTCTCTCACACGCACACACACACCTGGAAATACATGTGTGACCCTGGAGCTCTGATATATTTGTAGCAATAGCCAACAATGATCGATTTTTCTTTCATGGCTAAAATCATTATATATTAAGATGTTGTTTTATGAAGTGGAACACGACGTTTTAATTAATAATGTGCGTTGCTATGGACATTAAGGAACTTTAAGGCGATTTGCTTATGGTTTTTTTGCACCCGCAAATTCCAGATTTTCAAATAGCTATATCGCGAACACAAATTATCCTGTCCTAACAAACCATATATCAATGGAAAGTTTATTATTCAGGTTTCATTTTATGTATAAATTACCCTTAGGAATCTTTTTTTTCTGCAAAATGTGTGTAAATAAATGGGTTTTCTTCTTATTATATACAATATATTTATAATCCAATTTAATATGTTTTTGGGGCAACATTTAATTAATAGTAGTGTAATAATTGAGAAGATTTTCATAATATAGAATATTTCATAGAATATTGTAATATAGTTTATTGTCCATATTCTTTTTATGACTTCTTAAATGCGTAATAAACATTGCTTTTAGTCCCAGTGTCCTCATAAGAGGACATGTATGAAATCAATGTCCTGTTTGCATTAGTCATATTTTGATTTGAAACTCAATAACATTTTCCTGAGATGTTGATTGATGACACACAATTTAAAATTGAGACAGATTTAAATGATAATTTCAAAATATTATCATATTTCTATAAAATCTTCACTAAATTAATTTTAGACATTTTTGAAGTCCAAAAGGGAGTAGTCATGATCAGACATCCAGTCATTTGGTATCTCTGAAAAACCCTGAATGTGCTGTTTACAGGACGTCCAGACTTAAAACTGTGGCATGTTGAGTCTCAGAGAAATCCACTAAAATATAATGTCCTCACATGAGGTCTGAAGAGCTTAAAGTATTGTAAAAAACAAAACAAAAGAAGAAGCAGAAAATAAATAAATACATGTGTATCATTTTATTTGTCTTTATATTGCTGGTTTATTTTATTTATTTAAAAGCACATTTTATTTCATCTTTGAAGCATCAAAAAAATACCATTCAAACGTAAAATACAACAAAATGGGCTTTTAAATAAAACTAAACAAATCCAAGAGATTTCAACCTAAGGTCTTTCTTGTTCCTAACAAATGATAAAGATTTATATAAGAGTTTCTCCATCTGCACTTCCCAAAATAGAAGAGGAAATTAGTAACACATTCAGACCTGTCTACAGTGGTGAGTTGAACTGGTCAGTGACTTGCTGAATTAATGAACTAAAAATAGGATATATAACGACACGTAGAATAATCAGTTGTGAGGGTTTTTTTTGTTTTGTATGAAATTTTAGACATCTAAAAATAATGTAATAAAACACATATAGTATGATATATAATATAGTATAAAACTATATATAGTATAAATATGGCTTTTTAAACCGAACTGGGCTGGGCTGGACAATGACGTCTCTGAATTTAATAATGAAACTGATAAAACTGGCATTACACATTACTGACATTATTCTCCTGTTTGATACTCTTTGACGTGATCTGTATTGTTAAGGCGCTATATAAATAAAGGTGACTTAACATACAGTATGAAATAGCCTAGTGAGAATATGAAGCTCATGCAAATAAACATTAGCCTGATGTGTAGCCTAATATTTCTTCAGTCCAATGAATGTTCATTCTCACATTAACTTCCTAAAAAAGAACTAAAGATTTCACAGCAGTCATGTTGGTCCTTAGTGAAACGTGACGGTCAGAAGGCTTTAAATGGTTAAAAACACCAAAAAGTGAATCTCTAAAAAGCACAGCTGAACAGAATCTTTCCGTGTCTGATCCTGGTTCTGTAGATTAGAAACATGTTGTTGAAAACATGACTAATGCTCTGTGTGTGTTGTGGCAGAATGCTGTGGCCAGGAGTGCCATGCAGTACCGGGGAAATGCCCAACACGATGCCCAGGAGTTCCTTCTCTGGCTTCTCGACCGTGTCCATGAGGACCTCAACCATCTTGTACACCCTAACATCAGAGCCTCTGTAAAGGTATGGCTGATATCTTAATGAACTGACATAGTTGGGTTTAATGGCCGAATGTTTGGTCTGAATAATGTCACGCAGTGCGTTCACCTCTTAAGGTCAGCTGAATTAGGAGACCTTTAACCACTCTAGCAACGGAACAATGTTTGTATCGGCAGCTCCCTAAAAGCTTGGAATTTCAGTCGTTTAAATAGCAGAACAGGAGAAGAGCCAAACTTGGCTGGATTTATAGAGCCATTCTGCCCTGGAGGAGTTTCACATCAGACATTAGTCTGACAAAGACCGGGACAGAAGAGTATAGAAGACTTAAATCCTCCCCTATATCAAACACATGGGACGTTAAGTCACATCCTATGCCCTGTTCGGAAGAGTTTCTTTTTACAGCCTGTGGTGTCCTGGTCTGGGTCAGCCACTTGCATACTCGCATGAGGTCATTCAGCTTGTCCCGTTGATTTAGATGTATGTTGTGGTTTCCTGGAGTTTGTGCCAAGAAGCACGAGGCTGACAGTTTCCTGGCTGACTGACTGCTCTGCTCCGAAGAGCCAGATGCTTAGCTGGAATCGCAAACTTATAGAAGAACGCCGGTCTCTCAAATTATTAATCACTAACACCGTCTCGGCAGTGTATCAGGGATTTATTTATTGATTCCAGCTCTACCTTACGGTGAAGAATAACCATATTCACCTTTAATCTGACTCCTGTCAACAGTTCTTCTGTGCACTTGGACTGTGTAGAAAGTGTTTAAATCACAGCATTCTGGATGGTTTAACAGCAGATGAACTAGTAACTATTGTTTCTTACGTAGGCTGAATAAATCTGATCAGTAAAAACAGAAATATTGTGAAGTAATGTTATGAGTTAAAAAGCCATTTTCTACTTAAATACATTTTAAAATATCATTTATTCCTGTGCTGAAAAGATGAATTTTCAGCATCATTACTCCAGTCTTCTGTGTCACATGATCCTTTAAAAAACAATCTAATAGGCTGATTAGAAAGATTTGGTAACACTTTATTTTAGGGGCTTTGCACTAGTTACTTATTAGCATTACTATTTATTAGTAGTAATTAAGCACATATTAATGTTACATTCTATATCCCTAATCCAACCCAATACCTAAACGTAACAACTAGTTTACTAATTATGAATAAGCAGCAAATTAAGAATTTGTTGAAGGAAGAGTCATAGTTAATAGTTAACAAGTGTTACCTTTTCTAAAGTAGCATGTATTATTATCATTGGTGAAAACAGTTCTAATTTTCTGTGTAAACAGTAATACACTTTTTTGAAGATTGATACAAAGTTAAAAAGAACATTGTTTAATTAAAGTTGAAATCTATTCATGTTTATTATGAATGTCTTTGCTGACTGTTTTGAGTAATTTAATGCATCCTTGCAAAAAAAGAATATTTGCCCAGTAAAAAAAAGTGGTGTAGTTACTTGGACATAGACCTTATGATGATCATGTATTCATAAATGATGAATTTATATAGCTGTGGCCTAGGGCTGGGCGATATGGCTGAAAACTGTATCACGATATCAGTGTTTCATATCGGTCGATATCGATAATTATCGATGTTTTTATGACTCTGATACTCCCCTCGGTTATTAAGACAGAATTGCAGCAACCATGGAAAACTCAGATAATTAAAAAGTAAACATAATTCCACTGCCTCCGTTATATCATTGTAGCGTTTAGATTCTTTTTCTTAAGGCACTGATGCAGAGTAACGTTACCTCTCTCTCCACGGTCTGCTGCTTGTTGGTTGAATGCGTGTGTTCTTAAAGGTGAGCGCGGCTAAGGTGGTACTGACAACGTTATACTTATAATATCCAAAAACGGCCATACTGGCGAGCTGACTTTTCCTCTTTTATTTACATCCCTCCCTACATTGCTGGGTTAAGTTACCAGAGAGCGACTGCCTTTGTTAATGCAACCAAACTAGCTTTGCACCCTCTGTTTTCTGTTGATCTTTTCTGTTCGGATCATCTTAGACTCATTCACTTGAGTCTCGTTCAGCAAAATGAACGAATCTTTTTTCGAGTCATCTCGTTAATTTTTAAAAAAGTATAAATAAAATGTTTTTTTTGTTCCTTAACACTAGTAATTCTAGTAGATACGTACACACACACACACACACTGATCTGATTCTTTTGGCTTATGGAGCTATCATGTAATGAACAACTCGTTAAGACCGGAAGACTCGATAGATGACCTCATCAATTCTTTTTCCGTCTCTGACTGAATTTTCACGTCACGTTATGAACGAACGACTCAAAACCAAAGACTCGAAACAGTTGAATTAATTCCAGTAAGGATGTTTCGCAATGCGCATACAAGACTGATCGAATCACGCCCCGAGACGACTCGTTCTTCCCAAGTCACATTAAAGATTCGTTCAAAATCAACAATTTCATCAACATAAAAAATATCGAACGTTTTATCGGACACATTTTTTATTGATATTGATCATTTACCTATCGCGATACATATCGTTATCGTTTTATCGCCCAGCCCTACTGTGGCCCTGCTTTATACTTCACTTGAACTTCATCTACTTGTACATGACTTTTTATTTTTTTTATTATTAGTCTGGTAAGTGTTATTGTGATATGCAAATCAATCATGCATTGTCTTGAGTTACTGGTGTTAATATTGTTAAATTCTCAATGTTTGTCACCGTAGCCTCCTATTGAGGAAGACGATGGAGCGTTAGAGGGACCTTCACCTCCTCTTTCAGCCGGCTCATTTGTTCAAGAGCTGTTTCAAGCTCAATACAGGTCATAAACACCAATGTCTGTGTGTCAGCTGTATTTAAATGTTTGTCCTAGTTTACTCATCGCTCTCTGTGTCCTCTCTTGAATCCAGATCTTCGCTGACCTGCCCACACTGTCAGAAACAGAGCAACACTTTTGATCCTTTTCTTTGCATCTCGCTCCCAATACCATTACCTCATACACGGTAAGTGCCGATGTCACAGAGACCTAATTTAATATCTTTCAATCTGTGTTGACGACAGCATGGTGTTTCATCCGTAGGTTTAGACATGAAGGCAAATTGATCCGCCGTCATGTCTTTATTAATAGCGTGACTGAGCAACAGGGGTAGCATGAAGATTAAGAAATATGCTCAGACACCTGAGGTTAGATGAACTGTTCGATTTCATGACTGTTGGAATGATGTTGTTAATTCTTTAGTCTGCTATAGACTTTCACTTTACATTGCATAGAAAATTACTGGCCTCATTTAATTCTTAACTGAACTTTGGGCTGGATCTGTAACACAGATATTGTCACCAATCGACAAACATTGGGTTATAACGTTGTTTGGGTTATAAAAAATTTCAAAAGTTTGGGTTATAATATATTTGAATGTAGTGTCTAATGCTCATATTTTAATGTTATTTAGAAGTATACATATATTATATAAAAATACATTAATAACAATAATTCACTCATAATTTAGTAATTTACTCAAAACTACATTACTCCAGTCTTGAGTGTTACATGATCCTTCAGAAATTATTCTAATATGCTTATTTGCTGCTCCTAACAGTCAAAGTTTAAGCAGTTGTGCTGCTTATTACTGTTTCCACATATCCAATATGAATCCAATATGAATTATTATATGAATTACAATATTTATATAAAAATGGAAATCTTTTGCAACATGATAAATGTCTTGACTCTCACATGTGACCAATCTAATGCATCATTGGTAGAGCCCGACCGGTAAAGGCTTTTAAAGGCAGATACCGATACAAATATTTGTTGGTTTTAAAATTCGATATATCGGCCT
>JAUMHP010000043.1:7301794-7337108 GCA_032361065.1 Enteromius trimaculatus
GTTATTTGTAGTTATTTATGAGTTTTAACTAACATAATATGATAATGCATTTTAAAAAGAAACTTGTTTCTTTTATTTTCACAACAGAACAGAGGAACATCAAAATATATTAAAGTAATGATAAATAAAATGTATAAAAATACAAACTTAAGATATGAAAAGTAAAGTCCTTTGAACAAAAACACAACAACAACCAAATCAAAGTTACCAGTAAGGGTGTTTCGTCAATTTTTTCGTTTTCGTTTTATTTTTGAAATATTCATTTGTCTGCCATTTATAAATGCAAATACTGATAGTTTGGAAAATGTGTAATATCGGCCTGCCAATATATCGGTCGGGCTCTAATCCTTGGTGCGGTAGATATACATATAAATTTATTTCAAAAAGAAATACTTCACTGATCCCAAACATTTGAACAGTATTTTCTGTTCAAACTGACAGCATGCCATGGACATCTGTATACTTTTACTTACGATATTTCTTCTTCACAAAATAAAGGTTCACAAAAATAAAAGGTTTAGAAGTTACTGTTTTCGCCTTGTTTAAGGTGCTAATTATGTACTTTTCCCTTCAAATGATCATACTGTTCTGCTACTCTCCGGAGGGGCTCTGATGCTATTTTTAAGAGGCCAGTGTAGTGGTTGATCAAGGCGAGCTCTTGGTTTAATCCAGTGGCATTTTTAAGCTGCTGAATTTATTAGTGCGCATTAATATTGAAGAAGCCATAGCATTAGAAGACAGGCAGTGATTGACAGTACACCTGCCCCTCATAGTACAGCAGAGATGATGCAACGGTGAATAATAGTCCCTGGGAGAGTAGAATAGCTGGACAGGTTTCATTTTCACATCATTATTGAGTAAAACCCTGCCGGTGCCTCCATATCATCCCTAATCCAAGACCTTTTACATCATAAAGAAAAATCGGGGGATATTTTGACCCCTCCACCCGCTTTGGCTTTCTGCACTGTCGGCATCTCTCTGCTCTGAAAAACATTAGTGCACAGAAAAACAAGATTTGGAGCTCATGCTCCGCCAGCATGAAGAATGACCGATCCGAGGAAGAGGAGATTTCGTCTGGAAGTTCAGCGATGTGCGACTTAAGCGATAGTCGCCCTGGTCGTCACGGTCTGTGGGAGTAAATTTCATTTGCCCTCTTCTTAATTCTGTTTATCCATGCTTAGCAAGTGCTGTTATCTCTGTGTGTTATTTCATATGCCATTTATTCCCTACGCTTCCCTGATATGCCACTTCACGTGGGCAGATATTGATGAAGAGTTGTTGATTTAGTCTGCTTCGCCTTCTGGGGCCACTGCACACAGCTTTTCCTCTTTAGAGATGAGTTTGCTTCCTAATGGGTTTAGAGAGGTGATCAAGCATCATTAGAGCAATTCTAAATGCTTTCAGTCCTTATAGGATGCTGTAAAAGGATCTTAAGTAGTGTGTGACGTTGCATCAGCTTGTATTTTAAAGAAATCTTTTTTGGAATGTTGATTTATTTTATCCACACACCCAAAGTAGAGATGTTTTTGCACATGAACATAGTTCCAGTTTTTGTTCATATAGATTGCTTTTCCGATGTCTTTATAACCCTTTTTTTCATAAAGGTTTTGTAGGAATGGACTTTTCCAAAAACAGATTTCTAATTGTTTTCATTAAAATGTTGACATTTGTGTTTTGATCACGAAACAAAGGTTTAAGGTTTTGGATGACATGAGGATGAGCAAACGATGACCGAATTTTTATTTTGTGGTGACGGACCTGATTTTAAGTTTATAGTCAGCTGGTGATGTGAACTAATGGTTAAAATTCAGTTTTGGCAGCTAGAATCCTGTAGGTTTGCATGGGGTGATACGTGAACACTCATTATTGTGCTGTTGGTTGCTCCAGGGCGACTGTCTCTCTGAAGTTGCTTTGGATTAATTTGCTGTATCACTTGGCATCCCTCAGGCCTCTGTATGTGACCGTGGTTTATCAAGGCAAGTACTCTCACTGCATGAGGATCGGTGTGGCCGTACCGCTCAACAGCACTGTGTCCAGACTGAGAGAGGCCGTATCACGTGAGACCAAGATCCCACCAGACCAGGTGCAGTTTCCACAGCCTTTTTTTTGTTTTTGCGCACAATACTGAGATGTTATTTTGCATCCAATTCCGGTCTTGGTGTAAAGCTCTTTACTGTTTCCCTGAATACAATTTATTCTCCATTACTACCGAGGTGTGGATACTGATGGAGGGTTGATTGCCATTTGTATGTCCGTCTACCCACATAACGTCATCAACCAAAGCCGTTTCCTGTTTGTTTGCCTTGTTTTACCGAGATGTTGAGTGTAAACCACTTCTGACCATCCGTCTCTCTTATGTCTGTGCAGTTTGTCCTGACTGAAATGTATTACGACGGTTTCCACCGCTCCTTTTGTGACGATGACGACGATCTTGATATCATTCAAGAAAGTGACTCAATCTTTGCTTTTGAAACTCCTGAGACTTTTAGATTAGAAAACATTCGCTCTAAAAGAGGTACTCTTTCACGCATTGCACTTGCATTGGTTACAGCTCAAAGTATACTTCAGTTTTGACGCGAACGTTTAGCGTACAGCCAAACACGCTTGCTTTCTTAGTACTCTCTGTTTGACCACATACGTAAACACAGGTGGTTAACACGTGTGCTAGAAAGCTTTGTTTTTGTCTAGTGTTGGTCTACACCATTTCTTTTCAGAATTTGACCCGTACTTTGTACTTGTTTAATGTAGAGTTGCAGGTATCTCTTCGCACATCTAGGTGGGCGTCTATTGTTGTTACCACCTCGAGTAGACATTTGTTTCGTTTTCAACTGTCAAACGATGGGCCAGGCCAGTGTTGCCCCTCTGTTGGATCAACAAATTAATGCAAAAAAACTAAAAAAATCATGTGCAAGTTGAGCGTAGCAAGTATGGGCAGTTAGAAATATTACGCAACTGTATGCAAAATTTAGCATACGCGTAACAATTGAAGTATACTTTGGGCTTAAGAAAAACTGGATGTGTGTCAAAAAAATCCTAATTATAAGCAATCAGCATTTATTGAAAAAATACAATATTGGAAATTTAGCTAAAGGTAGTGCTTTGTCTTTAAAAACATAACAGTAGCTTAGATTAGGATCATCATAAAAGTACTGGAGAGTTTAAGACAATTCTCTTCATATTTCCAACTACTTGTTTTTAGTGATGCAAGTAACATTTCCAACCATTTCCAGGGAGCCTTCTTGCTAATCTGAACCAGAACAATTTGAAATACGGAGCGGAGACCAGCCGAATGCCGTCGTTCATGCAGGGCGCGATGAATCCAGCTTCTCCCAACAAAAACACTGGATGTGAGAAAATGATTTTGCTGATCTGTAACAGAGCCTGCACTGGCCATCAAGGACGGAGGTAAAATGATTGTATTTCCGACATGCTTACGCGAGTTGACACAATATCCTACAGTGCAAACTTAGTAATCTCATTATGCACAATATTATGTAGCGTAAAGTGGAAAATCACTGCAGTGCTGTTTTTTCTGTTTGTTGCAGGTTCGGCCTTCCGTTTGTGCTATATCTAGAGCGCACTGTGACGTGGGATGTGTTGCAGAAAGAAATTCTGGAGAAAATGCGTCACCTACTCAGGCCAGGGGTTTACATTCAGGTCAGTGAAACCTCTACTTGTTGTTAAACACAGGTCTTTAAATGCCTCCTTTTTCAAGTTGGTATCGTTTTCTTGCATACAACGTCTAATAAAGTGGATTGGTGATTTTAGGTTGGACCCTTTAGTCTGCGTGTGGTCGGAGTGGTTGGAATCACATATCTGCTGCCACAAGAGGAACAGCCACTATGTCACCCCACTGTGGAAAGGTTTGTATGTATGACCATGTGTTCAGAGCATATTGTGTGAACTTAAATTCAGGTGTCCTCCTGACTAAATTAAACTTGCATATTGTTCTAGTGCACATAGACAGTTGTAGTCCACAGTCAAGCAATAGTCAGTACTTTATTACAATGACTTTTTAACTACACAAACCAAATCAATTTTATGTTACGCCAGAAGAATTAACTACTGTAGTTGAAAAGTTTATCATAACTCCTTTCGTGCGATCATTGGATGAACACATGTGATAAAATACTACAAAGCTAGATTCTACAGTTTATTTTCTTGTCTTTCATGTCTTTCCTCAATCTTTCCTTTTTAGAGCATATAAATCCTGTGGACCAGGTGGACCTCCTCATGTTAAGATTGTAGTGGAGTGGGACAAAGAGACCAAGGAATAGTAAGTCAAATTACTATTACAAATTACTACTATTACTATTAAGTCAAGGCGTAATTAATGTGTTTTTAAACCACACTTAAAAATTGCTGAAAATCATTGCATTAGATCAGGGTTTCCCAAATTAAGATTTAAAATAGCTAATATTTAATCATAAAAATGTAAATGTTTTATTTTTTAATAAATACTTCTGTAATTTTTATTTGATTTATTTTTATTTATTCCTTTGCATGTCATGTGATGATTAACCATGACCATGCAAGTATATTATAAAAATATTGACATATTATATTTAAATCTCAGAGAGTACTTACTAAATAAATATTTGAGCTCAAATGTGTTTAGCTGAAAGTAAAGTTTGGGAATTAAAAAAAAAGAAGCCTTTTTAGATGCCACTTGGTTTGTTTATTTATTTGTTTGTCTAATGCATGGAAATGTTATACTGCTGTATACTTCCTGAAGGTAGCTTGTGGAAAGATCAATTCCACAGGGGAATGTATGATTAAAAATTTCAAAGCAAAAAAACTTGAAGCCAGAAAGGAAGGGTCATTTAAAAAAAAAAAATTGAAGTTCAACACTAAGTGTCAAAGGAGTTTCTTGACCACATTTGTGCACGTATTAAACTTTCTCTGGCAGACTGTTAGAGAAAATCTCCTGCAGAAATCAAATAAATATGTGTGTCACAGTAGAGGATCGCTGACATGCTTGACTGGTCTGGTTAGAGATTTGTTTCTAGCGTGTGTTCTGATTCCCGCAGTTTGTTTGGACACACTGAGGAAGAGTACATCCCTGATGCTGAAAGTGTGTATCTGCACAGAGAGCAGCACCATCAGCCGCAGGCCTGCACCCTCGCTCAGTGCTTCCAGCTCTACACCAAAGAGGAGCAGGTAAAAGTCTGCCATAATACATGTTCAAGTTTTACCTTCGCAGAGGATCCATTTACTCAAAAACATGAAGCAACTATCATGTCAGTAGCACTTTATTTTACAATTCAGTTCCTCATGTACGTACTATATATTTATTGTAGTTATTATAATAACTAGATACTTACAAAGAAAATAAAAAAGTCCAAGGCTGTCAAATAAAGCAATAAGCCCCAAGAAGCCATGGTTTACAGTGAATTTTTGGCTGCTAAGGAGTGTTGTTAGGCAGAATGCTAAGTGGCTTCATGGGGCTTATTGCTTTTATAAAACTGATATTCCATGCATATATTATTCCATAGTAAGGTTTCACAAAATAAATCTGAGAAAATAAAGTGTAATGATATTAATAAAAATTGTATTCTCCCACCAAACAATGCAGTTCCTTAGAAACAGTTATTGCAACAAAGTGGTTGCCAAGCAGCACACAAATTAAACAAAGGTGTAGGTTTATAGACGGTTTCAACAACCACAACATAAACAAACCCCTGCTGAAAAAAAACAGCATATGCTGGTTAGGTATGTTTTGATGCTGGTTTATGCTGGTCCTTTTCTGGTTTAAGCTGGACGTTTTACTAGTCCTTTTCCAGCAAAAAGACCAGCATAAACCAGCAAAAAGACCAGCATAAACCAGCAAAAAGAAAAGACCAGCAAAGGACCAGCAAAGGACCAGCATAAAGCAGCAAAAAGACCAGCAAAGGACCAGCATAAAGCAGCAAAAAGACCAGCAAAAAGACCAGCATAAAGCAGCAAAAAGACCAGCATAAAGCAGCAATGGACCAGCATAAAGCAGCAAAAAGACCAGCAAAAAGACCATCATAAAGCAGCAAAAAGACCAGCATAAAGCAGCAATGGACCAGCATAAACCAGCAAAAAGAAAAGACCAGCATAAAGCAGCAAAAAGACCAGCAAAGGACCAGCATAAAGCAGCAAAAAGACCAGCATAAAGCAGCAAAGGACCAGCATAACCCAGCAGAAAGAAAAGACCAGCAAAAGACCAGCAAAGGACCAGCATAAAGCAGCAAAAAGACCAGCATAAAGCAGCAAAGGACCAGCATAAATCAGCAGAAAGAAAAGACCAGCAAAGAACCAGCAAAAAGACCTGCATAAACCAGCATAAAGCAACAAAAAGACCAGCATAAACCAGCAGAAAGAAAAGACCAGCAAAGGACCAGCAAAAAGACCAGCATAAAGCAGCAAAAAGACCAGCAAAGAACCAACATAAAGCAGCAAATAGACCAGCATAAAGCAGCAAAGGACCAGCATAAACCAGCAAAAAGAAAAGACCAGCAAAGAACCAGCAAAAAAACCAGCATAAAGCAGCAAAGGACCAGCATAAACCAGCAGAAAGAAAAGACCAGCAAAAAGACCAGCATAAAGCAGCAAAAAGACCAGCATAATCCAGCAGAAAGAAAAGACCAGCAGAGGACCAGCAAAAAGACCAGCATAAAGCAGCAAAAGGACCAGCATAAAGCAGCAAAAAGACCAGCATAAACCAGCATAAAGCAGCAAAGGACCAGCATAAACCAGCAAAAAGAAAAGACCAGCAAAGAACCAGCATAAAGCAGCAAAGGACCAGCATAAACCAGCAGAAAGAAAAGACCAGCAAAGAACCAGCATAAACCAGCAAAAAGACCAGCATAAACCTGCAGAAAGAAAAGACCAGCAAAGGACCAGCAAAAAGACCAGCATAAAGCAGCAACAAGACCAGCATAAAGCAGCAAAAAGACCAGCATAAAGTAGCATCAAAACATACCTAACCAGCATATGCTTGTTTTTTTAGCCGGGACGTTACTGCGCATGCATACTTTTGTGGCCTTAACTTAACTTCCGGTAGAATCAATAACAACAGCTTTCTTCTGGAGTCCTTCTAGAGCAGTTTATTTAATTTGTTTTATAACAAGCAAAGCTCATGTTTATTCAACAAAGCCTTTTGGAAAAACGGTCAGTTTTGATATTGTGGCAGATCATCACAAATAAATAAATGTATGGGAAACCCACCCCACAGCACAATAACCTGAGACCTCATCCTTAGCTGTGCTTGTATTTGGCGACACTAACCAGACTGATAAACAAGCACAGACCGGAAGTTAACTTCGGTCCAGGCGCCCGCGCCCTATCAAACCTTCTATAGAGTAATTTACAACAGCTTTGAACGCAGCCAATCAGAATCAAGAACCAGACCTACAATGAACAATGACAGAAATGTCTCTTCCTCACACAAGAGGTGATTTATGACGCTTTAATGTAATTTTCGGAGCTTGACGGCCTTCATCTACTTTCTTTGCATGGAAAAGAGCAGCGCAGACATTCTCCTTCTGTGTTAATGGAAGAAAGTCAGTCATACAGGTTTTGTACGACACGAGAGTACTCCTTTAAAAGAGCCCTTACACTCCTTTAATTTCTTTAATTTCCACTTCAGAAGGGGGAATATGTCAGTGTTACTCCATTTCTGCTGTCAGTGCTGTTTTAAAATTGCTACTTTTTTGCGAACACATCTTTAACCCTGGAGCCGGTCCACATATCATATAAATATACACTGTGGTTAGCCGAGCCAGCCTCGGGCAGCTAAGGAAGGGTTTGGAACTGGCTGTGCTTTAAGGAAAATTAAGGAACGGCCAGATTTGTAAATGCAAAAACCTCTCTGACTGATTTTGTTTATGTCTGCTTCCTGTATGCCTTCCAGTTGGCCCCAGATGATGCTTGGCGCTGCCCCCATTGCAGACAACTGCAACAGGGGCGGATCAAACTCAGCCTGTGGACCCTGCCGGATGTTCTCATACTGCACCTCAAGAGGTTTAGACAGGTGCTGTACTGATCAAATCACTTTCCCTGCGCAAATGGTGCTCTCTGCATGCATATGTACACTTGGTCACTTCACGATCTCTCAAAACACTTCAGGAAGTGGTCTGGGAAGCATTTCTGATGAAACTAGACAAGTGTAAATGCTAATGGAAATGTAAATGGAACTAACAAAACAAAGGTGTAAACAGCCCTGTAGAGTGGTCCGGGGTGAACATTTGAGTGTTCCATTAAAGGGTTAGTTTACCCTCAAATTAAAATTCTGTCATTACTCACCCTCATGGCGTTCCAAACCTTTAAGACCTTCTTTTATCTTCTAAACACAAATGAAGATATTTTTGATGAAGTCAGAGAGCCATCAAGATCCTATATTGGACAGCAATACAACTGAAATGTTCCCAGATCCAGAAATGTAGAAAATACATCAGTAAAACAGTCCATGCGACATCAGTGGCTCAACTTCGCTTTTGTGATTCTACAAGAATACTCCCCTGAGGTACATCTTCCGCCGATGGTATCAAAATGCAACGCATGTGCAGTTTTCCCCTAGGCATAAACAATGCATGTTACGTTCATATGCATGCTCTCTTTATTTGGGGGAAAAAAACATTGAGTTGCAAAAGTGAAGTTGAGCCACTGATGCTACCATGTTATTTCTACGTTTCTGGATATGGATCATTTTAGTTGTGTTGCTGTCTATGGAGGGTCTGATGGCTCTCTGATTTCATTCAAAATATCTTCATTTGTGTTCAGAAGCTGCACAAAGGTCTTTAATGTTTGGAACGACAAGAGAGTGAGTAATCAATGACTGTATTTATTTTGGTGTGACCTAACCTGTTAAATATCAAGAATGTCTACCTGGAGAGTTGCGTGTCAGCATTCCAATTCAACTTTAAATCAAAGTGTGTAATTTACTTAGTAATTTGTGGACCTTGTGTCTTTAAGGAAGGGGATAGGAGGGTAAAGATGCAAAACATGGTGCGATTTCCTTTGATTGGCATGGATATGGCGCCTCATGTGGTGAAGAGGAGCCAGAGCAGCTGGAGCTTACCCACTCACTGGTCTCCATGGAGACGACCTTACGGACTTGGCCGTAACCCAGATGACTACCTTTATGACCTCTATGCTGTGTGTAACCATCATGGCAACATGCACGGAGGACATTACACAGGTACCGCACTAGGAACTTGAGCGCTTGTATTTACAGCAGAATTGTTCTGTATTATTTTTTTTGATTGCTTGATTTGATATTATGATTTTTAACTCTTTAACAGCGTATTGTAAGAACTCCATTGATGGGCAGTGGTATTGCTTTGATGACAGTGAGGTTCAGCCTGTACCCGAGGAGGATGTCTGTCAGCAAACCGCATATATTCTATTCTATCAAAGGAGGACAACTATTCCCTCGTGGTCTGCAAACAGCTCTGTTGCAGGTGACTCTTGTTCCTTATTGAGTTTTGGGTTGACACAGTTTGCTGACTCATTTGTCTTGTTCATTTAAAAAGGCTTGTGAATGTGCTGGCATGTGAACCATGTGACCTGATTTTCAGCCCGATGAAACTGCTCTATATTAGTATGACACACTTTGATGAGACTTTTAGTAGATCCCAATTCCATTTTGGAGAAATAGAAAATCATTTTTGTTTTGATGTATTGTGTAGACATTTCTAGCATTGAAGGTCCATCGGCTCATTAATGGAGACTAGGTTTATTTAAACCTCAGTATAGCTTTTGTAGAACATGTTAGGCAGAATTACATTTTGATAAACTAATAAATAGTATAACATTTGAAATTTGCACATACACCAATTGGGACATTTTTCATCGAAGTAACTAAATAATTGGAAAAATCTAGTCACCATTGAGATCAGTTATCTGACATGACATGTTGTAGGCCTTTGGGCAGTCGTATTTCTTAAGTCCTGATAGGTGAGATTAAACGAGAATGCAGACGTTGGTGGTAATGCATAGACGTACATTGTTTGAAAATGTGGATTGGCAAAATAAAGGTGTCTATATTATATACTGCAAGTATAGATTTTTCTCACACACTGCAAAAAATGCTTTCTAAGACAAGATTTTTTGTCTTTTTTCCAGCCAAAATATCTAAAAATTTCTTAAATCAAGAAGGATTTTCTAGACAAGAAATAATTCCTGTCTTGTTTTCAGAAAAAACAAGCTAAAATTTAAATAAGTTTTAACTTGAAACAAGCAAAATAATCTGCCAATGGGGTAAGCAAAATAATCTTGTTTTCTGTTTGAAATAAGAATATTTAGCTTACTCCATTGGCAGATTATTTTGCTTGTTCTAAGCAAAAAGTTCCTTTATTAAAATATCTAGTCTTAGAAAGCATTTTTTGCGGTGCATTTTGTATCAGTACATTAAATGGTTAGACATTTGATCCATGAATCGATGGAGTTTGTGCTAAATTTGTTTGGCAAGTCATGTGTCTTGTGGCAGTTACTACCATATGATCAACATCTGTCTTTGTATTCAACAACACTGATGATCAGCAGTGTCTAGAAGGTCAACATATGAAGAGCACTGTATCAAAATTAATTCCCAATTAATTCTAAAGGCCTGTTCACACCAAGAACAATAACAATAAAGATTTAGATGAATCATTTTCAATCTTAATGAATAATCAACACCACAATGATAATGATGAAGGCATAGACAACAATATAGTTGGAATCATTATCAGAAGGATTTTTTCCAGCTGATGAACAGTACAAACAATGACCGCCAGTCAGAATCAATCCTTCCATCATGAGCTGGAGAATTTAAAGTGGCAGACGCAAGTGCGCTTAAAATAAACAGACGATATAGTTCACTAGTGTGGACACTCGTTTTCCTTGTAGTTATCATACTCTTCAACAGTGCAGTACATAGCCCTGCAAATAACCCATAGCCCTTGTTTTTGGATTTGTATATCTCTCTTAGGCTCCACCAGCTCATCTTTATGTGAACACTGGGTTAACCGGCTTCCGGGCAGCAGGCCGCCCAGCCTGGCCTCCGGAGCCTCTTCGAGACGCACATCCCTGATCTCTTTGGCAGAGTCAGTGGAGTTTCCTGGCGATCGCAGTGAAGATGACGGTGAGGAGCTTCATCATAACATGGGTGTTCATCTTTCTGGTGTCTTCAACATGTTACTCTTTAGAAGCTGAGTAGTACCGTATTTTGCCCTCATCTTCCTTGTGTCCTCGTATTCTGTGTATTGTGCCAGTGTTTTACTCTTGCCTTTCTTTATGATGTCTTCTCTCTCTTTTAGCTTTAGCGCTTACTAACACAGGATCTCCCGCCTTGCTCAGTTAAGACAAAACTGCATGCCAATGCTCTTTCGATTCAGTCTGGTATCAGCGCATTAGTTTAAATCTCTCTGTTTCTTTTTGTCTAGGAGGATTTTCAACACGGCCCTTCGTGAGGAGCATCCAGCGGCAGAGTTTGTCCTCCAGATCCTCAGTTACCAGCCCTCTGGCTTTCAGTGAAAACGGGATGAAACCTTCCTGGTCCCTGACACAGAAACTACAAATGAGATCCAACTCGCCCTCACGATTCTCTTTGGACTCGCGCTCCTCCCCTCCTCTGGAGAGGATAGGTGAAGCTAGTGATGACAAAGTGTCTACGTCTTGCTTCGGCGGTTACAGCAGACATGAGCGTCAGGCCAGCAGTAAGGCTCCGCTGGCCATGATGGAGGGCAATGGCAGTGACGATGGCAGTGGGAAACGAATCCTAGACGAGGCCTATTGCAGAGCTCCAACACAGTCCGATAGAAAGAGCTCGAAAAGTGAGACCGTCGACAACAACAACCAGATTAACGCAGTGGACCAGAATGCTCTCGGTGCGCTCGCCAAAGAGCAGAAGCATAAGAGCTCCGGGTCGGAGAAGAAAACAGATGAGAAGAGCTCCAGCAAGAAGAGCTCCACCAAAACCAAGGGCGACCAAGAGAAGTCCTCCAAGAAGCGCCAGAGCACCTCTACTGTCACCAAGTCTCCATCCTCCCAAGTGTCTTCCAGCCCTCAAGCGAAGGGCACCAAAGCGACCAATCTAAAAGAGAAGAGCGATTCTCCCAAGAGTACCAAGGGTACACCTTCAGGAACGCCCTCCAGAAGGAAAGAGTCTTTGCAGGCACAGGAGTCTGGAGGCACGAAGGGGAAGCCGTCCCTTACTTCCACACCCCAGTCCTCCGCCTCTCCCTCGCCCACATCCAAAAAGAGCTCCTCGGTGGCTGAGAGAAACTCTGTCTCTGGCAAGAAGAAGCTGGTGGAGAGAGGCTCCAGCAAGGACTTGGCACACACCAGTCCCCTGGCAGAGAAGTCCAGAGTCAGTGCCACCCCGCGAACATCCCAACCCAAAACTGCCGAGGCCAGCAGACCCGAAAAGAGGCCAGTGAGAAGCTCCAGCAGTAGCTCCTCAGTCACCAGCCTGCGCTCCCCAAGCGTCTCCTCGAGAGACCTCCGGCGCAGCAGCAAATCTGAGGACAAGGGACTCTCGTTCTTCAAGAGCGCGCTTCGGCAGAAAGAGACTCGGCGGTCAGCCGATCTGGGCAAGGCCACCATTCTCGCCAAGAAGGCTGTTGAGAGGACTGCCAAGTCCAGCAGCCAGTGCAGACTCGATGCCGACGAGGGCGAGGGAAACTCCTCCCAGCAGGTCTCTCCGGAGCCACGCTCCTGCAAGGCTGCCTCCAATGAGAAAGAGTCCTCCAAGCCCTCCACCCCAAACAAACGCTCTCTCTTACCAGTAGGCAAGTCCAAGTCTTCCAATTCTGAGACTAGCCTTCAGTCTCCCATCAACGGGAAGAGGCCTATTGAAAAGATCTCATCCTCTAAAAAGCTTTCTTCCAGCATGCAATCCTCTGCACGGCCAACACAGACGCCTCAATGAAATTTTAATAGCATTTCCATTATTTTCTGTAATGCAGCTATTTTTTGATGTGCCTAAGAAGAATATAACGTATATAGTATATACCTGTATTTTACTTTTCTCAAAGAAAATATGTAAATTATCAGAAAGCGCCTTTCTATCCTGCCATGGAACCAAATCGTTGCTTCTGGCAAGGTATGGTATATGAATCTACTACTGTTCACGACTCTGAATAGGAATGTTTTAACTTAGCACTTTGTATATATTTTTTCTCCCTGGAATAATGCTTAGATGTAATGGATACTATGTACAATACTTTTTAACTTGGTACCGTACCTTTTTATTTGGACAAGTCACTTACGGTGAAATTAGATTCGTGCGATATTCCTTGGAGTACTGTACCAATTCACTCCACATCTACACTTGGTGCTATTTACAGTCCAGTGCTCCCCTGGCACTGGTACAGCATGAGATTGAGAAGAGTTACATCACGCAACCTGGCCGAATTTGCGACTGTAGACTTGTAGATGGGGTTCGGCAGAGTCAGAACAATCTCTTTGGTACCTCTCGAAGCCTGCTCTCCTACTCCGACTTTTTTTTTCCTTTTGTACTCGAGAGCAGTTACAAGTGTTCCAGTAGCATTACTGCCCTTAGAAATATGCGCAACAATGCCACCTACAGGCTGATAGCTGAATTGTTGCTGAATGAATGTGATCTTTCGAATGGTAAATTAGTGGAGGACAATCTTTAAACTCAATATTTACTTTATTCCAGCAAAACGCTGTGTGATCTGGATATTAATGGAGGCCGTGTAAGCCCTGCATGAATTCGTTTGGTATATCTTCGTTTTTCTAATGAAAGTTTAAAACCACATAATCATACTTGAACCATTTCACGCCCGCCAAGTCCGATGCCAACATACACGAGCAGTTTTCATTTGGCTTGCTCCGAGCTTGGGGTTAAACCCTTGCGTGACGGTTTTTATCTCCCATATTAATCTGTGGACAACCAGTGCAATAGTTTTCAACACTTTGTAGGAAAACAGATCTGTTTTTGGGAAACATAACGTTGCTGTTTTAGAAACACATTATTTTAAATATCAATACTGTGCATATGCAATAGTGGTAAAACCATTTAATTAATGTAAATCAGAATTTATTTTCAGGACTGTAATGGCTCACCACAATAATGGGTTTCATATTTTAATTAATTTTTTTGGTGCCAGTGATTTAATATCCAATTGAAACGGTTCTGCGGAAAGGCCTTTGTTTGTTTGCAACACCATCGTCTTCACCCTAGTAGATTTTCTTCTTCATTCAGACTAATACAAAATGTTATGTATGACCGGAGAAATGTAAGGTTAAGCAAGTCATTATAGTTACATTTTCATAATAGTGTCATTACGTTGGCCGCTGTTCAGCTTGCTGCCCTGTAATTAAAACATTAATCCAAGCGCTTCTGACGCCCCTCTCGAACCGTTCTCATTTTCATGCTGCTTTTCGGTCTCAGAAACCTATCTCTTTCAGCACACTTTATCTTAAAATAGATAATTCAGCAATGAACCTAATGTGTAGCACGCTTCTTATTTTTTGCGACAGGCCCATATTGTGTGTGCACTGAAAAAGTATTTGTAAAAAGCAGTATTGCATGATAACATTAACGCATGCACTTAACTATGCAAGTAACTGTTGCTAATTAAGACAAGTCTGGTTATTAATGTCTGGTTTTTAGTTTTTTATTTTGAAAGAAAACCGCATGAATTGTTTCAATTTTCTTGCTTCTTTGCACACTTATAATTTTTTAAATATTGTGATATGAGAACATAAATTATTAGCTTTAATCAAATGTAATCCAGAATTAACAATCAGCATTGTATTTTCATGCTATTTTCCTATCTTTTTTTTTCATTATTAAAACTATTATTTTAATCCATAAGCTGTTATTTAGTGTATGACCTCCATGTTTCTATGTGATAAATTAAGTTGTTATATTTTTCTATTCACAGCCTGTTTTGGTTTTTCACATTTCGCTGGCGTGATGTGGTCTGCTCATGCTTTCACATGTAGATAATGTCATTTATTATTTCAGCTACGTAACTTTACCATCAGCATTCAGTCAGTGCACACAAGTCCCGCATCGCTTGCAATGCTGATACACTAAACACTACATTCACTTTGTTTTTCGTGTCATTCCATGTTTTAAATTGAGAAGTTCTCGGACCATGAATTCAGAGAAGTGCTATTACCCTCCCTATAGTCTTACTGCATATGGGATGTTTTCAATGGCTCAAGTGCTAATATGACATGGTCTTATCAAGCGTTTGGATAGGACGAATGATTTATTATAACGAAGCTGTATCAGTCTTAAAGTATAATATGCGTGCTCTTGGTTTACACACTGGACATGAATGATTTCTCTCGGCCCATTGTTCACGAACTGGTACCCACTTTGCTGGGCTAATAAACTGGGCTGGCATTTTGTTATATGAACAACAGTCTAGGTCAACCTAAAGGAAAATAATATTTGGTTAGAAAAAGCGAAAACCATGTAAATGTTTGGTTGCATGAGACTGCGTCAAATGCTTTTTTTTGTTAATTTATTTGTATGTTTTATGTGTATGCACTTTTTTTTATTATTATTTTAAAGAATGCGTTTCTTTGATGAATCATTTGTATTCATAACATTGTCTCCCCAATGTAAGTTGGCGATGGAATTATGATTAAAAAAAATAGACCTGCATTAGAGGTCTAACCTCAAATTTGTCCTCGAAATCATTATTTTGATTCATTTCATTTGCGTAGCTTGGGTTTGAACTTTTCTTTGCAGCAAGCAGTGTAATATCCAATGTTGACCACAAGATGGGGCTTTCCACCATGCTTTTAAAAATATGCAGCGAAACAAGATTTAGACCCCTTTCAGAAGACTTCAGGCCTTTGGAAATTAACACTTTTTTTTTTTTTTCATTATGAAAATGAGTACCAATAGAATTAAAGTGAGAGATCAAAATAAAAACAGTCATGCCTTTAAAGGGTAATTTTCGCACCCACCTATCATTCCAACCAGTTTTTGAACCATACTATAGTATACTTTATATATTATTTAGACTTTAATGAATGCTAGAGCATATTAATTATATTAGTTTATTTACCATAGTATAACTGATAAACTAATAAATGCTAGGATATTTTGAAGAATGTTTGTTTTCTATTGATATTTCCTATTCCTATTGACTTTCTGTTGTAGTTTTGTCAGTAGGAACCAAAAGTTATCAACAAACAGAAAAATAAAACCGGTTTGAAGATAATGACAGAATTAGTTTTTTTTTAGGTGCACTATCCCTTGAAGTGAATGTAAACAATGTTTTAAATTTTTCTTTCTCTGAGAGAAGCTCATATTGTTCCGTTTGATTGCTTGAATAACGGCTAAAATGTTTTTGCACTGCAAAAGCAGGGCCATTATTTAATTTGAGGCCTCGATATAGGCTACACTTCAACCCGAACAAACATTTTTTTCTTTTTGAGGGCTTATCCCTCCCTCAGCATCCCAAGCCTCCAGCGACGGCTACAATAAATTGTTTGCTTTTAGCTTAACTTCACTCAGTTTTCCCGTTGCTCAGCAGAGGTGAAAGCTGTCTCTAAGCAAACTGCGTTGGCAAGGTGTTCAGAAGCACCGGCAGACCTAATACATTACCATGTGCTGCGTTTCAAACGCCTTTCTCTCTCTCAGTCTTTTTTGTTTGCTTTTTTTAAATACAGCATCATCAGCATCTCGCTTCTTTTTTCCCCTCTTTTCATTACAGATTCTGACAGCCATTTGTGTTCGTGAACAGCCCAGTTCTTCGGAGTGTTGTTATCATTAGCAGCTATTTTTGAGGACTGGCAAGTGCCCTGGGTGTTGAGTGCAAATGCATTGCTGAATATTTAACATCTGCGAGATTAATTTACACACTCTAGAAAGAGGCTCACCTAAAGTGCTCTTTGCACCGTTTAATACATTGATGATTTACAGATTGGGAGAACTTCGTTAATAATAATTCTTTCTTTCTTGCATTTTATGTATTGCCATTAAGTTAATGGGCTTTCTGTTAATTGTTAGTTTGGGATTTGGAATCTCCTACCTAGCTTTAAAAATCTGTGACTATTGGCTGCATCTGTAAACCTAGCAAGCTTTTTAGCAGCGCAGTGTTTTTAGACATTATTGGTGCAATCAAACATCCAGGATACTCTAGACATGCAGTAGACTAGGCCCACATAAGAAACCCCTGTTTTTTAATAATACGAGGGAATCCAGTGTTATGAGAACATTCATCATAACTTAAACAAAACCCAGTTTAAAAAACAGGAACTTTTTAGCTGTACCAAAATAGGCCCATCTAACTTGTCTACTGGCACATCTAGAAAACGTTTAATAACAATAATAAATGATTAAAAATGTATTAGGCCTATATTACCGTTATTGTTAAAAAATATATGTATCATTTAATAACAAATAATCTTTGCTAATGGGCACTTAATCATATAACTGTATACAGTTTTGCCTTTGTTCAGAGCCCCCTACTGGTAAGTGAAAATGAATATGTCATGGTCATAATTACAGTGGACCCAGTGGCAGTTCTACATTAAATTACTCCCTAGGAAAGAGCCACTCACAGCTTGTGCCGCCACTCACATGTCATAAAAAAAAATGCTGCCCTGTTCGCCCATGCCTAAAACCTCCACTGAGTGGACCACTGCATTTTGGCGGGGATTCGTACCCGCTCACCAAACGTACATTATACTCCCACAACAGATGTTTGAGGTGGAGGCTGAGAAACAAACAGATGCCATTTGCCTCGTTAGAAGTCAGTGTAACATCAGAAGTGATCCCTCAATGTGAAAAGTAAAAAAAAAAAAACCACTTTCAAGTTGCTTTACAAAATTACCCATAGCTAGTAAAATTAGCCATGCTTTTACTGCAAATACAACCAAAAAAGAAAAAGAAATTATCGTTAGAAAAAACACTACCTACACTGCACTAACCATAGTATTTATATTACAATTGTGGTTTTACTAAAAAAAAAAGAAATTACATTAAAATCATGGTTGAGTATTAAATCAGAATACAGCTTCTTATTTCTTCAGTGGAAAAAAGTGACTTTTTGCCCCCAGGTGGAGTAGTTACAACATCTACCAGCGGGAGCTAATGTGGAGCTTCCAACGAAGCTTCACCAGCTGAATCTTCAACCCTTGTATCAGGTAGACATCTCACAAGATTTGAGCCCACTGCATCACTGCGAATCCCACCCAGCTGTTTCTGATCACAGTCTAATACTGTCTTCTCTCTCCCCTGCTCGATCTGCAGTCTGATCAGCGCTACAAAGCCTTTACAGGGCAGATGCAGACTGTGTCTTCATGGCCATTCAGCCCGATTGTGTTGGCTAATTATGACAGTTAGTAGTGGGGATAGTGAGAGTCTTTCACAGGCCATTAGAGCTCAGCCCCGCGAGGTGATATCATCTGTCACTTCCTCTACTCCCCTGCAGCGCTCCAATGTCTGTGGCATTAGTCCGCATCCCACAAGCCCTGAGACAGGAAGCCTTAAATCTGCCTTGTAAGCCTTGCGCATTAGTTCCTTTGTGAGGTGAGTACACACTTACCTGACTGTTGGTTTAATTGTGCATTTAACACGATCAGGATATCTGCAGCCAGATGTGAGATGTAGGAAACAAACCTTTTTAGAAAGCTCCTAAATGTTCCCAACTGCTTCACATCTAACCTCAGTGAAGGGAGTGAAAATAAACAAGGCCGTCAAATTATGCTTATTTACCTTTGAGATGCAAATTTTCCATTTTGTGCCGCACCTCTATTCAAGGGCAGAGGGACGATGAAATGATGAAAAACGTGTTGAATACCGATCAACAGAGGCCCCTTTGTGTGCACGCTGACCTCTAACTGCAACTACACTAAGAAATATAATACATTGGTCTCATTAGAGGAACAGGAAAAGCTGAGAATTGTTTCAATATGACCAACAATAATAGCTGTTAAATTATCTGGAGAACCGTGGATAAAGGGTCCGTTCATAAAAAGAGATGAAAATTCTGTCATCATTTACTCAGCCATGTCAGTACAGACCTGTCTGAGTTTTTACTGTTCTTTTCCTGTTTTGAAATACAGCAATGTGCCGTGGAGCTCCAAAAATGTCTAATTGTATTATAAAAACTATTTTCCAAGCCATTCTTCCTAGAAGTGCCCTTCTGATGCTATAAGGCTAGAGTCCTCCTCAGAATGAAACACTAGAATGAGACAAGCCTTGCAAGGTTGCCAAGTCCTACCCCAAATCCCCCTCTCCGAGCAGGAACATGATTTTGACAGAGCCCCAACAGAGCGGTAAGATGCAGAGAAAAAACAACAACAACGCGACTGCACTGTAGTTTGGGGTGGATTTTGGTTTGCGGACCTGGCAACCCTGCAGTCTAGTAAGTGCACATGGACACCTCATAAGTGTTTCCAACCCTTGCAGTCACAACATGAATACTACTACAATTATAATTTGGTTAATAGTTTATATTATATATTCTTTATAGTAACTGATTTTCTTAATGCAGTACATCCAGTGGAAACTGTCTATGGTCTCTGAGTAGCTTTTATTACATGACATCAAAAGTGGACAAGCTCAGGAAGCGTTCATGAATTTGAATGTGTTCAAAGAATTGTGGGGGATTAAAAAAGTTGAAGGACACACCTGATGTACCCTTTAAAGCAGGCTGAATAAGGGACATGAAATGAAGACTGTCTACTAAGGATCCTTCAGACTGAGACGTCCTTCTATGGCGCTTGATGTTGTAGATTGCAGCCTTACTAAGTCTTACTAAAGCCTTATGACTGAGAAGCACCCAGTGTCTTAAGACTCAGGAACATATTAGATTTCAGTTCTGTGGATTTGTTTCACTGTAACAGTGCCCAGAACTGTTCATTGAAACCATTCACTGAAGTGGGATGCACTAGTAATGTCGCAAAATACAATTTTTGCAATAATTGTGATATTACAAAAAAAATGATCATATTTTAATAAATTATTGCCACTGTGGCTGCTTCTAAAATCATCAGCTCATTAGGAAAGAGCTCCATGAACTCAAATGAGCGTTTCAGACAAGAGAGACATGCAAAAAGTGCAGAGCAGTGGGTCCTGAGGAGCAGGATTGAAATCCACTGCTCCTCACATATTATTTTTCGCCTACTATGTAGTAGAGAAGAATGCATATTTGGATACAGCCGATACATGGCACTCAAAACCAAAAATGTGTTTCCTCCCTTTCCTCCCGATATTGTTGGATACTCTGGAAAAGACCACAATTTTTAAAAATACATGAAAACATGCTACATGGTTTAATGGCATAAAACATACCTGCGTGAACTTTTCAGCAAGACACGAAATACGTACCAAGAAGTACATATCACTGCAGTTTCTAAAAGAAATGAACACTAGAGACCAGGGTTGGGGCCATTCATGAACTGAATTGAGAATGAATGGTAAATTCCAATTCACTTCCTGGAATGCAATTGGAATTGGAACTGCATGCAGCTGACAGGAAATGGAATTGGAATTAGAGAAAGGGGAATTCAATTCAGTAAGAATTCCACTGAATTCTGTTTATTGCTGTGCATTTATTTGTCATTGCTTTTAAGGACATACATTTGAACTTTATTTATGTTGATTTACAAATATCAAGCAATGTAAGAAAAGAGTTGATCGAATGCAAGTAAATAAAAATGAGAACAGTATATGAATTAATAATTGAATGACAGTGGTGATACATTTCTGAATACATTCAATATAAATCAGTAATAAACAGAATTCAGTGGAATTCTTCCTGAATTGAATTCCACTTCCTGTAATTCCAATTCAATTCCACTTCTGTTTCCTTTAATTGTTGTTTCTATTTCAATTCCAATCCCATTTCCTTCTTTGAATTGGAATTGTTGAGTTCATTCCTGAATTGACCCTGCTATAATAAAGCATAATTTTGCACTATTTTGTTTGAAGAATATCATACTCTGACTTCAAAAACAGTTTTAATATGCTGGGAGATTTGAAAACGTATGCGTTTGAATGTTAGCGTCACACATATCCAGCTTCATATCTATGGGTTGTTGGTGTTCCACAAAATGGGTCCCCATTAAATGGAAAAGGGCAGGGCGAACGTCTTCTGTTCTGTGTTCTACAGAGGGCAGAATTCACACAAGATTGGAATGACATAAATGTCAGAACTGTTTTTGGGGTGGACTATCCCTTTAACTAGACTGTGTTGTTGTGAGTTGAGCTTTGGTTTCTCATTCATACAGGAAGTCATACATCGTCTGGATATCTTCCCGCGGTGGCTCAATAAAGAGAGGTAGACACTAGCCACATGAGAAACCTATGGTTTAGCTCCACTCCAGTACAACGAGAGGTTTTAAGTGGGGCAGATGGCGTCATTTACGTACATTCACCTGGTCCGTCTTACTGTGCTCTTCTTGTTTGCACTCAATAATTTCTCTCTCCCACAGTAAAGCAGGTTACTTTAGTAATTCACCAGTGGTTTTCATCCCCTTTGTCCCCTTTCTCTGACTCGGCCCTGGAGAGTGAACAGAACTTTGCAAGAAAATCAATAGTAATTGATTCCTCCAAGGCTAGACATAGAGGGCCACTATTCAGAGCCAAGCATAGGAACATCAGAGTGAGAGGAAGAGGACCTTGGGTTTAACATGCACGCAACAAACCCTGCTAAAGGTCACCAGTGTGATGCTGTTTACAGCCGCAGATTATCAAAAAGATCCCGAGCAACTGTGCATTACAGCTTTGTGGAGATGAGCCCCAATTACTGGGAGGCTGGCTGTTTTCTAAAGGTTATTTGAAGGCGTGCTTTTGAGATCTTGGATCAGACTGTATTGTGTGCCTGTGCAAAGTTTTCCTGCCATGCTTTGTGCAATACATTTTTGTCTCTCTTTTTGCTTTATTTGATATTTTTCACCTGTCACTGAAACTAACATGAAAGATTTTCAGTAGCACTTTGAAGTGTACTTCCCTGATACATACAAATATATCGTACCTACAGGCAAATGAGTGTAAGGTACTTACCTGAAGTGTGTGTACATGGTAGCTAAATAGATACTTTACTGCACTTACTAATGCACATACATGGTAAATATGTAGTATAATGTGGCATTATGTTAACAAACACATTGATATACATGTGGTGAGTATGTAGTACTTACAAACAAGTGTGTGTTAATGTGCTTACAAAGTTTGAAGAACTGGTCATTCCTGTGTAATGTTTGTGTAAAATGGTGCACTTTATTTTACAGTTCTGATTTGCCTTCAGTAAGTACCTTGGTCCATGTTTATACCCTTCACTGCAAAACTTATCCTGTACATTATCTACCAGGCACATAATAGTAGAAGAAAAAAGGACTGTAAAATAAAAGCGCAACCTTTAAGAAGAGGCAAAATGATGAGGACTTGATTTCATCCAGTGTGTCATGATTGCAAAAGTGAGTCAGACATGAATGTGAGTTGCAGTTGATTGCAGAGTTGAACTTTTTGGCCTTATTTATTAGTTCCTGCTGGGATATGAGATGCTGACTTTGTCATTGAGGCTGAGGGTCAACAGCAACTGGACTAATTACCAATGGTAATGCTTCTTTGTTATAAAGTTAGACGTCATTGATTATTTTGGGAATTGATTTCTCTGGCAGCAAAGAACTACACAGAAACTAATTGGCCAAACTTTATCTGAAACGCATAGTAAGTTCTTCAGTTAACTTCTCTTGATCGTGTAGAAAAAAAATCACAGTAGTTTGTTTTTCTCTTGTGATACTGCTTAAAATGAATAGTTCACCCCAAAATTCCTGGGGCCCACAGACATTTCCTGTCTCTTTAATTTACACACCAGATTCAGATCATCAGCTCACTAGGAAAGAACCAAACGAGTGTATTGGATAAGAGAGACATGCAAAATGTGCAGAGCAGTGGGTCCCGAGGAGCAGGATTGAAATCCACTGCAGAGTAAATTATGAAAACAAAAAAGAAATATTTATTTAACTTTCCCTTTTAAATTTAGTGGGTTAGTGGGCAACAGCATATATTAGCTTACATAAAAAAATAATACTAATTAATACAATCGCATCTAAGAAAGAAATCAAAATAAAACACAAAATCAAGATGTAACTGTTTTTTTTCTCAATAAACAAGGGTTCTCTGATCATATGAAGGCAATCATTATTTTTTTAATAATAATAAAATATTAGTACTAATAATTAAGAACATGTAATTTCGTACACATTAAAATCATTTAATTATTTTAATGATGAATCATTATTTTATTGAATACTACTAAGTATTTTAAGTTTTGTTGAATTGGTGACTAATTTGTATGAATTTGCTCATTTTAATTTTACGCCCCTGCAGGGTGGGCATTTATGCTTACTTTCTCCCTTAAAAATATTTTATTTTGCTTATGATTCACATCATACAAATTCATATGAAAGCTCCACCTCATAAAATAGTTACGTTTTCTTGCAAGCTGAGGGGGGCTTTTGCATGTCATATTCGACAATGAAGGCCCTTCAGGTCAAAAGGTTGAGAAGAACTGCTTTAAATACGATCTGATTGAGTGTCAACATCATTTTCATGTCTTTTCAAAGGTGGATCAAATGATTAGATTTTGACAAGCAAATACAAATGCACATCCTTTTCTTTTGATCAACATGTACTGATCCCCTATGAAGAGCATTCCTTAATAAGGAAGTAGTGTGGGTTTTGATATCATGTTGACTGTATGAAGTATACACTACCGTGTCTGCCCAGGCCTGGATACATTCCCCGACTATTAATTTCCTGTGTGCCACTTTCTCTTTCCTCGGGTGATTCTGACACTCTACCTTAGTAGAGTGATGTGAAGAGTTAGAGATACAACCGGAACAAAACACCCAGAGCATGGCCACAAATAAGAAGGTCCAGGATCTGTCTCTCCTGTGGTGTGATGAGGTCAACTGGGCCGACAGCTTTTAGATTGATGCATCCTTGCAGACCACCGCAGCCCACTAGGCGAGAAAGTGAAAGAACAACACGTGTTGTAAACCGAGACCCCTGCAGGGATTTCTGGACACTAGACTCCCTGCGGTCTTGATGAGCCTCCCGCCTGCTTCACACCCTCATCATAGAGGATTGTTTCAGGACATTCAACCCTCCCGCTCTGTGGAAGACGACGCGCTCAGAAAACACAATGCGAGCATGGCGGGAGCGAAATATTTTGGGGGCCATTGTTCTTGTTTTTGAGATGACTTGCTATAATTTCCTTTTCTTTCCTGTCTGATGTTATCTGCAGAAACAAATACAGAGTTTATCTGGCATGGAAACAAAAGCACAGTGTTTGGGTGAGATCCCCATCGCAGCAATCCAAACCCAAGCTTGATTTTAATATAGATCTTTGGGGTTCATGTACTCAGCCATTAAGCAGAGCTCAAATGCCATATGATTGTATCACCCCTCATACTGGATGAGTTGCTCCAAGATATTGATACTAAATCTGTTTCACTTCATCTAGCATCCGGAGGTTTTTCATTTAAAAGATTGCTGTATTCTTAAAGTCTGTCTTAGTCATTGTCAGACTGTTTTGTGTGGGCAAAAAGTCATATTTTAAGAAATAATGCTGCCCACGTTTCACAGGATGTTAAATCAGAATGACAAGAAGAATGCAAATTTGGTGACAGTTTTGACATTTGTAATGATTCAAAATATTTTGATTTCAAATTAATGCTGTTCTTTTGAACCCCTCTATGCATCAAAGAACGCTAAAAACAACAGTGTAAAAATGATTTCAAACGTTAATAAATCAAAGATTATTGGAGTATGTTTTACAAGAAAATACCATATCTTCAAGAAAATCTTTTCACTTAATAATTTCACATTGACTGGCCGTTTCTTAGTCATTTATAGCTGAGTGAAATTTCTGAATGAAAGTTTTTTACCACCAGTTTTCAGCGAATGTATGAATTCAACATTGATAATAAGAAAGCAACACATGCTAAAAAAATTGATTTGGCATCACATAAATAATAATAACGATAACATTTAAAAAAAAAAAATATTAAAGTTTTTAAAAAGTAAACAGTTCAAATTGCAATAATATTTCACAGTTCCTTTTTTCAAATCAATGCAGCCATGGCAAGATCTTTATTTTTCTACTGAATCTACTGAGGATTTAAAACCACACTTTTTTTTAAATTACAATAATTTACTCAAATATGTAAATTCTGTCATAATTTACTCTCATTCTCGTAGTGAATTTTTAAAGGATATTCTTTATTAAAAAGCACCCTTGTTTTCTTTTCTGCATTCAAAAGAGTCACTTTATTTTTATTCATTTATTTCTTTATTTTACAAAAATCAGTTGATCCAGACAAAGCAGGTTTGAGTGATTTCCATCAAACTGATCTGTTTCTGCAGAATAAACTGGTTTCAGCACAAGCTGTTTAAATTCCAGTCTGATCATCACACAAAGCCTCTGAAGACTTGTGCACGGTTTTTACGCTGCCTTTATGTCCTTTTTGAAGCTTGAAAGCTTTTGCTTTCATTTTATTGTAATTCCAAGGACCAGCAGAGTCTTCATAATGTCTTTTGTGTTGCACAGAAAAGAGAAATTCACATTGTTAAGAACAACATGCGGCTAAGTACGGGATGACAGGGTTTTTGCTATCCTTTGAATTCCATTTCAAAATAAAAGATCTGTTAGCTGGCTGAATTTGAATTCACAAAATAAATCGATGGTTACAGACATTCTCAGTTGGGTTTTGAATGGTGCACAAGCTCAGTGTCTATGTAGCTAGTTTTTCTGCGTCTGTTCACAAACAAGAGAATGATCAATAATCAAACGACGTTTCCACTGGCCTTCATTTATATGCTGGAAAGCCCAATGCATGTAGAACAGCCTAACACAGTCACTTAGGATCAAATCTCATCTTCAGAGACTCATGCAACAATCATGACAGCATGTGTGTTTGTGCGAGAGAGGGATGGACTTGCTTTTGATCGGCCATGCATAATTACAGCATTTCACAAGTCCTACTGATATATATCACTGCGGAGAACTGATGCACATTCATTCATCATGACAGCAGATGTCGTCTGGTTTGATTGCTGCTTCTGAAGCTTTCACTCAGATTTAATGAAGCTCCTGCACCTGTCAATTAGGCCATATTACAGCTCTGGTACTTTCACAACTTGATTAATATAATTCTAAACAAAGGCTGATAGCTGGAGTAAACATATTTTTCTCTTTATGCTACCTCTTTTAAACATTGTTGCTGTTGTTTCTTGTCATACAGCCGAATATTTTTGGCATCTAATATATAAGACTTTGCATTGCTCGTAACAGGGTCATGCAATGGTGCACCTGGAACACTGCAAAGATTTCATATTATAGGTGAGGAAGAGGCTGAAGTGGGTTTGAAAATGAACACTTGCCAAGAGCCAAATGTCAGAAAATATGTGCTTAGATGAGCAAATAAAGTCAGTTTAAAACAAAAGGGCCACTAAAAAAAAAAAAAAAAACACCAATTGTGACTTTAAATAAATAGTTAAACAAATGGTTGCAAATGTATTTAGGGATAATAAAATAAAATATGATTCATATTATATCTTTTTAATGTTGTGTATTTATTTATTTTAAGTAATCAATTTGAATGTTTACGATATACGTGCTTATTTTAAAATTAAATAATTGTTCTAGCAAAAATATAAAATAATATTGCAAATAATTTTGGAAAGATATTTATAATGTATACAGTATATACAGTAATATACAGAATAAGCAATAAATTTGTTAATCATAAAAAGAATAAAAAATGCACAAATAATTGAATCGAACACACACACAATATATATATATATTATATGAGTGTGTGTATATATCTGTATACAGGGGACATTTAGGTAATGTGTGCGTGTGTCTACATATAAAAACATATATGACAAATAATCTAATTTTGGACCATGCATTATAGCCATCAGTCCTATTTTATCTGTTCAACCAAACAATTACTTTACAGATAAAATGTATTGAAACAGGAAACTAACAATATTACACATCGAAGACCACAACTAAGCCGTCCCCCATCTTCTCAATGCCTTCCTAAATGATCAGTTTCATTTCCATGCAGTCATAATGGAAGCAGAATAGAGCTTTATCAGGATCCATAGCCCCTTGAGTGCTAATATGGGGCTGGGGAGCCAGATGCCCTCATAAGCAGCCCTCAGCATTATTTATTTATGGACGAATAAGTTCAGGCTCTTCTAATATTTCTCAGAGCTTAGCCGGAAAAGCTAATGGGTGTGTGAGTCTTTGTTCTCGGTTTTTTAATTAACCCTATTAACTGTCATGGGGATTAAGGTGAAGTTGAATTGGGTATTTTTCACTCCTTATTGTTCACCCTGATTCTAATTTCATGTTCTGAAAGATACTAAATCCACAGAATTCAGTTCCTATGATGCATAGCTGTAATGTGCATTTCATTCACCCACTTGCTATTTAATTACCAAATTAATGCATCACTATGTGGAAACTGTGTAAATGTATATTTAGATGGAAAATATATATTTTTTTAACCTGTGAAGTGATAATATGCAAATGAGTGTCCTTGAGTACAGCTGCCGTTTAACAGCCTGTCTAAGTGTGAAAACTGCCTTTAAACTCATTGTCACTTAAGAAGCGAACCTACATTATGGTAGGTTGACATTAAAGTGCTTCTTGCCACCAAGCCTGTGGGGGAATATAAAGGAGGTAAAAGCTCAGGGTGTCTAAAAATCATCTTTAAACTGAGACACTCAAAATGCAAATGCAGATACATTTACTGTTAATGACTTGGTCATCAGCTCTGTCTCCCCCTCGCACATTTGCATCATAAATATCACCTACAGCAGCTCTGGAAAGTAAATTGGTGCTTTAATAGATTTGTCAGCAAGAGGGATTTCTCATTACTTCCATTAGGATGCAGCTGCTAAATTCTTCAGCACCAAAACAGGAGCTCACAGAGACAATAAATCAGGCCATATTAGCACTGTCTCTTCAAAAACAATTAAATATTTTTTTATTAATGTCTCAACCTTACAAGTGCATTGCTTTTAAATGACACGGATATGCTTTCATGTCGTAAAATCTATCCTTTCTAATGTCCATACATAATATATCTGCATTTAACACAGCCTTGACACTTTGGCAAATTGTTTTTTTGTGCCAAGTGAACTGAAGGAAACCTTCTAACCTTGTAAGTCTGAAAAAATATATGGAAATAAATTCATTCAAGCAGACAAAAACAAAAAACAAAAAAAACACCACCTTAAAAAATATTATAAATCTTAAATTCAAATTAAAGATACACTGTGTGACAGAATATATATATATATATATATATATATATATATAGATATAAATTTATAATAAATATTTATATATATTTCTCATCATAGACAAGCAGAAGTAGCTCTCATGAGTGTGTATGGTTTTGATAGTTGTTGCAAATCATTTGTTTTAAAAACAACAAAAGAACAGAACCTACAAGCAAAAAGTGAAAGTTATGCAAATCCGTAATAAAACTTGAATCAACATGGCTTGGCTTTTTAGAGGTGGCATAGGATACTGCTAAGAGGACTTATACTCAACAGGTAAGATATTTAATTTGACCAATAGATAGCCATAAATCTCCCTAATAGCAGGGTGAGTTAATTATAGTGTTAGGTGTTGTAAAGAGCTAACGCTATGATTAAAATAATGTCATTATGGCTTGTTGTGCTGTGCTAGATTTTAGTTTTACGGATAGACCGTGGTCACCAAAAGAACAATGCTATAGTCTTCTAAATATTCAACTTGCAACTGTCTTTAAAATCTCTTGAGCATTTCATTTCGTTTACATTTCATCGCAAAGGTTCCGGGCTGACAGCTTGTGAACTTTTGTAATGCCATTAACTTGAAAACACCACTGTTTGCAATTAATTAAAACAACTGCGCAGATCACACATTTCTTCAGATTGCAATGTGTACATCAGTGCTCCTGACAACATTCATACTCACATGCCCAGACAACCAAAACGGCCGAAGCACAACCAAGAACATGTTCTTGCGCTTGACCCATGTAGTTTTAAGCAGGCCAAATTTAAAATAACTATTACAATAGAAGTCTATGGTGCAAGTTTAATGGATGTTTTCTAAACAGAAATGAAGCAGTTTCATGGATTATTTTGTAAAGTGTTATTTCAACTGTACACAAATCCCTAATAAATGTTATTATATTTAGCATCTTTATAAAGTGGCGTCCTTACACTACCCAGCCCAACAGAATTGCAAATGTTTGTACATTTACAGCCTTTATTAAACAAACTGATTCGTTCAGTCAGTCAGTCAACGACTGGCAGCATGCAGAACATCAAGCTTTAAGAGCTTAAGTTGTGCTTACCTTGGATTTTCTCTTCAGGTTCAAGGAAAGTATACTATAATTATCCAGAAGCTTGTCTGAAGGTTTTATAAGGCATTAAGGATACAGTGATTTAGTGAATAGTGTCACATATACATGCTGTACTTTTGACTGTCATCATAAAGTAGAGATTGTTGAAACCTTAGACAGGATGGGACTGTCCAATCAAAATCAAAGCAACCAACCAGTGATTTCTTTAAGTAATGTTCAAGGACCATCTGAGGTTTAGACTAGAAGATTTCTATTCAAGCAGAAAAGTACAAACACAACAACTGTAATTAATCTCCATACAGATTTGAGTCTGATTGGTTAATTTCTCAAATTAAACAGTTGATTTGATTACACTCAACTACACAACTAACAACATTGCAACAAATGAAAACATAATTCTTGTGAAATGATAACAGACACACATGTTTCTATGTGGTTCTATCTTATAGGCTGATGATACATGGGGCAAACATTTGGGCAATGTTGCTGTCAACGGGTAACCAAATGAGACAAAGTGCCCCGGCCCTGTGTAACATTAGCCTGACTTCACCTTAGTAATATTAATTGAATGAAACTCACTTTTAATTAAGGTAACACTTACAGTGTAATTTTAACTGAACACATTCTCAAGAAACTTCAGTTCCACGTCCCATAACAACAGATGCTACTGGCGCCTTTGCTACACCTGAGCATATTGAAACATGTTTTTGACTCAGTTGTTATGCCGTATTTCTCCTGTTTGAATAGGGCATTTGTATCTCATTTCATTACTTGTCATGTAACAGATGCTTTCATCCAAAGTAAATTGCAGTGCGCTAATTGCGGGAACAGTCCCTCTGGAGCAATCTGGGGTTGAGTGCCGAACACATTGAAGGTGAAATTCCCTCAGTAACTTTGGAGTTCACACTGATTCATACCTGACACTGAAGCCGCGATTCTAACAGCACCAACCCAAAGCTTCAACAACACGACTAACATCATGCCAGTCATTGTGTTAATTATTAATTTGCACTTTAGCTGAGCCTTTGACTTACAGTACAGTTCTTACAGAAACAGTCTCTATGGACCAGCCTGGAGTAAAATTTCTTGTCTGAAACATTTTGTCCCATGCATTGCACCCCCACCCCCAAACACTTTTTTTTTTCTTTGGATCTACAGCCATCTGGTTACCAAACCAAGTCATTAGTCAACAGGAAACTGCTTTCACAATTTCTTTTTTTTTTTTTTATCCATAATGACATATTTGTTCATCAAACATGGTGGTGGTGGTGGGGGGGATAACATGATCTGTTACACTTGTATATATATATACACATACATACATTTTTATGTTATGTTACATGACTTTAACTAAGCCATTGTCAACAAAGTGGTCATGTGTTTTTTACATTTGGAAGGTTGCTTTGTAGAATGCAGTCTTGAAGTGTTGCTATGTCCATTTATTATATGCAATGCCTATTAAGTGTCTTAGGTCTTGTTTCTCCTCTTATAAAGTAATTTTGTCAAAAGTCATTATAATATTGAGCTAATAAGGTAGACATGTGCAGGTCACAATATTTTGGTATGTGACTGACAATGTTTTTTGGATTTTACTGTGCTGTATGAAATTGTCAGCTAGCTGCTGAAATGAAAGTCCAAATTCAAAATATTGGAGAGCATCGCTTCTCCAGCTACCTCTTCCTCAGAACCAACTTTCACATGGGTTGCCAGATTGTAGACTGGGATGAGCACAACTGTTATTTTAAAGTTTGTGGAGAATTACATTATTACATTATTCTATGTATTAATATTTCTGTTGTCATGGAGATTTTTAGATGGATGTCGTGGCTTTGTAAGTTGGGTAGAGTCACACAATCACTGACCCTGCTGGTTTACATTGCTGCAGTATGCTTTCTATGGAAGACCATTTCTACCACTGAATAAAAAAATGTGTATGTGTGTGCACATGTGTATCCTGCTCAGCTCAGAACTCTGTTGAGATACCTGATTAACCGAGGAAAGAAACTGTTCAATAGTTTAGTTGTGCGGGCCCGAAAGCTTCTGTACCTCTTTCCGGATGGCAGGAGGGTGAAGAGTGTGAGGGGTGGGTGGGATTATCCACAATGCTGTTAGCTTTGTGGATGCAGCGTGTGAAGTAAATGTCTGTGATAGGGGGAAGACAGACTGTGATGATCTTCTCAGCTGTTTTCACTGTACATTGAAGGGTCTTGCAATCCGAGACGATGCAATTCCCAAACCAGACTTCATAACTCACAATTATGAGTTTATTTCTCGCAATTCTGAGAAAAAAGTCATAATTGTAAGATAAAAGACGCAATTTTGTTTTCAGTGATGGAAACAGGCTTCCATAGTTTTGTACCAAATGGTAACCTGAGTATCAAAATACTATTGGGTAAATTGGCAGTGGGCGGAATCATGCAGACCAAAACAAAAATTGACATTTCGACTGCACATTTAAAAAATAAATTATTAGCAGGCTTGTATAGCGTTGTTTGTTTGTTTTATGGATTGGCTCCATTGACTTAAAACTCAGACAACTGCATTTTTATCACAGTAAAGTTATTACATTTTCAGATCAGCATTCATTTTATTAAATTCACTTGTTGGCGATCTCATCTCCAGAAGATTGACGCCTCCATATGCGATTGTCAGTCTGGATGCGCCTCAAGCTGTTTTGCACAGTGAGAAATCTTACATTTTGCATTTAAAATATACATCAAAAGTGTAACTTCAACAGGCTTTTCAGAGTAATTGACGTTTTAAATACAAACATTTTTCATAAATGCTTATGACAGCAGCTTTCCCGTGTACTGTCCAGCTTCTCAAGCGAAGAGTCATGGGAATGATAATGAATGCAGCATGATAAATTATAGATCATGTTATACTAGAGGAGTGTGAAGTCTTTATTGTGTGGGAACTGTTTTAGGGCATTCACCTCGGATTTCTTTCACATTCCTAGAATCCCTTTCATTCATGACCCAGGTAGGACGAGGGCACACTAAAGTCTCTAGCAAACACACACACGTTTCATCTAAAGGTGAACTTTCTCTTCTTGCTTTTCTGCTCTTGTAGTGTTACCAGAAAAGAGTTCAATATAGAAGTATTAAAATGCATAATCTTGCACACAATCAAACACGTTTCTCAATCTCAAGGGAACCCAGAATTTCTTAATATTGTAGCTGTTTTTCTCCATTCATTAATCAGTATTTTTCACAATTAGATGTACAGTCATCCATATGCAGTGACTCTGAATACTAATTGCAAACTGAACATGCAGATTTAATTTGCATTAGGACTTCAGTAATATGACTGACATCTGTATCTGAATTATCATCTTGGTTATTTAGCGTCAAAATTCCACCTTTGTAATTAAACGAAAGCCTCTAATGAATAAAATATCAGCCTATACTTCCAATACATAAACTTTAAACCCCTTTAGCTACTTGTGAGGATTTCTGAAGTTCTTCTTTTCATGTATTTTTAATTGGATCTTTAAAAATGTGTGAAAGTGAACTCCATACAAAGTCTTTACGTGCAATGCGGAGGCAATTTACGGCAATTTAGCGCGGCTGGAATTGAGCAGACTCCTCAGGCACCTCTTTTATTTTCATACAGGATCTAGTGACAGTAATGAATCATAGTTAAGAGCATACTGCAGCGTAAGCTCCCAGTTTATTAAACAGTCAGCAGCTCATTGCTTTTGATCCTCCGGAGTGTCATAGTAACTGATTATGCGCAGACGTGCTGATGTTTCCCTTTACTGGTCCTCGTCACATCTTCCCTCTTCTACCTTTCACTCGTCTCTTTACAAAGATTGTGAGGGACAAACAAACAAACAAACAAACAAACGCAAACACACAAGCATGTTGCTAAGCTTTTCGAAAAGTAACATGCTAAAAAAATGTTGATTACCACGTATAAATGAAACAAAATTATTAACTAATTGATTAACAATATAAATACATAAATAAATGTCACTTAAAATCAGATAATTGAACCTAATAATTTAAAAATATTATAAAAAATATATGCATTTGCATAGATACACATTAGTAATATATACATAATTTTCAGATGTTTTACAGTTTTTCTTTTTGTAACATATGTTTAGGCATTATGTTATAATAATGACAATATTGTCAAATTGGATATAATTAACATACTAAAGTAATATAAATATATATTATAGTAAATAACTAAACAAAAACTGATCTAAAAACTAAATATAAATTAAAAGCTGATTGAAAATGGAGTGTCAGTTACATTAAAATAACCAACACAGTCATATGTGTTCGTACGAGGTGGGAAATTTGTGCTGATTCGTACGACCTCATCTGAATTGGCAACTCGTAAAAACGTACGATTTAGCAAAATTTGTATGAATTCGTACGAGTGAAGTCATATGAATTTTTATGAATTAGCCATGTAAAAATATGTACAAAAACTAAACCCCAGTGACGGGTAGGTTTAGAGGTGGGGTTAGGTGTAGGTAATTCATATAAATTGCCAACTCGAAAAGTTGTACGAATTTGTACGCATTAGCCAGTTTGTAAAATACGAACAAATTGCTGTGAGATCAGGCTCATATAACCTCAATTTCTCACCTCAGCATTAATGGATGGATTTACAATGGATGTTGTTTACATTTGAGTAATTTATTTAACCAGTGAGTATTGCAAGTGCCACTAAAAACTGCTTAACAGCACAGCTGTTAAATTCTAATATTTCTATTTCATTGCGAAGTTTCCCATTTACGCTTCCCCTGGCACATCTCCCCTCTTTTACCTTTCACTAGTTCCCTAGTAGGAGGGAGATGACTTGGACAAACAAACAAACAAACAAATATGCTGCTGGTCCGTGCTGTGGAGACTGTCGTGACCTTGCTGTATATTCCCTCTTGTATTTCCCGTCTGTTTAGCTGAAGGGGGAAATTTAATCATTTTGTCCTTTGGATTCTTACAAAGGTTCATGTTGACTTTCTTGGGAAGGACGCCGAACTTGCCTGAGAGAACCTCAAGCTGCTGTTCACTGGGGCCTTCGTGACCTTGCGCTTCTCATCTCAAGTACTGAACTCAAATCAGATGTATTGAATAGCTAGGTAGTGCTGATATGCGCAGTGCTTTTAGCACAGATGTCCTCAAACTTTAGTTTAAAAATAAGCCTGTCAATATACATAAGCAGAAGGTGAGGAGATTTGCCAAGCTGTACGCTGTCGAACAGCCTGTGCAGACACTAAACGCTGCATGTCTCTAACATGGCGGCATTGGTGTTATGTAACACGTCAGCTGCCGTTTCCTTTCTTGTTCTTTTTCAGGCTGCTCATCGAGAATGTACCCTTTGGCTATATCACTGAATGTGAGATAAAGACCCTTAACGGCAGCAAAACGATTAGGTGTTTCCTGTGTGTTATGGTACACAGACAGCTAAGCTGTGTCACCTGTAGTTAAAAATAAGCATTTTTCATCTGAACGGCGCTAAGTTTCACATCTGTTTCCATCAGGCACAAATCCAGAGAGCTGTCTGTCACATTCCAGTAAAGCTCAGCCCTATATTCTCTCCATCACAAGATCTGCAGATCTGAATGTATGAATTTATTCATTTTTTGCTTCGCTTCAGACAAGCCTTTGACAAGTCTTTCTACAAAATGGATGCTTTTGTGTTTCATGAACATATGTGCACGTAAAAATGGCTTCAACAATGAATAGTTTGTAATAATACTAAAATATCAAACATACTACAATAAATACTTATATGAAATGCATTAAGTGCCAAACAGGGAATACTAATAAAATGAATATAAGCCTGTATGTAAGTTTGGATGTATAAATGTAAACTGTGAATATGTTGATATGAGTCTGGATATATAATTGTAAATTGCATGTTTTATGGGGACATTCCATATGGTGTTTCTACTGTACAGACTGTATGTGGTATTGTCCTACACTGACCCTACACCTAAACCTACCCCTTACAGGAA
>JAUMHP010000043.1:7351872-7369240 GCA_032361065.1 Enteromius trimaculatus
GACTTTGCCTGTGAACGTGAACCTTAATCTGAGCTCAGCAACGTGAACTGAATGAACAGAACTGGTGATTTCTAATTCATCCGATTGATACACATACACTGATAACACACACACACACTTGTTTATTGTATTGTAATTTAATTGTGTTCGAATAATACAAATTGTTCTTTTTGTATACAAGTATTTGTGTTTTGCTTTCATAATTCTAAGTAAATTGGTGCGTCGGGCTACAACCAACCGAACCTAGTGTGTACCCATTACTAAAGGGTTACATAAACATCATAAATAGTAAAATAAATAAACGTTTTGATATGTATATACAGTAGGCAGGGTCTGTGTCTAGAGTCAAATACTTAATCTAAAGTGTTGACTAGTATTGGTGTGTTGCATGAGCAAAGGTAATGGTCCCTTTGGTATGTTTCGTACACCTCTGCAGGACGCAGCAGTGCTTTGCAATTAAACCATTTACCAGAAATCCCATGTCTGCTCTCGCTTCACAGTCACTGGTTTTGGCACTGAATGGAGACTCAAGTGGAGTTGGCTTAGAATTACTTCAAACTGAGATAGAAAGGTCACTGTTTAGCTTTGAACCGAGATTCACCACATCTCCATGTATGAATCATATCTTAACTCTTTAAGATGTTTGAGAGGTGTGCTTTTATGTTTCTAAGCATGTATTAGTATTTTTTTTTTTTTTCTTCATCTTTTTCTTTTTTCAGTCTGTCATTCAGATTGCAGTTACTCTACCAACTGCCTGTTGTCCAGTTCCAGAAATCCCATTAATATTTATCAGGAGAGCCAAAAAACGCCATCTGGCACATGGTGTGAGATGAGGGGTTTGATGCATGCCTTTAAACCATTACCAGACCCTTGAGTTTCTTCACACTAAAGCCTTTGTATTCCTAGATGCACAGGAAACAAATGACACGTAGGCCATTTTTAAAATTTATTTTTATTTCAAATTTAATTTTTGTTTAGTTAAGGCAAATAATAATTTGTTATTTGATAAGTTATTTGATTTAATATTTATATTTTATTTATTTATTTATTTATTTTTTTTAATAAAATAAATAGAATGTTTCATAAAGTCCACCAGGTGGTGGTACAGTATTCTTTATTGTCTGGTGCAATGTCCATAGATCTGATTTTCTAATAAACATCTCCCCTAAAGTTTCCTAAACATGCCCAGATCCACATAGTGCAGAACTGACAGAGCTAAAACTGGTAAAATAAATATATATATATACACACACACACACACACAGTTAGACCAATACTATACAGTTTACAATTTATTCAGACACCTTCAACACTGTATCACAGTTTATTCATTATAGTTTAGAAAATGGTAATAAAATACGACAAACCAAGAACTCAAATTTGAACTGTCAGAACAAAATCATCTTGATAGTATCAGATAATGGTAATCTAAAAAATAATATAGCTGACCAATTCGGTTCAACTATTACCCAAACAATGCTTAATTTAGTTCAATCTGTGGTGTAAAAAGTTCACATTTAAGAAACGGAAGCAATTAAAGAAAATGCTAAACATGGTCAGTTCAAAGTGTCTGAATATTTTTATTATGCTAATTTTTACTTGTAATCCACTGTATGATGAGTCTCTGGGTATGTCATAGTTTATTTTGCTATCCTCATTTACATTTATAAAGTATAGTGTTCTGCACCCACTAAAAAAATCTCAAAATGATATCTGGTTTGACTGTATATATGACGCTTGTTTGTGGCAACCCATAGTAACATTTCCAATAGATTTTCTGACTGCAGATGGATAGAGTAACATTTTAGTTCAGGAGTTGTTCTGAGTCACCAGTCACTTTGTTCTCATAATCCAGAACTATTCAACTATTATACTCACTCAGATGGCTGTTCTCATATAAACCAAAAGTTTTGGCATCTGTATGTGTGTTTATATAGGTGCACATGCATATTGTATAGCTTGTAGGTCTAAGAACAATAAAAAATGTGAAACTACTATATCTTTTAAATATTTCTATCCACCACCCACTGAGACTATATGTGCTTATACAGTAGTTACTTATAAATGTGGGATAATTTTGTCCTGGAGCTTTCAAAGGAGGGCGTACTCTTTAACATCTGACTTAATCTGGGATAAACACCAATAGACGGTTAATGTACCTTGCAGCTGTTTTAGCTTCTATTTTCTACATTTTTCCATAACTGCTTTTGTGTTTAATCACAGTTAAGTTTTAACCATGAGAAATCTTCCATAAAAGTTGTGTAAATGTCTAGAAATTAACATTCTTTGTTACTGTTATACACCCACGGAATTACAGTGCTTCAATTGTTGACTTATATTTATTTAATTTTACACTATAGTTGGTTAGGCGTGACAAACAAATCTTGCCCCAGATATCAGAATCAAATCTCCCATTTTGACAATGGCTTGCTTTCATAAAACTCCCTCTGTGTTGTTTGCAAGGAATCTGACCAAAAAAGATGAAACTGAAGTGCTAGGGCGTCTTCTCGATGTCTCAGTAGATGATGAGGCGTTTTTCCTCGGCTACGCTCCCCTCCCCTCCTGATCATCTGGTTAATTTTAGAGCGCCCTGCAGTGCACCACCTCAAGTCATTAGTGCCAGGAAGCCAAAGACAAGTTTATTTTCTTCGCTGTGATGGAGTTCTGCATCTATCAGTGTTTACAAGTCCCTTGAAGCATTTATAAATCTTCTGTACAAAAAACAACGCTATGTGAAGTAATCCTTTCCCCCTGCCTGAAAGCTTCATCAATACTTACTAATAATAGCATGAGGGGTTGAGGAGCATGCAGGGTTTATTCTGCAGGCATTACAATGTTTTAGGATGGCTCTTATTCTATCAGACACACAGTCTCCCCAGTAAATCTACAACAGCCACAGAAGTCCGTAGACAATTAAAGCATGCTTTAAACATTTGAATATGTCACTGCCAATAAATAGCAAATCAAGTAACAAGAACGCTCTGGGGTCTGAGGGTGTTTTGGGGGCCTAAAAAGATTAAGAAGCCATGATTTTTGAAAAAAATAGCCACCCAAGACTCTAATATGCACACTGATGCATGGGTTGTTTGAGTGTGTAGTGTAGTCGCAAATAAATATGTTTATATATTCATAATAATATATGGAATATTTGATTTCAGTAAAACTATTTAGTGTATATTGCTCTCATTCCAAACAACATGAGTCTACTTTTCATAAGCAAATGTCTACTAAAGAAAATGGAGCTCCTCCTCCAGACTATAGTCATACTGTATGATTCATGTTAAAAATAAAGAGAGTTACAGTGAAATATATAGTGATTTGTGTGTTGCATTCCATTTGGTTTGTCCTCTATCATCATTACAGAGATCACAAGGTCACGTGGTGCTAACAAGCAGCTGCATGCCACTAATATAGGAAAAACAGCAGCTTTTCAGTTATGGTGGTCCTGACGTTTTAACAGTTGTAGGCTTCTAAGGGCATTTCTAATAAGGGAGAGCACTTAACTTAGTTTGTTAATCTGTCTGTACATTTCACTGTAGTTTCCAGCTGAAATAAACACTCGCGGCAGTAAAACACCAACAGATATTGTTCCTTTTCGCACAAATCTTAAATACATTCATTAGATTATTAATAAAGCTTTGTTTTCAAATGGTTCCTGGCTTGTTAGAACCTCAAAACACTTTTACCAAAATGCACAATTTGTAAACTAACATGTTTTACTGATTGCATCACCACATATATGGCTTTTCTGAGTAAACTTGCTTGAAAGCCCACCTGGTACTTGCAATATAGAGTGCTCAGGTACATATGGGTCATCACAACTTGATCAAAACGCTCAAAGAGCTTTTGTTAGCACTATTAGTTAGGTAAAGGGTCAGGATTAGTGATGGTGGTACTTTAATTTCATACACTGTAGAGCTTTAACCTTTTACCAGGAAGCAATGTGACCATTTTGAACAAATATCCCCACAAGCTGAATTCATTAATAAACAAGAAGATGGATTCATTTACTTGACTTAATAATATAATCTTGTAACTATTATTTTGAAACAGATACTTTATCTCTGTGAGTATAGTGGTATAAGACCCTGTGGTGTTTAAATGTAGAGGTGACATTAGGCCATGCAAATAAAAGCATCTATTGTTTCTCTTTAAGCAACGCCTGTGTTTATGTGAGTGTGCATTGTGCTCATGCTCTTGTTATTTATATCCATTTGATCTCAATCTAGCCACTGCTCTGTCCTTTTATGAGGTTGTTCTAAAAAATAAATTAAATGCCTGATTAAAATACAATTACAATTTTGCGGTATTTAGTTCATGCTGTAAGCTTAGAATCTATCTATACACTAATGCAATATATTTACATGCTTTGTAATCGACCCATAAACATGGCTCACTTATGTCCTTATTCTAATCCATCTCACCTTTTTTTTAAACTTAGCATGGTTTTAATGTGTTTGCTTATTAAGACAGCTTTTTTCAGAGTTGGGAGACTATTTGTCAGTTTTTAGTGTTTGTTAGCAGAGTATGACCCTGAGCAAAGTCTCTCTCTCTCTCTTTATCACATCTGATCATTCATTAGTGACAACATCTCCAGGCAACAAGCCATTTCAACCAAAACAATGTCAATTACACTGTCACGACAAATCCAGCGCAGGATCTGCACAGATCATTGTGTGGGTTTCACACAATATATTTTCATTCATTCAGAACTTCAGAAAACATTCTCATAACATGATTTTTATGAAGTGATTTCAATATCCCTGCTAGGGATTTAATCTAGGATCTAGGAGTTGGGAATGCTGTGGCAATGCAGCCTGTGGTCAGAACTTCAATGCATTTCTAAGAAAGGCAGAGAAGGAAACATAGAATGTAACTAAAAACAAGTAAATATTATAGTGAATATCCTTCCACTGTGGTTAAATCAAACACATGCCGGATACGAAAATTCTGAAAGGGATTTGAGTTCAGTGGTATTTTTATTCTTTAACACCACAGAAGGCTGTTGTGGACAGCGAGGAAAGCCATCCAAGTCTGAATGCTCAAGCTCTGTGAGCTATATATTCGCATAAACTTTCTAACACAGTCTGCGTGCCCTCTGATTTTCAGTGCATTTAAATGCTTTGGTGCTTTTATTACGGCCTGAAATTTATAAGTTGCATTGTTATTTTTGTCCAAAAAAATGTAATAGCTCATAATTAAACCCAGTCTTGTGAAAGTATATCATCATTACATCCATGCACATTACATATTCTGAAAAGCCACATTCTTCACATACAGAAAAACAGGATGCATGACTTGTGCATGGCACTGTGGGGGAAACATGATTCTTTCCATGATGCAGTGTTTGCGTTAATTAAATTGAGTTAAAAACACGGTAAGCTAGAGAATGACTGTTTCTCCAAACCAGTCGGTTTCTGCCCATGGGAGTGTTTTGCAAAAAAAAAAAAAAAAAATCATTGCTAACAGTTTGGTAATGGCTAAAACACAATTATTTTATTGACTGTCACTAAACCTGTAGGGCTTTTATAATCATTTATTCCTTCCTGTCTGAGAAAAGCTGTGTTAGATGAAGGAAGCTGAACAGGTTCTTACCCCAACCGTCATTTAACCTTTGACCCCAATGACTATAACAGACCAACTTGTCACATCATTCTGAAAGTAGATTTTAAAATAAAGATATGAGTTGTTTGTTAAGATATATTGTATTTTGGATTTACTGAATATTGTATGCATATTGAAATATCGAGTATTACTGAAAGTAATCATTTTTTTTCAGATTTTCAGTTAAATTTTAATTGCTAATAAATGAAAATGCATTATAGTTTTAATTTAATGGATTGTTTTATATCTTAAGTGGGACAAGTAATTTTAAAAATATTTTTAGTTAGAAATGTGTCATTCTAAAGTTGCAGTTTATTACATTTAAAATACACTCACCAGGATTATTAGGAACACCATACTAATACAGTGTTTGACCACCTTTCGCCTTCAGAACTGCCTTAATTCTACGTGGCATTGATTAAACAAGGTGCTGAAAGCATTTTTTAGAAATGTTGGCCCATATTGAAAGGATAGCATCTTGCAGTTGATGGAGATTTGTGGGATGCACATCCAGGGCACGAAGCTCCCGTTCCACCACATCCCAAAATGTGGACACATGAGCAAAAATAAATACATACATAAAATACATACATACAAAATTAGCCAAGACAAATGATTTTCTGTTTGTATTGAAGACAGAAAGCAGCTGGTAAATGTCTCCCTTTGTGTTGGAAGGGTTGGAACTCCTTGAGGGTGAGGGGTGATTTTTGGTTGAACTATTCCTTTAACTTCTCCTCAACTATGTCCCTTAATATTGCACTGTAGATTTGTGTGCAGCGTGAACACAGTTTTTTATTCATTTCCATTTTTGTATTATTATGTCAACAGTAATTAAAAATTCCCCCTTTTTAGGATGGCTCATTTATTCTGTACCACCTCAGCAGAATGTGACAACACCTTCATTGAGTGTTTACTAAACCTTTAGATAACAAAAAAAAAATTAGGATGTATGCTTTCAATTAAAGGCTAAAATATCTCCTATGTAAGTTGATATAAAACGTGCAGGTGAAACAGGAAGCTGTGACATTGGTCTATAAGTACAGAGTCTGAGCTGACCTTGTGTGAAGTCTACGGCGCTGAAGGGTCGAGACCAGCTCTGAGGACCAGTCTGTGTGTGTCTCTAGCTCTATCGACCTCTCCTCGGGCCCTTTGTGTGGATCACCTGAAACATAGCCAGCACTCCTGTGTCCCTGCAGGGGTTGTTTTTCAAAGACTTCTCGAGACCGATATGGACTTCCTTCCCCAGCATGCCACTAGCAGTCCATCTCCAATGTCGCTTCAGTATCAACAAAGCAATTACTCTGAATGATTCCTCTTTGTGTCATTCGATACCTTTCCTACACGACACTTTCAAATGTAGGATGCCAGTTCGTGAGGGAAAATTGGAAAAGCTGATCTCTGGCAATCAAAGAAAACAAGCCTTTCTGCAAAATTTAATCTTGCTTTTAAAGTGAGAAACTGCGATTGTAAGCCTTTTTACTTCTGTAATCTGGCAGGTTTGTGAGAGAAAGAAGATATCCAATACAGGACCGTCCAAAGCTGTAGATTATGGGCACCTCATGGCAGGGTTGCCAGGTTTTCACGAGAAACCCAACCCCCCCCCCCCAATCAAAACCAGCTCAAAACTAGCCCAGATGTGTTTGAGAGGACCTCTCAGGTAAAAATAGGTAAAGTAGCCCAATTCCAGTGAAGTACTGCAGACGTGGCAACCTTGCCCTATGGTGCACATGGTTAAAATGATTACAATGTGTTACACTTTAATGGGGTCATCAGATGCCCATTTTCCACAAGTTGATATGATTTTTATGGTCTTACTGAAAAATCTATAACATAGTTTGGTGTAAATTGGAAGAGTTTGGTTCCAAAAAATGAATACAACATGGCAAAGATGAATGCACTTTTGGAAGATATGTGAAAGTTGAAACAGAAAAAAGTGGGTTTCATCTTGCCACTTTCCTGCTGAAGAAACCCCCCCCAAAATTAATCGAAATGGAGTTATAGCGTTTTGGAACCAAACTCTTAATTTCTTAACACTTTTTTTATCCTCTCAAAATCAGTTCTATTTTCATCAAGACTGTTTAAATTGCGAAACTTGCTAACTCGTCAGCGGAGTCTGAAGTGGTTAGAATGAGAATCAGCACCTCCAAATCTGAGGCCATGGTTCTCAGCCGGAAAAGGGTGGCCTGTCCCCTTCAGGTTGGTGGGGAGTTCCTGCCTCAGGTGGAGGGGTTTAAGTATCTCGGGGTCTTGCAGAGATGCCTCCTGGACACCTAAATGGGCAGGTGTTCCGGGCATGTCCCACCAGGAGGAGGCCCCAGCGAAGACCTAGGACACACTGGAGGGACTATATCCCTCGGCTGTCCGGGGAACGAGCTGGAGGAATTGTCTGCGGAGAGGGAAGTCTGAGTGTCCCTGATTAGACTGCTTACCCCGCCATCCGGCCCCTTATGTGTTTCTCCATCTTGCTGTAATGTTACCTGCTTTTCTCTTACTTCTATTAGGCTAACTTTTACACAAACTGTATTTATCCCACATTTTGTTTGCACTGAAAACATATTAATAAAAAAATATATATTTTTTTATCTGTATATTAAATGCTGTTAAAAAAGTAACAAAAATGTATCATTTAAGGTCAAGACCATGGTTCTTAGTGAGCCAGATAAGTTGATTTGAAAATCATTAATAGGCCTAAATAAACAATATTTATTTGTTTTATTACACAAAGCTAATTTATGACTTCCAAAAGTTAAAATATGGAACATTAATTATTAGCGCTTATAAGTTGATAAGCGACAATAAAGGACAGGATATTCTTCCCTAGTGTTCCATGAAAGAAAGAAATTTATTACTTACAGAGTTTCCCACTGAATAACTAGGCATTGTTTACAATTATAAAGACCTTTTTTGTCAATACGTGTCACTATTCTGTCAGAGTTACTGATGCCATTTAAACACGAACTTGACATAAGCAAATTAACTGTTACAGAAAAGTTGTCTCAAAAAATGTGTTAACAACAGGCTCTGACAGCTACAAATTGGGTTATGAAGGCGTACAGTTATTTTATTGCTCACAACACTTTATTCACATCGATGTCTTTTGTATTCAGCTCGATTGGAAAAAATTCCCCCAGACTTTTTATAATAAAACTATTGCAATAATTTTAGAATTGAGAATGCTGTTACACACTAATGCTCAATGAGACTACCATGCAACCAACTGCCTTGTTTTCTTTCCATATACTGTAGTTTAAAACAACAGACAGTTCCTTGTTTTTAGCCCCCGTTTTTATTAGAAAGCAGTGTAAAGATGCATGAGGGTTTGGTAATTTCAGTAGTTAGCTCATTCGGTGCGTCGCTCATTGGAAGGGGGGGGGGGGTTGTGAATGTACAAAGGCGTTCTGGGGGTGTGAATGTGAGAAAATTAATATCTCCCACTGCAGGAAGGTTTATAATGCAGGCCCAGTCGCTGGTGCTCATTTACATCTGAGAATATCATCTGCACGGCCTCTCGCCAGAGTAGTGGATGCAGGATTTAGCTAATGTGCTGGCATTATGACCATTGTTGTGTAATGAGTTGATGCATCATTCCAGGCAGAGCTGTCTGTGATCTCACCCGCAGTAATAGCTCTGTGAGAATGTATTTATCGCAGAACCGCCAGCTCCTGTAAATGGTGTGGAATTACTCTAATTCTGTAAAGCGCAATGGCTTATGAAAGTGACACAATCAAAGTACTGTATGTGCATCCTTGTCAAGTACCTAAGTCAAGTAAACACAAGAAGAAATCAAATCAGGCAGTGTTGAGCTCTCAAAGTGTAGGTGATGCCTGTTTTAAAATAATATGGTAAAAACATAAAATTAGCTGATTATATTTGACTGCTAATTTTTATGGAAAGTTAAGGAAAAAAAGTTTTACCTTTTGCTTTACTTTCAGTGGCTGACTAGCTTTTTCCTAAGTGGAAGTGCTTTGCTTGACTGTTTATATTGCGTTTGATTTGTTAACATTAGTTAATTCATCAGGGGTCAAAAATGTAAAAATGAATGCCATACTTTTATAACATTTATCAATCTAGTTTAAAGGAATAGTTTATGTAAAAATTAACATTTGTTGAAAATCTACTCACCGTCAAGAGTTCACTATCCAAGAGTTTTTCTTCAACTGGATAGATTTGTAGAAATTTACTACATGTATCAGTATAACAGCTGATAAAACATCACGATTATCTAAAAGTAATATATGCAATTCCAATACAACAATAAACATCTTAAGTGAAATGCTGCTTCTTTGTAGGAAACAAATTCATTACTTCTGCATGTCTAACCATTCTTTCTGTCTAGAGATGAACCATTTGCAATTTTCTTAGTCAATTCTAAGTGCGCCCTGCTGATGCCAATTTTTGCTGATTCCGATAATTATTTCTAAGAACTACAATTGACAGCATATACAAATAAGAATCACTAAATATTTTAATGCAATTTTTTTTTTTTTTTTTTTGCATAATAAAAAATTATTAAACATTACAACATGGATGGGCCATTGAATCATTGACTCACTTGATTAATTCAAAAACATAGCTTCATTCAGTAACTAACCACTGTTGCATATATCTGAGACACACAACAGTTCTGTGGTGGCTTTGACTGGAACTATTTTTGCCAGAAAAATTCAGACAATATTGTTTCTAAAATGTAGGTCACTAATTTTAACACCTTGTTCTATAATTCTATAAAATAAAGTGTATTGTATAAAATCAGTGTCACAGTGCAGTTGTGTTAATATTCATGGAAATGTCTTGGTTGTGCAATGCTGCTTCTTAAATCATATATTGCAGCCTAATTTCTTTGCATCTGTAAGTTTCTGTGAGTGCTCTTGCACTCATTTGTTATGAGTGTCTCTCAAACACTCACTCATGTGCCATTCCAGTCCCTGGCCAGTCGATCGGTGCATCTCTATTTCTGTCCACAATACGAGTTCATTTTATAATAACACTTCCTTGAGATGAATAAGTCCACTCAATGTTGTCCTTTCACATCAAAATACACCTTTATGTTTAAAACTGTTTTGGACTGTTTTTGCATGTAAATGTAAACAAAGCTTGATATGGGCATATTTCTCCCCTGATTCAGATGAAATTACTTTTTCACCGAGAAAGTTAAAAATGCCTTGCGGGTGAATTTGTTTTTTACAAACACATAGCTTTTCTCTTCAACAGATGTTAACTGGTGGAGTGGATTCCTTGTGGATTACTGTGATGTTTTTATCAGATGTTTGGAATCTCATTCTGATGGCACCCACTCACTGCAGAAGATCCATTGGCGACTTAGTGCTGCAATGGTACATTTCTCCTCCACGTCTTGGATGGCCTGGGGATGAGTACATTTTCCTTTTTGTGGAAACTGTTTGTTTTCAAATGTTTTGCCTTTTGAATTCAAACTTGTCATGCTCTGTATATGAACTGAATATTGTGCATCTTGAGTATGCGTCCTTTTTCTAGGAAAGCAGAGTTTTCAGTTGCACTTTTTAGTAAATATATTAAATAATAGAAATGCTACATCCTACATATTTATATATAAAAAAAAAAAAAAAAAAGCAATATGGACGTCATGTTGTAAATGTAATAAGTAACATCTTACTTGTAACGTTTCACCCCTAACTCTGCTCTTTAAGATGAGTACAGCCAGACCTTCACTTGAGGGTCTAGTTTAGTGAGCGTCGCCAAGGCAGAGTTAGTGACAGAAAACATTCCCAACCTCATTCATCAAGCTGTTTTTTTGCTCAGAGCATCTCAAATTCCTCTCTCCTTTCCTGTCATAGAAATTTTCTAACTTACCACGGATGTTCCTGAGGGATTTTAACACACATTGACTACAAGAGAATGCAAATGGCATACACAGGCATGAATCTGGGACAAGATGGCCATGACCTGCAGAGGTCTCCTCTCTGAGCCGGGCGTCTGGGGATTCAGAATTCTCCACTGCTGAAGCTTAATTAGCCCAGCTCTGTTGCCTGGAGAAGTGTTCAGCGCTTGACCTTTCCTAAAGGTAAGCGACCGGTGCGTGTTCAACAGGCCACAGGAAAATGAGCAGCACCAAGGAGGTTTCTGACAAGCCCAACAAGGAGGGGGGGTAGAGATGGCGGAGGCATTTGAGCTGGTGCCCAGACAGTGTCTCGTCTAAAGATACCCTGAGAAAAATACATTGCCAAAGGGAAGTTTATCAGTATTGCTGCTGCTGATCATTAAAGAGAGACTGAGCCAATGCCCAGCAGGTTCTGTGTTCGTCAGAAGTGGGTTTAGAAACAAGCAAAACGAGAACAGTCAAGTATTAGCAGATAGTAGAAGATAGCTACGCTTAAATGAAGCTTAATAAACCATTAATTATTAGACTGGATGCAAATCCTTTGCTTGAAGACCTCAGTCATACAAAAAATGAAATTGGTCCAAATGACCAATGACTTCCACACAATGAAAAAAAAAAAAAAAAAAGGCAAAAAAAGGGGGGTACATTTCCTTAAGATAATACTTAATAAAAGTGTAATTAATTCATTTTAATTTTTAAAAATGTAATTTAATTAGTAATAATGCCAAATAATAACAACAACATTATACAAAAAATAATATAAATATAGCTTAGAATGTTTAGTAGCTTAAGATATTTAAAAAGTATTTTAGAAAAAAAAATGAATATCATTTATTTATTTCATTCAAAATAAATAAATAAAATAAATACAAAAATATTAAAATAAATAAATTGAATTATTTTAAACACATATTTTTTGGAAATAACTAAAATTTCCCAGTCTCCTTTGCACAAAAATACTAAACACCACAACTGTTATCAAGATAGGAAAACTATTCACTATTGCTTTTTTGTTTACTTTTAGTGCTGATTAGTGCTTATGTTTCTGTACAAATAATGGACACATAATATACTCTTGGTGTAGAATAGCTAACCATGAGATTCAATAATAAGCAAACATGGAACATTTAAATATTTTGTACCATTATGCTTACCAACGACTTCAGGGACATTTCTATTGGAATTTGTACTCGCATTTCTTGAAAGAATCCAGATGTTCACATCAATAGAACTGATTTGTATTAATGTCTATAAAACGTGTGGGTACGTGGGCTTCTGAGTATGGTTTTCATTGTCTTTCTCCTGCATGGATGTGTCGAGACCTTGACTTCATCAAAGTTGCTAACTGTGTGCGCTGCAGCTCTAATAGCTTGCTCTTCATTAGTGTGGCACAGGAGCTGTCAGGTTGAGTATGTCAAGCATAAAGAATCAGGTCTCTACGTTTCCCACCCTCATCAGCCACCATTACTGCTGCTTTTTAAACCAAGCCACTCCTTTTTATGTTTCTCTGTGTCATGAAATCCCTATTTCGGGAAAAAGGTGCAGTGGTGCTGATGACTGTCGTGAGCTGCTGTGTCCTGGAGCAGGAAGAGGTTTGCTCACGTGATCGTCCTGTACATAATAAGAGATACTTTGAAGGTGGGACATGCCTGTCATCCTATAAATCATCCATAGGCGAGTATTCCTCTCTGGCAATGCGGCCAGACGCCGTTCTCATTATCCGCTGTGGGCTTGCCTGTCGGTGAAGAGCGGTGAGGTGAGGAGCTTTGATAAAAATACTTCACAAAGTCGCCGTCACCATTAACGGCTCTCGCTCTCGTCTGAATGCGACGAGGAGAGGGATGAGAAAAACACACTGTGATTTTAGCACCGATAAAATTGATTTAAAGCCGTATCAAAACATGACGAGCTTTTTACAAGTGTCATGTACTTTTACGGAGAGGGACCCATTTTCCAGCTCTGTGCTTTGCTCATCAGTTTCGCCGCACACGCAGCAGAGCAGAGGTGATTACTTTAGAGAATTAGATTTAATCACTTAAAATGCTGAGGGAACCGTTCTTGGGCCATAATACTGCTCGGAGAGTTTGGTTTGTTTATTCCACAGTGGATTTTATTTAATGAGTTTTAATGTTATGGAAGCTTTTTTTTCATTCCAACTGTATATTAGAAAAGCAGTATTAAATATTCATTAATAAGCTGTTTTAGTTAAAAGTGTCTACAAGAAAATGGAGGAAAAATGTTTTTTTATTATTATTATTATTCATTCAGCTTTGCACTTCATAACATAGGCTACGTATTGTGAATGAATATGAAGAGAGACATGCTAAATGGCTGTTTCCATAAATGCAGTACACTTTGGTGTCTAGTCCCGATACAAAAGATACAAAAACAAGCAAAAAAAAAGAAAATCCCATGTTTCTTATGTGTTGTGAGCTATTCTGTTAGATGAACAAATAGACCATACACCACTAACCAAGAAATTAGTTAATTTAAACGTTTGAAATTACTCCCTGCCCTTAAGATTGTGGGTTAAGCCTCTGCACCTTTGAGATGATTTGACATATTTCCTCTGTATCCAACAACAACAACAACAATATCAGTCAAAATAATGCAGGTAAGTGAAAAGAGGTACATAACCTTTATATAATGTTACTACCAAAATCAAGAGGTGAAAAAATAAATAAATAAATAAAAAATACACTTCAAAAGTCCCCTTTGTTCACCAAGGCCGCACTAACATGGAAATAAATATAAATAATAGCAACAACAGCAGTAAAAATACACAATATTTTGAAATATTACAAAAAATATTAATTCTTGTGATGTCAATGCTGAATTTTTGGCATCGTTTTATATATATATATATATATATATATATATATATTCTTCAGTCTTTGGTGTCACATGATATTTCAGAATATTTTCTTTTCTTTTATCAATGTTGAAACCACGATTGTGTCAGGATTCTTTGTTGCACAGAAACCACATCATTTATGTGGAGACAGACCATTAAAAATGTCTATACTGTTCACTTTTGGTCACTTGAATGTGTCCTTGCTGAGCAGCAGTATTAATGTCTTTAACAACATCTCGCTGACCTCCGTCTTATATTTTTTCTTTGACCTTTTGAGGTTGTTATGCACCTGTTTTCACTGGCCATTATTAGAAAAAGAAATATAAGAATCTCTACTTATTCATTCATATTTTATTCATGGAAAGTGCCATTTACGTGGCTTATTAAAGAACCAAATAAAGTGCTAGATTTGAATCGGGTGGCAGAAATCTATAGTCTTGTGGCCTAAATAAATGTGACCACGTTCACTGCAAAAGCAGCTTTTTTTCCCCTCTAACAAGGATGGACTAATACTGCATGAAGACAGACGTTTCTGGCATGCTGTTCATTAGGTGAGACAGTATTGTGACACTCATAGCCCTCTGATGGCCTCGCTCATTCTACATGCCAGTCTGAGCTCTAAATGCTGAAACCGCTGCAGGACACAAAACTGTCTCTGACTTGACAGCCGTGACAGGGGGTTGGCCTTATCGAATCAAGATGGAATGCTAATTGAGAGGCTTTTTGCAGAAAACTTGTGGTGCTTTTGTAACAAAATACTTTGCTTTAGAGAAAATCACATCTTTTGTGTGTCATGCACAAAATCAGCTATACAGCAAACCTCACTTCCCCACTTTTGAACAGTTCTCAACAGGTATTTCTGTCCATTGACATCTGTGGGATTTTGGGTATACTTCAGACTTTTTTTCCCCTTATAGCAAGACAAAATGCTCTTTCCACTACAAACTGTATGGCCAACACTAGCAAGCTGTGTTGTAATATTAATGCATGTTCGCAGTCTGAGCCTATGAAGGGCAGATCTTTTTTTTTTTATGAGGAATGATTTTCCTGAATTGTAATGAATTTCAGCAGATGGTTGATGACTCTTCAGCACCTCAAATTACATCTCAAGTGTTTTTTATGCTCATTAACACATCTATTTTTGATGTTTGCAGTGGTGCAACATATTCCTGCAATCCACCTTTTTACCCATATGAATATGGAAAGCCAAATCAGCAAAATTTATCATTAAAATAATGTATAACATATGCTGTGTTATCAAAGTTCTTTAGAGGTTAAATTGATCAATCACAACTACTTGATGTTAAGTTTGGTATCTTGAAGCTTTAAATAAGCTGGTTTGCATGAAAGCACAACTTCTTGCATTGTGTTGAAGGTGTGAAAATGACAATAACAGCTGTGCTAGCTGTTTCCCTCCACATGTTTTCCAACACATTCTGATGTTTTTAACCAGTTTTGCTTACAAAGCTGAAATGCTTATTACATTGACAATTTGTTTAAAAGTGTGACTGTATTTAATTTTTTTTTTAGCACACAATGTCAAATTGTATCTTTAAACAGCTTGTTAAAATCGGTCCAGTAGGAAATACTCTTGATTTTAATCGAGTTGGGTGATGTGTTTTTATAGGGCTGAATTTGAGCAATATACCTTTAACATCCAGCACTAGCAACACATTTTAATCAAACCTTCCCACCATTTATTACATTTTCCACCAGTTATTACACAATCCTCCTCCGCCATTGACAAGTTATTTCACAAAGTCCTTTTTTTAATGATGTGGGCACTATTGCAGCCTTCTGTAATAGTTTTTGGCTATTAACCCTTAACCTCATAACTCGGATCTTTAGCATCATTGAAAGTTAGACATCAACCTTCTTAGTATTCCTCATTTTATTTATTGTAAACAAAATAACAAGAAATAATAATTAAAAAATAAATAAAATTAATAAAAATCAACAATAAAAAGCATATTTTCGCTAGCGCCGCTAGGTATGTGATAGTGTAATTATATTTTCTAATTATTTATTATGTTTACAAGGGATGGGATGGATTGGGGTGGGCTCTCATTTTATGTTTTATATTACTGTTACCGAAAAGAAAAACAAAAAACAATTAACCTCCATAGACAGCAATACAACTGAAATGATCGTTACGTCTTCCGCCATTTTATGTATCACAACGCAAATGCATTCCCCTAAGCATAAACAACGCCTATCTCATTCATATGCATGCTTTCTCTCCTGAACATAAAAAATACTATGACGAAATGTTCTATGATCCTCCCCAAAATGATGGAAGAAAAACTCAGGGGAGAAAAATGGTTTAGTAAATTGCTATATTTGTTTTCTTTGCGGAAAAAAAAAAACTATTCTCTTAGCGTTGCAAAACTGAAGTTGATACACTGATTTTACTACGTTTTTGAATCTGGGATCATTTCAGTTGTATTGCTGTCTATGATCATGAGATGGCTCTCAGATGAACAGAGGTCTTATGGATTTGGAACGACATGAGGGTGAGTAATTAATGACAGAACTTTCATTTTTGGGTGAACTGACCCAGTTGGTTATCAATCCTGTTCCTCGGGACCCACTGCTCTGCACATTTTGCATGTCTCCCTTATCTGACAAACTCATTTGAGTTAGTGGAGCTCTTTCTTAATGAGCTGATGATCTGTATCAAGTGTTTAAATTAGGGAGACATCCAAATATGCAGAGCTGTGGGTCCCCAGGAACCCCACGTTTATGTATGCTTTTGTAATTGTTTTTAAAATATCAGGAAAGGTTTATGGTCTAGTGTTGTGAAAAGACCCGGTACTTCAGTACCAAGACGGTACTAAAAAATGTGAAATGTTACGGTACCAGGCTTTCTGAAGTACTGGTAGGACCGAGCAACGGGTCAACCCGGTTCTTGTTGCGCTACACGAAAGGTGCGCACTGCTCAGTTGCGTCTTCTTCATAAAAGCACAGAGAGATGGCGACCGGCGGTGCTATTGATGAGGCGGCTCTGAATCTGCTCGTTGAAAAGAAAGGAGGAAAGAGCCACATGTGGAAGT
>JAUMHP010000043.1:7390396-7413374 GCA_032361065.1 Enteromius trimaculatus
AGCAATAACGATCTGTTGGTATTATTGATCTGGACTAAAAAAACGCAAGCAATTAGACCATTGACTACCCTGAAATAGACTGCAAGAATGATAAATTAACTTTACTATGCACCTTACTGGGAACCGGTGTATTTTGATTCAGAGCGTTGCGTCGGCAGACTTCATGTGTGGTTGCTCAAAGAGCTCCTCAACAGAGACTATAAAAAGATGAAAGGTCCCAGACTTGTCAATCTCCAAACTCATTTGTGTTGGAACTGAAACATCTTTTGCGCCTCAGCAGTGCCACAGTATTTTTGGTCTCATTTACTTCAAATACGTCCCTGGGAGGAGAAGGAGGAGGAGGAGAGCTCAAAGAGGTGATGTCTCCTGGATTCTGGCTTCAGTTCAGAGCATGGTGGTCCAACACTCTTATTTCAAGGTGCGATGCACAACATCACACGTATAATAAATAGGATCATCATTTTGTATCTATTGGTGCTTCCTAATTTGCATGCTTCCGCACTATTCTGTGTGTTCATATTGAAATTTACATGTGCTTTACTGTTGCAGGTTAGTTCAACCAAAATATTTACTCGCCTTCAAAGCATCCTATGTGCAGGGCCCTCCACTAATATTTGCACCATCGGTAAATCTAAGCAAAGGTGGCTGTTCAAATAAGTCTGCATTGTTTATCCTTTTTATTATTCATTCAAAAAAAAAAAATCACACAATTCTAACCTATCATTGAAGTAAAACAATTGAAATGGGGAAAAAAATCTCATTGTCAAATAAACGTTTTTCTCCAATACTTGTAGGCCACAATTATTGGCACCCCTAGAAATTTTTATTTAGTAAAATATCTCTTAAGTATATTCCCATTGATATTCACAATTTTGAGAACTTAAGAGTGATTATGAACATACATAAATATCCAGCCCATGGTTCCTGTTTCACAGAAATATATAAAGGCGGGAAAAAAGCCAAAATCCCTTAATCATCAACACAATGAGAAAAAACTAAGAATATATTTCTTAAATGCTGCAAAGGATAACTGAGCTTCACAAATTCTCTTTAAGAAAAGAGCTCATTCGTCTCATTCAGAAAACATACTCCCGTCCTGTAGAATGGCACAATACACAAGAGCCAATAGTATTTCACAACAGCATGACACAATCGATCACGAGACACACAAGAACATTTTTGAAATCACGCACAGAATGTAGCGGGGCACAGGAAGTATGAAGAAGATGGAGACAGCGACTGCGTCTATTCCTCTCACAAATCATTTTGCCTTAAAAGACTTGGAATAGGAAGTTGTATCTTCTGTTTTATTGACAGATGGTAGGTCTAGGGATTTGGTTACGTGCTCATAAATGTGTAAATAATATCATTTAAATAAAACACATTGACTATTTACATTGAAAAATCACACCCCTACATATACAGTATGCAAAAATGGCAATGTTTTTACCCAATATATCTTTTGATTATGACAATAAAATAAAAAAAAATTATTGTGTTGGCATATTTGGCGCTAAGGGTTTGCTATTTAAAACAACGGAGGACCCTTCACATTGAAAAGTGACTAAAAAGGGGTACCATGAGCTTTAAAAAGCGATGCAAAGGGTTCTTGACCAAGCATCAAAATGTGACGAGTTGGAGTGAGACTTTGTTGGAACCAAACAACTTGACTAAAAAGACAATTATAACATTACACTTAGAACTGAAGCAAATTCAGGACATGAAGCATTGCCAATGAATTGAAACCAACAAAGATATATAAAGCTATAATTTAAAGTTGCTGTGTGTTTCTATAGAAACTTAGTATTTTACTGACTCGATCACGTCATTTGTGGTGCTTCAAGAAAGTGGGCGTGGCTTTCTCTTTTTTGTCTCTGATTTGTTAATACAACTATTTTCAAAAATATGTTGAATTTATGCAAACATATTGGTTTAATAAAAGCATATACAATTGATTAACAACATCTGAGCTCACAAGAGGACTGTATGCAGTATTATTAAAAAATATTACAAATTTCCTTTTAAAATTGATAAGTTTATAAGTTTTTTAAAAGTTTATGCAATAGATGGTAGAGTACTTCATACTGCGATGAGCGTCCCAAGGAGTCATCAGCGTCGCCCTGGAAACAAAGGACACACACCTGCACATCCTCATCTCTGGCTGATCGGCCCATCAGGCAGCGTGAGCGCTACCAAAGACCGAGAAAGTTCTTCAGGAGAGCGTTAACGTGGTCTCTCCTTACCTTTCCAGAAAGAAGCTGAGGACCGATCAGCCCCACAGGAGCACTTCACAGACCCACTGCAGAATGAGGAAGAGAGCACGCCACTCACTGGAACACCCAGCTCCATGCTTTTATTTACCCACTTTGTAAATAAATCCATTTATTTTGAGTTCTCCTTGTCATGCGATTCTTCACCCCGTGACGATACATAGAAAAAGCATATGTCTAATTATATTATAGTTGTAGCCTCAATCATACCTCAAGTAAAACAAGCACGTCGGTTCTTGTTAATTGCTTTAAATTTTACACCGCTAACAACTGTGTAGGATGGTTTTGTTAAAGAATCCTACTCATTATACTGTATCAGCGATTACAACATTTGATGTGTTTTACGTTTTTATTTCTTCATTATCCCAATTAATTTCAGTCTTGTATCGGTGGCATTGTCAAAACACAATATGCTATCGTTCCTTCCTTCCAAAGCCACAGACAGAGTACTGCTCGCTTCAGAAGGTCGTAAAAGTGAAACACGAGGAGAGCCAAAGCTTTCATTGACCAACAGGGAATGGTTCTGATCCACCCACAAAAAAAAAGCAGGCCTCCCAAATCCGAGGCCAGCAAACAGCACATTCTCTGGTGAGTTTTAGTAGTTAATTGTGTCAGTGTTTCAGATTACTGTAATTCATTGTTGGGTTGCATCCAGAGCGTTGTGTATTCAAATAGACATCCAGCTATGTACGCTTGTGTCCTGGCGTGCCAGCCGGGTGTGACTTCGTATTCGGGTTGCTTGCCTCCTCAGAGCTATTTTTTTCTCTCCAGCTTTAAAGGGTTCATTGCAAAGCTGCAGGATATAATGGGAACATTACCATTGAATAATGAGAAGCAGGCTTACGCAGTATGTGGCAGAAATGCAAATGGCTAGGAGGACACCTGAACGCAATCCTGAATACCTGCTTTTCATCTGATACGTGATTCGTTAAAGTGCAAGCAAAGTGTAATCCAAACTAAATATCATTGCAAATTGTCATGTTAACGACTAATAGAGGCCTTAAATAACGCAGTCTATGTACACAGTTTTCATTTGTTTTTTCTTGATGCAGAAACTGAAGGGTAATGGTCATAGATGATGTGTACAATGGCAAACACTGGAGCTATTCCCAAAGAAATCATGACTAAAATGGCATCCAGTAGCGACAAATAACTTCACTGCACACCATCTCCCACCACCATCTTCTCCCATAAGGTGCGCTTGTGAATATGCATTGGCTTGGGAATTGATTTTAAAATGGGGAATGGTTATATTTATGCAGTGGAGCCTGAAAAAAAGTGAAAAATGATATCTATAGCCCTCTCTGGTGCTCATATATGCACCATAAAATCCCTTGGATTTTTTTCCCACATCGATACAGAGTGCTCTATAGAAAAAAAAAATCCAAACATTTTACTGTTCTACAAATAAAAAATAGATAATAATTGGATACATTAGCATTCCTCTCTCTCACTCCAGCTGTTGTTTTATTCGGTCGAAATAGGTTATGCAGAACATAACTGTTAACCTTAACAAAACTGCTGATGCTCCAAGCTTGATGGGGACTGTTGATGAATAACAAGTCCTTTTTCCTATGCATATAATTAATCTGAAGTGACATTGATTTTAGGCCACTTTGGAGCATGAACTTTTCTCTCCACTCCAGTGCGACTATTATATTTTTTGGTATATTTTTGGGTCATTGTCCTGTTGGAAGATTAATCATCTTCCAAGTCTCAGTACTTCAGCAGACTGTAGCACGATTTTTTTCTCTCTGTCTTTTTTTTTTTTTTTTTGTCTGCAGCACCATTCATTTCCCCTGTCTTTGTGAACTGTGAAGCATCCATAAAAAACTTCTCCCTGTGCTTCACCGTCAGGAACGTGTTCTAATGTGCAATGTAAGGTTATCACCAAACACAACGTGTGGTGTTAAAGGTTCAAGAGATGTATTTTTTCCAACCAAGGATTCTTCTCAGTATATGAGGCAGGTATATAAAGTGTGGCCTTGGGTCTTTATGATGTACCTGTTTTATACAAATTGAAGAGTATTCTCCCACGCATAGGTGTGTTTTCATTGCATGTGAAACACCTCAGCCACTCTGGTCTATAGAGAAGACTTCAGGGGTAATTTACATGCATAAAAGCAAGGCGTGAATTTATTCATTTAGTTCATTTTTTTTGTAACTTCCATATACAGAATAAAAGCAAGAGTGTAAATTGTATTAAATGTATGAAGCATGCATTTACTTCCTTTTTGTAATTTATTTTATATCTTTTTTGCAATACAGAGTAACAAAAAAAATGGGTGAATGCGTTTTATAGGCCTAGTACGTGCACGATTTAATTTGCACAGTACAAGGCCAGTGGAATGCCATAATGTATGATAATATATGATGACTGCTTCTCTTCAAGTATTCTAAGTGAATCCGAGCGCTCACCTTCAGCTCCTCCGCGGTTCTGTGGTTTTCTCTAGAGTGACTCGGAGCATTCAACATTCATCCTTAATCCAGTCAGTCCCATAATGGACTCCCATCGGTAGCCACACTGTCTCAGAGTAGCTCCTATTTACTCGGCGCTCTTGCTAGTGGCACTCATGTCTAATGAGTAATTTACACTAAAATCACCAAATCAAACCATCTCAGTAGCTTGCTGTTTCCTGCTGGGGCACATCCAAGAGTGAATTGTGTAGGTAATTAATGCTACAGGAAGTTCTACAACTCTCTGAACCATGCTGGGATTAGCAATTCCCGCTAGTGATGCAGGGGAATAGAAAGGTCTCCCGTGTGCACGGAGGAATGTGCGGCTTTCCCAGTTAAATAAGATCTGTCCAACTTTCTGTCCTCGTCAACCTTTCTGACTGTTGTGTTTCGCTGCTCCTTTCCCCTTCGAGCCAATTAATGGAGGACCGGGAGGAATTTCTTGGCTCTAGCAAATGTTAAAAGACGTCTCGCACAATCTGAGGACTTCTTAGGGAATCTACTTGAAGAACTTCCAAGTGTAGTAAAATCAATAGAATTTAGATGCCCTTTTAAGTCAAGATGGTGTATAGTGCAGAATGTTTGTTTGATTTGATGAATCACTGGAATACGAAACCTACATCCACAGTAGACTGACTCGTAATGGGAAAACAGGATCACCGACAACAAATGAGACCATAAGGATCCTTGTCCATTCTAAAAATAAAGTAATGAGCATCACCGCATACAGGGTATGTATTGCTCTGGTACGTTTCGGGGGAGGTGGTAGAGCACACAAAACAATTAGCGAAATTGTTCAGAAAGCCTGCTTTTTTTTTTTTTTTTTTTTTTTGGCTATACCGGAGATCTTATTATTTCAAGAAAGGACACTGTTGCTTCGCTTCATCTAGGACGACTTCTAGTAAAAACCCAGGGGTAATCTCAACAACGCTATGTGAATTTAATGAATGGGCCTTGCCAAGACAAAGATTGAAGTAAAATGAAAAACAAGACTCTAAAACACATTATTAAAGGGCTTTATAAGGAACTTTTGACTTAATCAGCCAATTCATCTTTCTCATTACTTCTGCCCTTTATTGCCGCCCTTATTGGTCCTCTTATTGCAAGATGTCAGTGGCTAAAATAAAATGTCTTTCAGTAAGAATTAGGGGGGCTGTTTCAGTGTCCTGGCCCCTGCAGTGTTTTAATTAACCTATCCACAAATAGTATTGATGAGTTTCTTAGTGTGAGAATAAGAGATGTTGAGGATTTTTGTGTTACTGTGTGCTTGTGTACGTATTACAAGCATGCTGTTTTGTGTGTATACTGTGTGTGTGTCTAATAAAGTACAAGGTTAGACTTAGTAGTACAAGGTTACATTAAATCAGGATTCCGAAATCAGATTACATAAATTAAGTACTAAATTAGTATTAAGTTTTAAGAAGAGTATATTACAATTTTAAATGCTCTTAACCAGATTCCAGTAAATAATTGTGGATTACAGTAAATGATTCATAATTTGTTGATGCTCTCTAATTCTTTTTCATTCTTTTACATTTTCCTTTTTAAAATTCCTACTGTGTATCAAACAGTTCATCTTTGACTATTCAATTACAAACCATGGTTCTGAATTAGAGGGGGAAAAGCAACTGTCAAACTATTAAAATGCATTAAACTATCAGTACTATTATGTTTGAAACAAATAATTATGCAAATTAGATGTGATATTTAGCTGGGAAACACTGCCGTCATCATATCCAGTGACAAACAGTAATTATTGATTCTGTAAGTATGGACCAAAAAAAATAGTCTGAGTGTGAAATATCCTTGATGATTTAGGATTTACAGTACACTGATGTTACAAGATGTTCCTGGATCAACATCTTTGTTGATCCTGGAACAACACTCCAATCAACTAATCAGAATTGAGCTATGATTTTTCTGGAAATATCTGTTTCAGGTTTAGGATCAGGGTTAGGTGCTTCTACACCCTTGTTAATCAGCTATCATTTATCACTGGTTTTAGGCATAAATTTTGGGTAGGGGTAGGTTTAGGGGCAGGGATTGGGATAGGTCTATATTTTTGGACAGTAGTGTTGATCTAGGATCATTTCTTACTTGGCAAAATCACGTTGATCTGTTAGATACTGGTCACATTAGGTAAACAAATAATACTATTTTTAGTGTCCTAAATTAGTTTAATGGTAAGTTGAAAACAAGATGGATTAAAAGAATGCAATCTTAAAAGTAGTCAGAATATATTAAATAAAATCAGTAACCTATAGATTACATTAACTGCAGTCTTGATTGCATAATCTGTATTCATGGACTACAACTTGAGTAATCTACCCTATATCAAAGCAACTTTTTGATTTAATTATCAGCACAGCACATGCAAACTGTTCCCGGCATCAAAAGCTACTGTATAATGTTCTCATATTGCTGGAGTTTCCAAATGAACATTACTCTAGCTTGTTTGTGGCCATTTGTTTGTTTAGCAGTCATACTGCGCCACGCAATTCCTTTTCATCTCTCTTTTATCCTGGCTCTTTTCCTCCTTGCATCTTTTTTCCCTCCACATCTTTTTCTCCCCATGTCCAAATACAAGGGACTAGCATCGATCCACACATCTCACAAACACATCCGCTTCAATTGATTTAAGCACAGTAGACTGTGGGTGAGCGGACTTGCCCCCAAATGAACGCAAACAGAGGAGAAGTGTGTTTTATTTGTGGTTTCCAGACGACGAGCAGACCGAACAAGCCGCAACACCTGCTAATGGCTGAACGGCTGCTCTCACACAGGTATGTACTGCTGGCTTCTATGGATTTTCCCCCTCACGTTTGGACATGGCCCACAGGGAGTCCTCTCTTTCGCTCTCTGTCCTGTCTGAGCTGGGATGTGATGTGTGTGTGTAATTACTGAACCTGAGCTGCAGGCAGGGAGGGATGATATTGTCTCCCAGAGACCCCTACTTCACGGCCCCACTACACGCCACACAGAATCGACACAGACTTCTCATAGAGTCGAACGGTTTCCTGATGGGTATTTGAATGGCAGCCCATCAGTAGAAAGGGAAGAAGGAAGGAAGGAGTTGATTCTAATCTGCCCACTGATCAATATGATCCATGCCGTTCCCTGGCAGGCTTTATGGAAGGTTTACTCTTGAAAGAGATCCATTGGCCTTTATCTGCATATTTTTCCCCCTGAAACTGAACACTGCAATCACTCTGTGTCATTCCGCTCTGGGTCTTTGGCCAAAACGCTATCATTCCTGCTCTATCAGTATGACTTACTGCTAGCATCTCCTTGTCAGCAGTTTGAGTTTTCAGCTCTTGTCTTACTGCCACCGCAAAAAAAGGCAATTTTCATCATTTTTGCACCTTGTTGATTTTTCCTTTATGATATTTTACCCATTAGGCATTTATTTTTCTTTTTTTTTTTTTTTTTTTACAATTTGCTATTTTGAAAAATGTGATTTACCTAAAATTGACATTTACTTTGAGTGGCTCTTATATGATTTAATTCATTTTTTAATTGAATTCGATCTCTGTTCCCTCTTTCAAGTCAAAATAAACATCAGCAATTTAACAGCAGAGCTGCCACAAATAGTTTGTAATGAGCACAGTTTTTTTTGTGAAATACCAGCAAAATTGTGTAATTTTGTTGAGTAATTTGTTTGGACAATCTGCATTCCGATAATGCTTATTTAGTAAATCAGTGCTAAAAAACTATACTAAGTGTATTTCACGCATTTTGTCTGTGTTCATTTCAGACCAGAGTATGCCAGAGTATGTTTGAAGTAGAAGTGGAGGAGGGAATGAAGTTTGCCTGGAGCAGGTTTTTAAAAGGTGGAACAATTATGTTTTTTTTTTTCTCTTCTTTTTTCGTGCAAGCTACATTGGAAACAATGTGACTTTTGCCTGGAGCAAGCAGTGGGTTTAGGAAAAATTAAATTGAGTTGCTGTTGTGTTTTTGCATGCTTGTCTAGTAACACAATGTAAAACCCAAAGTGGAGCTGGAGTGGAGTGATTAAACCTTTTGAGCACAAAGGTAAATCTGTGCCACTCCACTCATATTATCTACACCTTTATAGGCTTTTAGTCTGCGGGCTGCTTTATGATAAACACAGATGATCCTCTGATTTCTTTAGGAACTATTTTCGGCTACAATTAATTTTAAGGTGTTCTTATTACAGTGTAATTATACATTAAAGTACTGAGTGATATTAATCAACTATGTGTACTTGCTAATGGTTAGGGTTAGAATTAGCATTTCTTGCATGTCATTATGCATGATTTATTGTTATTATAATTACATGTAACATGCATAACAAGAACACCTTAAAATAAAGCGTTATGGTATTTTCATTGTTGAAAGGTCAATATAGCAACTGTCAGGTCACTATTCATCTCAAATCCATGTTAGTCAATATTAACTTTATTATTAATATTAAATAAAAAACGTGCTGCTGCAGTCCTGCTGTGGCACTCAATATCAGCACGACTGTGATGGCCAATTTTCAGTACAATAGCCCTTGTGTAATACTGTGTAAATGTTATGTAGAAAATGTTATTATACATTGGTGGATTTATATTGCCAAATGAAATTTTGGATCCAGAATACTAATGCAATACTAATACAAAAAGCCAGAAAAGACACGTACCTGTACCAGTCCAATCCTTTGTCATAGTTTCTATCAAAGAAATGTGGTTCAGTCCCAAGAGCTCGAACATCTGGATGAATCCGGATGAACTCCAACACCGCCCTGGTGCCTCCTTTCTTAACGCCAACTATAAGTGCATTGGGTAACTTCTTATTCCCGTATTTTGGCGAATTACTGTTATTACTCTGCTTGTGATCTAGCACATCTTGTGTTTTCTGCAAGGCTGAATGTTTGCTTTGGTTGCCAGTAAGGTTTAATAGACCCACAGCCCTCGTCTCGTCCGAGATAACTCTCGCTTTCGCTGATATAGTGCAATAATGTGACTTCTGTAAAAGTTTTTTACTCCCCATGTTCTTCAGACGGACACAGCGGTGCTCCTCCAATCTCTGGTTAGGCATGATTGTACCGGAGCAGAAGAGGATGCTGTAGCATAGATACATGAAAGACAAAGAGATAGTGAATATAAAAATAAATCTTCTGCTTAATCTGTTTGAGGGTGGCACGATTCGGCTGGACAGGAACCTATATGCCATGTCTCCATGGATGAAAAGACGGCATGTTTTTCTCCGTAAGTTTATCTGTGAGGTTTGATGGCTGTCTCGTTCTCCCCATCAACTCCGACGGCGCGAACTTACATCTCATTTGGGAAAAGGATAGTTAATATTCCCTACCGGACACACAAGATGACAGAAAGTCAAAGAGAAGAGCAGGTATCAGTAACGCAAAGTTTCCAAATGAGCAAATACAAACGTAATTCCACTGCCCTTTAGTTTCAGCGTCGCGTCGCGTCACTTTTAGATCGCCTCAGTAACGCACTTGGCTTCTGTGCTGATGTAGTGTTGAAAAGATAATCCTCTTGTTTGACCTGGTGACGTGACACACTAAATGTAATCCGTTTAGGAAATCTCATATTCCAGGTCTAAAAGGCACATATTTTGATCCCAAGTTCACAACGCGAAGCCGCGCAGCGCTCGCCTCGTCGCCGCTCAGCTCATGTTTGTGTCTTTCTAAAGTTCTCAAGAGCGGCTTTGCGGCAGTCAGGCACTCGAGATCAATATTTAAAGACGACGCCTGACGTCACGTCATATTTTCATATTCCTCGTGCGTTTGTCTTTTTAAAGGAGTACTGCCCAGCTGTACCATTACACTAAGTGCAGGTTTCTTTTTCAGCTTGAACTCTCATTTGCCCCGCATCTTCGCGAATTGCTTGCGACCGTGGAGTGGATCCTTAATCGAATCTTTATTATATTAAATTGTTTATAGTTTTACGAAATTGCTTCTCCGAGACCCTGAAGTAAACCGTTTTCTGCTTAAAACTATTATTTATGAGGTTCTCACACCAATAGTGTTAAAAGAAATATGCTATTTGCACAGTAAATGTGGATTTAATATTCACAGCAGTGTTGCTCTGTTAAAAAGTTCAAACTTAAGTCTAATTGCACTTTAATGTGTAAGTAAAGAGCATTTTAGGACATTTTCAAGCTTCAAATTCTATATCAGCTTTACCGTTGATGGGAAGATTGTTGAAAAAAAAAATATATATATATACAGTATATATATATATATTTCACTGGAATCTTTGGATCTTACTGTATGTGTACACTTGAATATGTCAGTCACATACTGAATCCCATTAAAGCATCTGTAAATATACTATAAATAAGAAGATAGAGACCATAATTTTTCTCTCTTGCTGTATTGTAGTTATTTGGAGACATCAGCCTCTATCTGGTGATTAAATAAGGTCAAAGGCACTGGACTGGTGCAAATCTCCTAAAGACAATTATCAAGACAAACAGACCCTTAATCCTCGTTCCCTAATCTGAGGCACAGAGCTTTATTTCAACGTGTTTGTCTAGGATGAACATTATTGTTGACAGGTATCATTTCTCTTCGACAGAGAGAGTTACAGTTTCGAAACGGCTTTAGTTTGCACAGGTGAAATCCCTACGATTACAATCATCCTCTTAGACGGAAGATTTTAATGTCCACATGCCTTAGTGTGGAGTGGAGGCTGAAAGTGATAAACACATTCTCATTAACATTGCTTGCTTTTATTGGATATAATCCTTAGTGGCCGGTACTTCTGCTTACAGGCAAACAAATCATTTCTAACCTCTGTCATCTCAAAAGGCTTGGATGTTGCAGACATGGACTGCACAAGAGAACAGGAGCATTTCAGTCTGAAAATGTCACTCGTTTGGTGGCGTTCTGACATTTCACACAAAATACTGAATGCGCAGGTTATATTTATATAATGTTGACACCACAAAATGAGCACTGTACCCTAAAATAATGTGAACATATTAGGGTTATCATAACCTGCCTTGCAATATCTTTCTTTCTTTTAATAAAAAAATACCTGCCCCAAAGGTCAAAGGCAAGCTATGGGACTATTCTCTTCAGTGAAAAGTGCAGGGTTTACAGAGAGAGTGTCTATCTGTAGACAATTTTCCCAATTAGCAGGGCACCAGAGAGTCTGTCTTGCTAATCAGCCACCCTCGCTGTGATTCTGAATCCGCTTTTAGTGAAATGTGATCAGAGACCATGGATCAATTGGGTCAACAGCATTGGGCCAGATGACATTGATACAATTAAGCACAGGCTTCATTAACCTTTTCAGCCCACCAAGCGCTAAGCCTCATTCCTGATATCTCTGAACGTGATCAGGAGCGTTCCCTGCAATATATAGAAATGTTATTGGCTGCAGAGGTTAGTGCTGTGAGATATCATCTGATATAACCCAGGTCAAAGTGCGGTCAGCCCATAAGGAGTTTAATTTTTAGTGGAACAATTTCAAACTCTGCTGGATGTAATATTTCCAGTGGAGTGGAGTGCCATTTAGAAATGATTTCAATTACATGGTTATATCCTGGAATGACACATCTGGGGGTTGTTTTCACCTACCTATTTAATATGTTTTAGTAACTGTACTATGTATTTCCTATTACATGTTTCTATGAAATGCTTTAACTATTTAGTTCTTTCTTGAGCGTGAATATTAGATTGACAAAACACTGAAATGACAGAATTTCATTATGCATTTATAATGAAATTGTCATACTTTATTTACCCACATGTCATTTCAAACCTGTATTAATTTCTTTTTTCTTTGAAACATAAATATATTTTGAAGAATACTGGTAACAAACAGTTTTATTTACTATTGACTTCTGTCATAAATTTGTTAAATATCTGCTTTTTGTTTTTTTTGTTCCACCAAAGAAGGTAATTTGAAAACCACTCAAAATGATTCTGTCAACATTCCGCCATGATTTACTCATCTTATTTATTTATTTATTGCACCATGATTTGTAAAAATACAATTTTTATATTCCACAGAACAATGTTGGGGTGAGTAAATGATGACAGAATTTAAAGTTTTGCATGAATTATTCCTTTATAATAATAATACACTCATTTAAGCATAATGCCGCTGTCCATGGTGCTGAAAGCTTCTTCTTGTCAAAGAGCTTTCGTTCATACAGACATTTTAGTAATGCATAAGATGGTCTTAATGTTAAAATAACTTGATACATCAACAATAAACAAACAAAAGCTAGATATAACCTAGCTGTGTTATTCTTTTTTGAGTAGCAACTGTGGAGTGACCCCTCAAAGAGACACAATAAAAACAAATGAAAACGTCAAAACGTCATAAAAAAACTAAAAGCCAGACCAGTAAACCATCTATACTTGTATTGACTCATACATACATGTTTATTAGACTTCTTCTCAATGGATAGTGTGACTGTTTATTAACTTATTAGCTTTTTTGTTGATTCGTATTTTTATCGAAAGATTAGTCCTAACCATGACAGGGTTACCAGTCACTGTCTCACTCTCTGCAAATGAAATAATCCAATCTGCAGTTTTTGTCCTGCTTGTTGAAAGGAACGGGGTATTTTAGATGTGTTTAGATGTGCTATTTGTGTTACCTTTTGCAGAGGCTGAGCCATTTCTCTCTAAGCTCCAATCACCATTGTACGACTGTTCATTCCTCTGAATTCGGTTTAGGGCAATCATTCAACAGTAATAAGATCAGAGCCCTTGCTTGCATGCATCATTCTCAGCCTCAAAGGCTGGAGGAAATTTTCTCACCCTCTCTTTGCTTCAAACCTTTGCAAGTGGAAAATGTGACAGTTTCGACCATAGTGTGTATGTTATTAGCGACGTTCCAGAGGCATAAGCGTTGCTATCTCTTCTTTATTATGGGAAAGGTAATATCGTGGAAGCAGGCGCCCAGGAAAGGCCATTGAACAGCAGGTTACTGCTTCCATTGCCAATGACCGAATCAGCTAATTGTTACTGACATTTTCCCCGTGTTGTTTAGATCAGAACTGTTTTGATTCATTGAACGCTAATGTTTGCTCACCAAAGGGGGACGTGAGTTAGAAATGTCACCCGTTTGGTCATCAGCCCAGAGTCTTGGTTGAGCCTTTCTCTGGAACCTGGTAATTGTCACCCAGTCCGTATTGGCAGTAGTCAGCAGGAAACTCAGCAGGCAGTGGTATTTACAGATATTCCTGTCCAGAGACCTGCCAGCATACACCCTCATTTTAGCCCCATTGTGTATGTATAGTTTGCAGGCAGCAGAAAAAACGACTACAGCATATTGCCACTTCAATTAGAGATGATTCTGGATTTGCTAAAATAAGACTCTTTTAGTTTTTCCAAAAAAAGCATAAAGTAAGCTCGATTAGCATAACTCGAAACAAACCTTTTTGTCTGGGGATAAAAGACACAAAAATGACAAAAAATAAATAAATAAAAGGAAACATCAGGCGTTTCAGCTGATAACACTTTAGTGCAATTGTAAATGGTTTGCGGGCAGCGAGGGTGGTTTGGCTCTTTGATGGATAGTTTAATGACACTTACAACAACACACAGGATCCTTTATCTCAGAACGTCATCTTTGAAATTGCCAGTAATTTATCTAGTCTGGCTTGTCTCACTACGAGACGGCTGAACACTTCACTGTAAAATATTATTAGGGTGTCATAAAGCTTTCCTCATATATTACAAATGAGCCACCCACAAAGTTGATATTAAAAACTGCATTTTAGGTCAGTTCAATTACAATACTGTTTTCTCCAGTGATTTGTAGTCTATTTATCAGTATTCCATATTTTATAGTAATTTAATGGTTATCATTGATCTTTGAAGTGCAGAAGTTTGATCAAGACTGAGTAGGTGATCATTATCTGGGCCGGTTGCTCCAACTGGCATTTGGTAATTTCCTGTGACTGGCAGAAGTCCCAGATTTATTCAGCTGTGTCTTCATCACTGTGGACGATTATATATTTTAGGTGTTCATGCACAAGATAGCACATGTGACTCTACTTCAACAAACTAATAGTTTAAGGAATAGTTCACCCCAAAATTACGTCAAAACAGCTGATAAAAACATCACAATAATAGTAAACCAGACAACTCCATTACAATCAGTTAAAATCCTGTGAAGTGAAAATCAAGGTATTTTTTTTTTTTAAATCACTGCTTCTGGCTAAAATTAATTCTTCAATCCATTTTTTCTCCATTGAGAAAGTGCAGTTCAAAACCCATGTCGGTGGATTGGTTTGAACAGTGATGGACTTTGCTACTGGGGGGAACAATTTTATGGATTATGGGCTCAATTTTTGGCTAGAATCTATGGTTTAAAGTTAAAAAGCTTTAATGATGTATTTGTTTATTACAAGAAATCAGCAAGTGACGCAAGCAATGTAATTCTAAATTAATCCAAATCTGTATCAATAAAGAAACTCATCTACAGTACATATTAGATGGCCTGAGGGTGAATACATTTTCAGCAAAATGTGGGTAAACTATTTCTTTAACAATGCGTATAACAACATTAACATTAAGTTTAATGAATGCAGTATAAAAATCTATTGCTCATTGTTAGTTCATATTTGTTCACACAACACCTTACTGTAAAGTATCACTGGTCATTTTAATAACATGAAAATAAATTATTTTCTCTGTGTAAAAAGCAGAATCTGTCACCTTTCAGCACACACTGTGTTACATTCATTCTGTGTTACGTGCATATGTAATTATATAATGCATAATTAATATGCAGTTCAAATTGGTTATCTTTTTTTCCAACTCTGCATCTTCAACTAGAGGTTTAATTTCTACTTCTACATTCTCAGAAAAATGGTAATCGCTAGGCAGGTGTAATGAACATTTCAACACCCTTTTTTTTTAATACCCTCACTTTTTTCATAGCCTCTTTTTTTAGCTCTCTCATGTTCATTTATAGCATCTGCTTCTCTGACACCCTGTGGAAACCGGGCGCTTCCAGGCCCAAACCGAAGTGTCATCCACTGTGGGCTCTGACTAAATTGAATCCAAACAAATGGCAGAGAAATGAGAATCGCCCCTCATTGATGTCATCTATCACAGAGCCACAGTCAGCCAGACTGGAAATGACTCTTCTAATGATATGTGCCTGGCCCTGTGCAAATAAAACTAACCGGGTTGTCTTTGGAGGCTGGGGTCATGGATAATGATTAGAAACCATCATCACATTAAGGCTGGATTTGCAGATGGTGTGAGCGTATTTGCACATCTTCTGTTCTTTATACGGTGTGCGTTTCTGTAAACTTTCTCTGCTTGCACGGAAAGACGATTTAATGTTTATTGATCTTATGTAGTTTCTAGTTTTCTTGTGCCGTTTTGTACATTTTCTTGAGGTTCTCCTACTTCGGATGTTTTAGGAGGAGGAAAGTGAGCAAATATAACTGAAATATATCTGTTCTTTAAGGGCCAGTGACCAAAGTCATCAACTGAAAACCTTTTCCAAATAAATTTTCTATCTACTGTTGAACCCAAAAAAAGAGATATTTGGCTGAATATTTGAAAATAACACATTTAGCTGCTTTTTTCCATACAGTCAAAGTGGAGCAGAGTTTAGAACCAGGATGTAAAACTAATTTGAAAGTGAAAGGAACACACTGTAAAGGGTTTAAGCATGACTTGGGATATGAGTAAATAATTACAAAATTAATGTTTTTGTGCAAACTATCCCTTTTAACCACTCTATCTAATTAAATGCAGTAATGCTATTTCCCTTGCATTGACTAATAGTAGTTCTGTTTTATTAATGGTTAATGAACCTTAATTATTGTTGCTGAGCATTCATAGCCCAGCATTCATATTTAATATAAATTGATTACGTGTTATGTTTGAATGGCAGTCACAAACAAGTTGTCTGAGCTATAGTCTGCTGTATTCTTCCCTTTTAGAAACAGAAGCACAATCTCCTTGTGATTCACATTCAGGCAGGCTGCAAATAGAAACTGCACTGCAAACAGTTTGTGTTCAATGGATTTTGACTGGATTTTTTCCTTGGGTTGTGATGTGCAATCAGACTGCAGAAGGCCTTGCAGAAACAATAGCTGATGAATACTAAGAAGGGAGCACATACAACCAAACAGGGATAAGATAATTCATTATCTTGAAAGCACATTTTTGAAAAAATAAATAATAAAGTTTATTGACATTCCATGGTCAAATGGATATTGGAAGCAAGGTATTAGTACCGTTTGTATCTTGTATGTTGTACCATAAAAAGATATAGTTTGGTATATTGGGACTGATGGAAACTATGTATTTTTATAATATTATTATTATTATTTTTAAATGTTTTTTTTTTTATTATTATTTATAATAATAACTATAAAGCTTATTTTTCGGTGTTATATTATCTAAATAGACATATTTGTGCTGTGTTAAAAAACCCTGAACCCTTTGTAACATTTTTATCTCATAATTTTTACTTGTGTTAGAAATAGTGGTGGGCCGTTATCGTCGTTAACGGTCTGCGTTAACGTGAGACTCTTATCGAAAAAAAACTTTAATCTATTCACAAAGTTGGGTTGGGAGTTGGATCTACTCTACACAAGCTATGATGACTTTCACCTTGATATTTTAGCGCGGATATATAGCTGAATTGCACTTGTGGCGACACCAGTGTTCTCCGTGTTGCCTTTTGTTTTTTTTTTTGTTTTTTTTTTCTTCTTGTCACTCTCACAAAAAATACATGGCAAATCAGTAAAGACCAGTTAGGAGAACGTGTGTATATAGTACATGGTTTAGAGACAAAAAAACTTATGAGTCACGTTTCCCTTGGGAGGCAGCCCTTGCTGGTGGATGTGATGGAATGTGGATTTCCAGGAAAGGTGGAAGAGTTGTGCTACCGGTTTAGCCTGTTGCCAAGGCACCTTTAGATTGTGGAAGGCTCGTTGGCAATCTTGGGATTGAACAGGAAGTTTTGCGCCATACTTCAGCATTTTGAAGTCGGGAAAAAGGAGCCGAAATAGACAGACACCGCTGATGTTCCCAAAGTCCCTCACTTCTAGCCATTCGGGCTACTAGTTTGGCCAATGTTTGCTTCTATCCATTGACACACATATATAAATTGCACTCATTACTCTGCTATATGTAATGGATGATATTGTGTGGTTGTGCTATCCTGGATAACTGTAATAGATTTGTGACAAGTAGATACTTGTCTGGTGCAACCAATTGGGTTTTTTTTTTCCCCAGCAATTGGGGAAATTGCCCAGGTTCGCTTCCAATGGAAATATTTTTTTTTTGTTTTTTATGAATTTGTTTGGGCAACCACCGTTACACACTGTAGCCCTATTCAGACGGGACTAGTTTTTTAAACTACCGTACGTGTGAGCTTCGATTCTTATCACCTGTCTTATCATTCATTTGCATGTACTATTTCGAATGGGACTAACACCTCCATGTTTATTACAGAGGTGAGGTGTAACATGAAGCTGCAGACCCAGAGACCCAATCCCACTCTCAGCCCCGCACACTCAGATGCTAAGAGCTGCACCTCCAGACCTGTCGCTTTTTTAGACAGTGCCATCTGCTGTTTGGATGATTACTTACTTACACTACGTTTCTACTATAAAATATTATGCTGTGACTGAATGCATTATTATATTATAACAGCAGGTAAAGGACAAACAAAAGATGGTTTGTGAACTGTCACTTCCGGGTTTTCCTGAACTCTGCATTATCTCTATCCTTGCTGGTGCAACACAATAACAACAATTTCCCCATAATAATAAAGTCTGTGCGTTACAATATTAAAATATTACACATAGTTGTGATTTAATGCATTAAGTCTTGTTTATTTGTATTAATTGTATTTGCAATTAGAAATATTTGCATCTTCCTGCAAACGTTTTGCATTCTCTTGCGACGTGTGTTTTTAATACATGTGATACTGCAAAAGTTTTGTGATGGAACGCAAATATCTTCACGAGAGAATGCAAAGTTTCTCGGGGGAACGCAAGTATCGCAAAAAAACATTTATTCCTCTTATCCCAAATCTTTTCTGCTCACCCAGAATTTTTCCCACCACCATGCCACTTAAGGGGCTCCGTATATTTTGAATTAAGAATTTACATTTTTATTTCATAATTTCAATATTTTATTTCCTAATTATGACTTTTTATTATAATTCTGTTTTCCCTGTTTAATTATTTAACAAATCATGTTTTTTTTTTCTTACGTAGCAAAAAGAAATCTATAACTTCTATAGTTACTTTTGCTTTTTTGTCCTTTGAGATGTTTTAATGATTTCTGTCATCAAAAAAAGTTAAGCCTGGCAGTTACCCTGCAGTTCAGGTTCTTGTGTAAATACAATTAACAGCACATTAAGTCTACATGAATGTGTCTTTTAGTGGAGCATGCTCCATTGATGTGACGTCTTTTGCAAGATGTTTGCAGATAAAAAAACAATTCACTGAATTCACCACCTCCTCACTGAGTATGCAAGTGTTCAGTTGCAGGGGCTGTGGGATGGCCTATATAGCAAGCGCCAGAATGAACATCAACAATATTCAAAAATACTACACCATACAGTAGGCCTATGTGTGAGCCACCATCCCAACCTGGACTGCTAAGGTAAAATCTGTAGCATTAGTGGTGAGACTGTGAAGTGCAGTCAGAAATACTACCTAATAACCGTTCCCACACACGATTTTATAGACTTACTCTGTTCTCAGTAAATTGACAATATATCTCTTTTAAAGGCTTGTGCCCAGGTCCCAGTGCTATCAGAGAGCCACAGTGCTAAGTGTCTTTCCTAAAAGCTTTCAAATGCTCTAGCTTTGCAAGATTTAATCTCTAGTATTAGGTAAGTTGTCCGCGGTGATTCTGCAACTTTCAGTATTGGCTATGTAAATCATTGCTATTTGTGCCATTGACCCCAGCCACCAAGAGAAGCACTTGTCTGTGAAATAGGTTGACATGGCCCATTGATCACAATTATAGCAGGTGATTTGCTTCAGGCCTTGGTCAAAACAGTGCTCTGAAACGAGGGCTTGAGAGTGGAATCCATATTGCATCCAGGAGGTGATTAACATGGTGCAAAACCCCCAGTGGACTCTCCGTGCACTAATGAGGGAGACGCGCAAACTTGCCTCAAGTCAAAGTAATCAGGCTGCTGTGTTGTGCTATTCCTTAATGGGAGAAAAATCCATCTCATCATAGAGAAAATGTTGTATATATTATTTTTCAGACTCCGTTTTTTAGCATTCACAGCTGCCATGGAAAGAGAACAGTCTCATTAGGTGCAGAAGTGCATACTCTGGGTGAAGAACTGACACTGAGGTGTTCCACCATTAAAAAGCACTTTCTTTCTCTCTCTTTTGCTTACTTTTAAACTTCTTCATTCCTCTTTTGTTGCACTAATCTGACATTTTAGTGAGAAAAACTTGCTCTTTATCACTAACCAGGTGTTAAATTCAGTGAAGGTACACTTAGTGAGTATTTAAAGGTGCTGTATGTATTGACACTTAATGGCTGAACTACATGGGTATTGCAGTTCAAATTCAAAATATTGGAAGTTTTTTTTCACTCTACCCCTTGTCCTCAGACTTGATGCACATGCAGGTTGCCAGATTGAACACATCAACAGAAAACAGCGCACACGAAAGAGTAAGCAATAAGGTACGGGAGGTTGTGCTGTATCGTTTATAAATTACAACACAACAGAAAATATTGAAAACTTAAAATAAAGGCAGTCCTTCCGCTAAAAAAGTCCATGACAGCAACAGTAAATGTCAAAAGAATGTTCCGAACATGCCTCTCATTTAACGGAGCTTTAAAAAAAAAAAAGGGGGCGGGGGAATAGCAGAGAATAGCTGATCATCCTCTTTATAATTTTTTTTAGCACAATATAAGATATTTTCCTCACATGCATCTGCTTATTTCTCAGCATTAAAAAATTTCAAAAAATTTTAATTTCAAAACAGACTAATTCGTGGTGTCATTACAGTCATATGCACATACAAAACCATACCTGAACAGAAAACAAATAGATTAATATTGAGTAATATTCCACACGTTAGAAGCTGCAGGCTTTCACACAGACACATGCGCACATCAACTTATCTCCGCAAAAGAAGTATTTCTTAGATGGGAAAGAGCTTAGTTTTAAAATTCAAGACGAAAGATGCAACATAACACAAGCAGGGGTCACTTGTACTTCATTAAAAACATAACATGTTTATGTTGCTAACAGCGGTTGCTAAGGGTGTTGCTCAGTGATACACAGAACTGTTAGTTGAAGCTGTGCTGTATTGTGAATAAATCACAGCTGCTGACCAATCAGAATCCAGGAATGGAACTAATCATTTTGTAAAATGAAATACATTGTGTTTGCAGCCAAAATACAATTGGGTAAACTGGCAGTGAGTAACTGACTGTAGCATTGTTTTTCAGATAAACAAGTATGTTTAACTTAGCATGTTTCTTAAATGCCTTATTGCCTGCTGTTTTTCTGCCACAATTTGTGTTCCGGTATTTTCACCAACAGGAGGCAGGTCATAACTTATTTAAAGAGTTGTTAGATCATGGTAGCAAGACATTTATTATTATTTTTTTCACCATAAGATGAGGGTGAGCAAATTATAGAATCGTCTTTTATTGTTGAACAATCACTTTCAGACTCAAAGCCTGTCATCACAGTTTAAGTGACTAGGATGGAATGTCATTGTTTGACAACAGAGAACTAAAAGTGAGCATGGACACCTATCATGAAGAGGGCTTTCATCAGAAAAGATGGGTCTGAAATCTCGATATTAAACATCTATGGCAGTTATCAGCTGCCGCACACAGAGCTGAGCGACATTAATTGCTGGCTTTGCAGTCTGTAGGCTCCGTAATATTTCTTTCTTCCTGACCAAACAGAACAGCAATATTTGGCCTTTTACTGTCACAAACACCCTGGCACAAAGTCTGTAAGAGATCAGCAATGCACTAAAGCGCATGCATAATTCATACGTAAAGGAGAAATTTTAGAGTTCTCTGAGGTTTAGTTGGATTCATTATTGATGGGAGGATCTTGCTTAGTCTCCTCTTCATAGTCAGAGCTCATTTACTTTCAGTAGAGCAGACGCGCTACTGTTATCCCTTTCAATATCAGCTCTCAATTAATGTTCTTACCAGGATATGAGTCTGGATTTAAACTGAAAGGCAAATGATAACTAGAAAAGGAAGAGAGAGCAAAAATAGCTGGCCGCTTCTGTATTGTAAAAACATGTCAGATCAATGGACGTGAAATACTTTATAATGCCACAGAGATCTCCAAGAAAGTATAAGATGAAGCATGTGATATCAAAACCAAATAGTCACACAAAATCACTGTAGAGTTTTGACAAAACTGCTTGTCTGTGTTTGCATGTTTCAGACAGACTGTCGCTGTATTAGTGGTGTGGCACGATTAAAGATGTTTTTTTGTTAACTGAAATACAGATTTAATAAAATACAGGATAAATATTTGATGAGAAACACTAATGTGCCGTGTAAGTTGCTTTGGTTACTAACAACAACAAAAAAATGCTAATATTTTAAATTACTAAACAAAAAACTAAAATAAGAATAAATCTAAGTTATATATATATGTATATATATATAAAAATAATTTGAATGACAGAAAATGTATTTATAATTATAAATATTTATTATAAAGTAAATTATGAAGTAATGCTGCATAGAAATGCATACAAGAAAAAAAAGATTGTGAATCAATCAGCCAATGATGAATTGGGACGTCATAAGCGGGTTACGTCTGGCCAGGAAGCATAAAAGCACGTGGAATGCTGCCAGCAAACTAGCTTTTTGTCATTCAGCGAAGTGCTCTGTGTTATTTTTGTGTGTTTGTTCTAGCTTAAAAGTGTCTCTGTCAGAAAAGAAAAAGAAAATTAAAGGGGCGAGGGCGACTCACCATCATACAACGTGTGTGTTCTTCTGTGCAAGAGAGATATTTATATTGCTGGCTAATACACACCAACCCAGTATCGCGCCCAAGACGTGACATTATCACGTCGGTCCACTTTGGAAAACGTGTAGCTGTCACGGTTTAGCCTCCTCAGACGTGAAACTTACACGTCAATGACAGGCATCAGCTGTGATCCACGCACGGATTGGATTCAAATATTGGGTAATGATATTGCTATTATTGTATTGGGGTGTGATTTTTCACTGGAAACGGTCATAACAGTTTTATTTATATGACTTTATTAATACATTCGCGAGCACGTAACCCAGCACCTGCCCCTAAACCTACCATCCG
>JAUMHP010000043.1:7434001-7445070 GCA_032361065.1 Enteromius trimaculatus
AATAATGAATTTCTTAATATTAATAAACTATTGATATTAATATTCTATATAAAATGAATAATTATAATAATTATAATGTATTTCTTTTGTAATATTTATCGTTCCTGCAGGTTAGGTGGCACCAGTCACCAGTTACAAAAAAATATGTAATTATTTATTTACTTGACATGGGGGAAAAGTGTGTAGTAATTGTAACATTTGTAATATTATACAAATTTGAAATTAAACGAGTAAAAACTAACAAACTAAAATAGAATATTACGTAATAATAATAACAATTTATGCAATATTTATAATTTATTATTTTTATTCCAGGTTGCTAGGTATAGGGATTTTTTTGTTTATTTGTTTTTGTTTGCTTGTTTGTAAGGTTAGGGAATTAATTAGTCTAATTATAAATTCATTTATTTATAGGGCTGAGATATTGTTTTCGCTGCATAGTATTTATTGGATTAGATGAAAAAGTTCTCAAGGTCCTTCATATTGTATTATGATGTTTAGTGAAACATATTATATATTTTTCCAAGGGTTTGTGCAACTCCTCAATACATTCATGCAATATGAAAATTAATTTCCAATTATAGCAATCCTTGCAATCAATATACCTCTTCACTTAAAACCACCAAGCAATCTTAAAAAATGATGTAAGTCCTCTTTAATTGACAGAAGATGCTGAGCTATGAAAGCAGGGGCACTTTTCTCCTGTAAGACAGAGGGTGAGGAATAGGTGTTTAATGTGGAAGCACGTCCTCTTGGCCAGTGCTGGGGAGGAGATAGAGACAAGCTCTTCTGCCAGTGATGAATGGAGCGGTAAAGAGCAGAGCTGAAAAATGCACTTTGGGGCTGTCTACGTTTCAGAAGAGGAGATAGTGAGAAGCAGAGGAATGGAGGGAGGAGGAAAGAGTAGAGATGCAGACATGGAGAGAGGGAGGAGGGCAAGAGAGGGTGTTGTTGATGATGCCGTTAGGAGCCTCACACTTCATAAATTACAGTGAAGCAGCAGCTCTCATACAACAGGCTGATGAACAGGCCACTGCCTCTGCTCTCTGCTGCCCAAACGAACTTCATCTGTTGTTGACAGCTCATACTTTTTCTCGTTGAGTTTCTCTGTGTTTTCGTGTATTTATCTCTGTGTATTCATTTATTTAATTGCATGTCTCCAGAGGTTTCTTGTTTTGTTTTGTTTTGCTTTGCTTCAGTTTGTTTTGCCTTGCCTTACCTCACCTCATTTTGTTTTGTTTTGCTTTAAATTGAAAGATTTAAAATATGCCATTCAAAAGATTAGTTTAAGTTGTAAAATACAACAAATAATAAATAATAAAAAAATAAAACAACCAAATAAATAAATAAATATACTTCTGTATTTATAAGCATTTACTTGTGCATGTATGCATGACATTGTGCATGTCACATTCTTTTACCTATTAAAACTCTTAAAACAAAAATGCAATGGGAACAAATAAATAAATAGTAATAGTAAAAGTAATTTATTTTTTTGAGGCAAAGCATATGTAGTGTCACAATTATACAAAAATCATTATATATAATTTGCTGATTTGCTGCTAAAGAAACATTTCAATCTGCTTAATATTGTTGTGTAATACTTTTACTATTCAGCAAGTACACATTAACCAGATCAAAAGAGACACACAGTCTAGTCCAGTTTGTCAATAACGTTCTCACCAAGAATGCATGATCCATGTCCTGTGTTTTTCACAGTGGCAGTGAGCAGCGTGGATGGAGTCTAGAGGTGCTGGTGCTCTGTCAGAAGGGAGCTCCTGGGGAATGGATAACCGTGTACATTAAGTGCTCTGCCAATCTGTAGTCTCGCGGCTGCACAGCGGTGCTTTTGTTTGATGGGAGACCACACAACAATGTTCTTTGAAACGAGTGATGGAAAATTACATTTCTTCACCATTTATGGCATGCTCTTGCTTTAAATGGATGCTTATTGATGCCTCCACATGGTGGTCCCCGATGACTGGTCTTCGGTCTGGGTTTATCAATCAGCATGCCATACAACCATTTCTCAGGAATTAACAGTACAGTAGGACTACAGCTCCGTACAGAGCGCCTTCTGTTCGCCGTGTAAATCATCCATTTAATAGTCATTGCATCGCATTGGGCTGTAATTGGATTTCTGCACAGTTACAGTCTCGCTTGACTCAAGAACGTTGAGAGTCCATAAAGATTTTAGATGGTGTGACATCTGAAGGCAGGCCCTCTGCAGTGCTGTTCACCCACAATGTCTGTTAATCAATACTAGGCAAAGCAGTCAACATGACTGATGGGAAAAATTCATGCTGCTTATGTTACTGGTCTTTGCCTTTCGGGTTTTAGTGTTTTGTGCTTTTTTGTTTGATTGTCTTAATAAAATATATTCAAATATATGGGTCATCGATTATAGATATGCATAAAAGCTAAAAAAAAGTTTTTTTGCATAACAATCATTAACTTCAGAATAACATAATACATATTTTTTCATTTATCCCTGTGACGCAAAATTGATTTTCAGCATCATTACTCCAATTTTCAGTGTCATGATCCTTGTCATGTTAGCTCTACATGAACACAAAGGCAGGAAGACAAGAGCTCAGGCAAAAGTGTGACATTTAATAACAAAGAATCCGGATACAGGGAGATACGGGAGAATATGTGGAGACTAACATCCATAACAATCCAACGACAGACACTGAACAATCTACAAGGCACGATTTAAATACAAACATAATCAAGACACATTGCAAAACACCTGGAAAAACACGGCTGGCAGGGAGTGAAACACTATTGAGAAGGGCGGGGTTACACACAGGGCAAAACCCAGAATTCTGTGGAACAGAATCCAAACAAAAACACAGACAACGCATGACACAAGACAACGTGACATAATGCCCCCCTCTGGAAGCAATATCCTAGTAATATCTAGGGAGCGGGCGGGTGTCCGAGAGGCCAACAGGGCAGAGTCTCAGGAGGCCTCCTGGACATGATAATGTTCTGGACTGACCGTGGCGGATCTGGACCTTTGGCTGGCCGATGATTTCGAACGGCACATTCATACGGCTCCCCTTACCATGACTCGGGCTAGGACCAATGACATAATCACATTTGGGGAGAAAAGACTTTCAGTTGATATATGACTAAACTATGTTTGGTTAGCAATATGAATATTCATATTGTTATGTCGATCTTCATGGGGCTGACCTCATTAAGTTATTTTATAAAACAAAAATCCAAAAGTAATTTATGTTTAAAAGAAAGCTGAGGTTCTAAGCTTCTAATTGATGTCATATTTTTCTGGGGGCAGGGACCATAATAATGCCAGGTAAAAACATAAATAGCTTAGGTTGTTGTAACTACTGTAAAAATTATTTTATAAAATATATATATATTTTATTTATATATATATATATATATTAGTAATGATAACAGGTTTAGAAATTATATATACAATTGCCATAGTTCTAAAATATGTGAAATAGATCCCTTACTCATTTTTTTAGAACAAAGGTGGAAAAAAACAATAACTAACTTTAGGAAAAGCATGTATAAATCAATTGTAAAACCAGAAATGTCCACTAAGAAGGTGAACTGTTTAAATTGTAATGCACATTGACTTTAAATTAAGTAGTTACACCTATATTTCCAGAGTTCTACACATAATTATTCAGTTCATTGGTAGGCACACACACACACCGTTTGCAAAAGCTGGCATGAAAATTGTCCCTACCTGTGCCAGTATTCCGATGCTCGGCAGCTGTGGAAATTATGCTGGAATATTCCTGTATTGGCTTCATAGTAATCATGGCATGATGCACTGGCAAAGTGCAGGCCAGAAACATGGAGTCTGAAATGATGTCTCTGTCTCCTATGGTAAACAAGCCAGCACGCATTCATTAAAGTGCTCTCGGCTGGGCTTCAAATGTGTATTGACCAGCTGGAAACAAATAAGAACCATTTCTCTCTATGAACTGACTGCATTTGTTCCAGTTTAGGATTGATTCTTCGTCATGGTTACCATCAGAGGTTGGGAGGGAAGAAAAGAAATTGCGTTATCTCAGTAAAAATTGATTTGGAGTAAAAAAAGTACTTATCTCTTCCTGGCAGATTGAGACTGCAGACGGCAGAACCTACCACCTACCATGTGGCTGGTGGACTGGATATATGTCATGCTTGTATGTTAGGGAATGTGTTTCATGGGAGAATCTACGCTATTTTTTTTAAAGAAAAACTGACGTTTTCAAGGCCGAGAAAGGTAGTAAGGACAGTTCAACTGGTTCAGTTTTAATTTTATGATGCTAGGAGAATAATTTCTGTTTGCTATATATATATTAGGGGTGTGATGAGACACTTATCCCACGAGACGAGACACTGGGCTCACGAGATCGAGACAAGAAGAGATTTTTAGACTTTTTTAAAAATAAATCCTCAATGATTTTTATGATTGTTTTATTCAACAAAATCATTCCAAAAAAATCTAGGTGTGTTTTGCAATTATTATTATTATTTTTTTTTAATGAAACTATTTTACATGCAATAAAAACATGAATTACATGCAGTAAAAACAGCATGTGAACACTGCAAAATATTTTGCCACAAAATGACAGGCAAGTAATTAACAGTTGTGATCCTGGTTCTTGAGAGCACGACAGACACCGGATGTAGTGAACACAAAACCCCGGAGGGTGGATTTATTAACAGAGAGTTGGTAAGTAGTTTAATATTGTGAAACTGGTGATGGCGGTGTTCAGCGTGAATGTGATCCTCTTCGTCCTCCTCTAGGTGCCAGTGAAAGGTGCTCCGTGTTACTCTCTGTGGCCCAGGCTGCTCGTTCACGGCGTGTCTTCTAGGGAATAAAGAAAGGTAAGTCATTCAGTGGCTCAGAATGGAGTCGTAGCTCAACTCTTCTGTGTTTGGGTGCCGGATTTATACAGGTCCGGCCATGAACTATTGTCCCGGGCAAACAAGATCCAGGTGACAGTCCTTCATTGCCAGGGTGACGCTGATCGGTGCCCGCCACACTCCACCCCCCAAACGGCGTCCTGGTCCTGTCCCGAGAGGAGAGAGGGGAGGAAGGGGGACGGTGTGGAGTGGCCCCTAACAGACCTTCGTAAGCTGCCCCAAGCAGCGAGAGGCCATCTGCGTTGGCAGATCCAGCTCTATGGCGCACGTCAAAGTGGAAGTCCTGGAGCGTCAGGAACCACCTAGTCACAAACTTACGGCCAACCAAGTAGTACCTGAGCTCCAGGACTGCCCACTTGACGGTGAGGGCCTCCTTTGCCACTGCGGCATAGTTTTTCTCTGCTGGGGTCAGCTTACGGCTGATGTACACGACTGGATGCTCCTCTCCCTGATGTTCTTGCGAGAGTACTGCACCTAGTCCCGAGTCGGAGGCATCGGCCTGCACCAGGAAGGGGCGGTTGAAGTTTGGGGCATGGAATGGCTCAGCGGGCAGGGCTTTCTTCAGGGCCTGGAAGGCTTCTTCCGCTTGGTCCAACCACTGGATTTGTTCTGGATGCCCCTTCCTGGTCAGGTCTGAAAGGGGGGCAGCTATGGAGGAGAAGCTGGGGATAAAGCAACGATAGTATCCCGCCAACCCCAAGAAAGCTCGTACCTGGGACTTCGTGGTGGGCCGTGGAGCCTTCTTGACCGCCTGGGGCTCTGGCGCTCTTGGGGCTTCACCAGTTCTCTTCCGACGCTGAAGCCCAGGTACTTCACCTCTGATCTGGCAAGATGGCATTTGTGGGGGTTGGCGGTTAGTCCAGCCTTCCTGAGCTCAGACAGAACCCTCCGGAGCCTCTCCAGGTGATCTTCCCATGCCTCAGAGTGGACTACCACATCGTCGATATAGGCTGCGGCATACTCCTGGTGGGAACGGAGGATGATATCCATGAGCCGCTGGAATGTGGCCGGTGCCCCGTGAAAGCCGAAGGGAAGGGTCCGGTACTGCGAGTGTCCAGAGGGCGTGGATAAGGCTGTTTTCGGTCTGACTTCTTCTGTTAACGGGACTTGCCAGTATCCCAATGTGAGATCTAGGGTGGTGATGTACCGGACCCTTCCCAACCGTTCCAGCAGCTCGTCCACCCGGGGCATGGGATAGACATCAAATTAGGACACTTCGTTTAGACGCCGATAGTCATTGCAGAATCGGAGGGTTCCGTCTGGCTTCGGTACCAGGACTATTGGGCTGGACCATGGACTCTGTGACGGCTCAATTACCCCCAGCTTAAGCATTTGTTGAATTTCAGCCTCCACAGCCTGCCGGCGGGCCTCCAGGATACGATAGGGATGCTGCTGGACGATGACGCCTGGGTTGGTAACAATGTCATGTTGCAAAACCTCCGTGTGGCCTGGGGTCTCCGAGAACACATCCTGGTACTTACTGACCAGGTGCCTCAGCTCCGTCTTCTGGGCGGCTTAAAGGTGTGGATCTATGTCAACAACTGCAGGTTGGGGAAGAGCGAGTGCTGCCCCCTGGTCCCGGACCCATCATTTTAGCAGATTAATGTGGTAGATTTGCGTGTCTCTCCTTCGTCCGGTTTGCCGAACATGGTAATTTATGGGCCCCACTCGTTCTTCTACCATGTACGGCCCTTGCCACTGAGCTAGAAACTTGCAAGCGGCGTTGGGGACCAGGACCATCACTCGGTCTCCTGGATGGAACTCCCGCGGTTGGACCGCCCGATTGTAGTACCGTTGTTGGGCTTGAACCAGGTGTTCCCGGAATAATGGCATGACTCTCTCGATCTTTTCTCTCATCTCTTTGATGTGCTCGACGACGGTGCGATGGGGTGCTGGCTGCTGCTCCCATGCTTCTCTCGCTACGTCCAGAAGGCCCCGGGGTTGGCATCCGAATAGCAGCTGGAACAACTCTGCTATGGCTTTGGAGGTGGCCTTCCATTGGGGTATAGCTTCCAGGTACCGAGTCGCGTTTCCAACAATCTTTGAGCCTGTCGTCCTCCCGCTCCCGTGACCTGTTGGAAGACATCAAAAAAGACATTAGTATCACGAGAGGGGGTCTCACCGTCTCTCCTACTGTCCGTGGTGGCGAAGGCTGGTCTAGGTCCCCAGGATGGCCGGCATCAATGTCTCCGTGTCGGGTGACTTGGCTGCGCCGCGCTGGTCAGCGCCTCCTCAAAACCTGGCCAGTCATATCCCAGCAGCACAGGTACAGGCAGGTCCTTGATAATTCCCACCTCCACCGTGTTTTTATCATTTCCTCTTTTTATGGTGACAGGGCACGTCGGCACCTGTTGGGTGTCCCCGTGGTGACTGGGAGGGTGCCTCGCATTGCTGGCCGGGGTCCCACCACGTCCGGCCTGACCAACGTAATGCTGCTGCTGGCTCGACGGCATCCACCAGCTCATTGACCGAACGATGAGAGAATATGAGTCAACTGCAGCACTAAAAGAGTCTCACGAACGAGCAGTTTATTTAGTTATTTATTTATTTTAAATGCCTCTAGAACACTTGACACATACAGAAATATACTAATAAAATTATTATGTGATACTTTCACATTCACTTTTATGCTGGTCACTACACTCCCAGAAAACAAAAAGGTACAAAAGTTGTCCCTAGGGAAGTACCTTTTCACATGTTACAAATATGTACATGTAATTACAAATATGTACATTTAAGGTTCTTATGTGCATGCTTTAGCACTTAAAAAATTAAGCTTTACCTTTTGATACAGAACTGCCCCGATGACAACTTTTTCTTTTTCCATTATTCTAGTGAGTTAAAGCAGAACATTTTTAGAATTTCAAATTTTGTGTTCCAAATGATAAATGGCTTTAGAACAACAACAGAGTGAGTAAATAATACTTTAATTAATAATACTAATTTTCATTTTCGGTTGTACAGTTCCTATAAAGGAAGTGGCTGTGTAAGATTTTGGGATGATTTAGCTGGATGGAGAGCTGTTCTCCATTCAACCAGCTGACAGACCAGCTTGACAAGACACAAGACACAAGACACATTTTCTTTCAGACAGTAAGCAATGCACATATAAGTAGACAAAATATCTTTGTGGAACTTAATGCTTAATATCCTAATGATTTTTGGCACAAAAGAAAAATCGATAATTTTGACCTATACAATGTATTGTTAGCTATTGATGTAAATACGCCCATGTGACTAAAGACTGGTTTTGTGGTCCAGAATCGTGTAAAAGCAGCTATTGTTGAAGTCATTATTTCACTACTCGTTCCGCCTTTCAACAAAGCATCTGTTACGACTGAAAATGTATCTCACTTCTTTCTAACTTCTTTTATCTTGTACTGACACTGCACTTTGCGACTCCAGTTTTGCAGATAGACAGAATATAAATTGAAAATTTATGTTGCATTCCTCTTTAGGCTCGGGAAAGGCACTTTTCCTGACTTCTGAAATTAACTAACGTCATTTGTAGAGCGGCCACTTAAATCCTGTCTCACTGCATCTTCGGCGAGTTCACCGCAGCTAGGGCATGAAATACAGTATGCCACCTAAACTTGTTATTGTGGTAAACCACAACAGACACAAACCATCAGTGTTCTCTTATCTAGTCCATTAGAAAACATGCTTCTGCTTTCAGCACACAGCAAGGCTAAATTGAAGTCTGACACTGTAAATGAGCTAAACCAAGGTTATTCAGTTTATTCTTTGTTTTCTCACTGCAGTTGTTCCATTGCTTCAATGGTACCAGTACATTTAATATATTAAATTGTAATTGGCTGCCTTGAGTGTTTATGGAAATGGTTTCATAGTGTTCAGAGCTCATTAAAATGAATAGTTCCCACAAAAAAAAAATAATAATTTGTCATCATTACAACATTTACTGAACCTCATTTCTTTCCAAACCCTATATATATATATATATATATACACAACTTGCCCACCATCTGCTCCTGTGGAGTCTGACGCAGCTGGAATAGATGCTGCGTGCTGTTCATATTCCAGGGATAATCATTCGTGCAGTCGACAGTCCACCTTCCCTGGAGAATGGCGACTCCAACCCCAGGTAGTCCAGCTGATTGGAGCAACTTCGACGAGGCAGAGATACACCTCCCACTGCCTGCTGTATTACTCCCTCGACGAGGTGCCCCATTGGCAGGGATACACTGGCACACAGCTGGCCTCCAGGGCCCTAGTACACCTTTTTCTTCAGTGAACCTCCTTGCACAGACCCTGTGCAAGATCAGGGAGGACGAGGAGCAGTTTCTGCTGGTAGCGCCATACTGGCAATCCAATGCTCCTCGCGGCAGCCCCTCCCTGGGAAATCCCCTTGAGGAGAGACTTCTTCTCTCAGGGGGTGGGCTCGATTTGGCTCCTGCGACAAATTTTTTGGAACCTTCACGTCTGGCTCCTGGACGGGACGTGGCAGACCTCTCCGGCTTGCCAGCAGACGTAATCAACACCATTTCTCAGCCTAGAGCTCCCTCGACAAGGCAGGCCTAGGCTCTTAGATGGGGTCTGTTCGTCGACTGGTGTTCCTCTTGCCACGAGGACTCACAGAGATGCTCAATTGCAGTTGTACTTTCCTTTCTGCAGGAAAAGTTGGAGCGCAGGCTGTCCCCTTGAACTCATAAAATGTATGTTGCTGCCATAGCAGCATTCTATGATGCAGTAGACGGCAGTGTTGTCATATTACTTTAAAAAAGTAATTAGTTACAGTTACAAATTACTTCTGCCAAAAAGTAATTGAGTTAGTAACTCAGTTACCACACTCTAAAAGTAATTAGTTACTCAGCAACATAACTGAAATATTTTTTTTATATTTTACAGGGTTATTATGTTCTATAACCTCCTTTACATCAAAGATGTTTACAAAACTGATTGAAGAATAAAAACTTTATTTTAGAACATTTGGTATTTATTTGAATGTAGCTTGCAGCCTGCCGTATGATATGCCTAGAAATAAAAAATTAAGACACACAAATGTAAACTTGGGTAAAAAGAAACAAAGGAAAATATAGCCTTTAAGTACTGCAGTTACTCTGTAACGGTATATTAGGTCTACTGCACAATAAACAGAACACTATAATGCTCTAAATATTAAATATAAAAAAATAATAATGTTAACACATTGCATTTAACAGATAATTAGTGCAATTATCTGTTTCTATATAATATTGCACAAGAAACAAAACAAAATCAAGCGATGCTTGAGAAGCGATGAGTGAGAAGTAGTGCCGATACTTCCAGTTTGAGAACGCTAACTTTGATTTTCCCTGGCTCGTCACCATTGTCGCTGTCTAGTGTGATCTGAGGTAGTAGAAGTCAGAGAGTCAGTTAGTGTGCAGTGGGCCAATCATCATCGCATTTGCAATGACGTCATCATTATCTCTCGTCAGGCAGCTGATAAAGCCAAAGCTTGACATCTCACACGTCATTCAAGCTAATTAACATTCTCAGTAACGATAACGGCGTTACAAATATGGGAAAAAAAAATAATTAGATTACTCCGTTACTAAAAAAATAACGCTGTTAGTAACTCCATTATACTTAAATGCCGTTACTCCCAAAACTGGTAGACGGTGAATCCCTAGGTAAGCAGCAACTCATCGTAAGGTTCCTCAGAGGTCCACGTTAATCTCCCGAGACCGCCCTCAGTTCCCTCTTGGGACCTTGCCATCACCCTAACCGGCCTGCGGCAACCTTCTTCTGAGCCCTAGCATCAGTTGAGTTAAAAATATCTGTCACTAAATACACAGCACTCCCGATTGCTCTGGCCTCCATCAAGAGGGTAGGAGACCTCCAAGCGTTCTCCGTCTACAAAGAGTGCCCAGAGTTCGGCCCGGCTGATTCTCACGTTGTGCCTTTGTAGGGCACTCATTGAAATAATAGGAAATTCATCATTTCAACCCTGGAATGTTATAGTAGGCTATAACAAGACTTTTAATCTTTTGTCACTTTATGAAAATAAATATAATTTTATGTTGTAAATCTAAGTCAATGAACTTACCATACTGTATATGGTTCCTCGCCAGTCTATGGTCATATTTTTTTCCAAAAAAGGGCATATATTTACAATGTTAAAAACACACATAAAATACAAATAAATACATAAAATGTACATAGACTTTTTC
>JAUMHP010000043.1:7452055-7465127 GCA_032361065.1 Enteromius trimaculatus
GAAGCAACGAGATCCCCGCCATGTCCGACTTCACGGCTCCGTTTTCAGCTCCTCCCCGACTGCTTTCGGCTAATCTCGCCGATCGGTCTGCGCAGCGCAGCATGAGCTCGAACACACCTAACACTACAATTTAAAATGACAGATCACACTCTATACACCCACACACAATTTTAATTTCAGTTTTAGTTAATTTATCCCAATGTACTATATGATGTAAGTATATTAAAATTGTTATAAAAACTATACAGACATATCCATATTAATAGATAATATAAAAAAAAAAAAACATCCTTATAAGAAAATTAAAAAATAATTACAATTTCAGTTAATATTAATGTTTATTTTATGACAAGAATCAGAAAGCTTGTTTATGCTTTTAGTTTTACTTAACTATAATAACTGGTCAGAATGTCAGGACACATTTCTCACCTTCCAGTCAATGAAGGGTCTTTGCTGAACTGGTCCACAGGAGGCGCTGTGTCACAAACTACTGCGAAGCGACTGTCAAAATCTGTCCGTGTTTCCTGAGTGAATTTCATTATCAGATTTATTTTATCAAATCATAACATAAAAGGTCAATACAGCGTAATCTGTTATTAATTGCTTGTTAAACCCCTGTATTCATCAGTAATTCATTTGCTGCTTGCTTTGAGTACACAAAGAACATGGCGTTCGTCCTTCATATTCTGTTTGGTAAACAAAACAATACGCTCAGACACCTGGAGTGACCTGCATCAGGACGCTATTGATTTGTGATTACTGATAACCGATTCGATAGCAAGACAATATCGAGGGATGAAGTGTGACTCGTGTCTCCTATCGGAAAACAGATTGATATCCAACTTACCTGGGTCAACGGGTTCTTAATTCATTACAGTCAATTGCTGTCTGTACTAATTGAGTCACAGATCACTGATGATAAGGACAGTGCTGTGTACAAAGAAAACAGACGCTTAAGCTTCGGTCTCGCTAGAGTTAGTGATTCGGCATAATGAGGTCGTACCTAATGCTTTTTTCACTGCTTGTTGGCACTATTATAAACTTCAAAGGGAAAAAAACAAGCAGTTTTTGATTGTTTTAAAATTGTTAGACCATTTTGGCATATGAAATGCATCCCAATTTCACTGTGGATCTCTGCTGCTGTTTCAAAATACGCACATTTTGTGGTTCCCTTTGCTCCACTAATACGAAAACAATGAAAGGAGACCCTAAATGTTCACCTCGGCTGAGAGATTTGGGTGTTTTGTGATCTAGCTGTGGGAAACTTGCTGTGAATTTGTACACAGCAGGAGTCTCTATCAGCGGTGGCTGTGCTCTGGCAGATAATCTGTTTCATTTGTGAGGTGAAATATTGTGCTGTTCACACAAACCCTGTCTGTGTCTGTTCATAACAGAGGACGACACAGAGGCCCAACAAGTATTTCAGTGTTTTAAGGTGACAGTTATGTTATATGAAAAGGCGAGTTGTGTCATTTTTTTTTTGTTGTTCCCAAATGTTGAAGTACTTCTCCTATCCTAGTTTAATGCACACACAAAAAATCAGAATACGCTACCTAAAACATCTAGGTTATGTAACCCATGTTCCCTGAAGGAGGGAACGGAGATGTTACATATGGGAACTCGCCAGAGAGACCAGATTGCCTTTGAGCTTTTGCCCAACCCCTGAGAAAGAAGGTCCTTTCTCCAGGGAGTTTTCCAGGGAGGGGCTGCCGCGAGGAATGAGAGGTCTGCAAACCAAGTCAGTGAGGGCCAATAAGGAGCTACCAGCAGGACTTGTTCCTCGTCCTCTGTGATCTTGCACAGGGTCAGTGCAAGGAAGCTCACTGGGGGAAAAGGCGTACTTGAGCCCCGGAGTCCAGCTGCATGCCAGCGCATCCCTGCTGAGCGCCTTGGGGGACTCGAGGAGGGAATAAAACAGCAGTCAATGGGTTGACTCGGGGGAGACAAAGAGATCGATCTTGGCCTCTCCAAAGTGATCCCAAATACCTACCTGCGGGGGGAGCTGCCATTCTCCAGGGTGGGTGGACTGCTGTGAGAGCTGATCGGTTACACGGTCGAGTAACCCTGGAACATGAATAGCGTGCAGAGATTTCAGCCGCTTGTGACTCCAAAGGAGCAGATGGCGGGCGAGTTGTGACATACGGCGGGACCGTAGACCACTTTGTTTGTTGAAGTACGCAACAGCCGCAGTGTTGTCCGTCCGGACCAGCACATGCTTGTGGTGGAGCATCGGAAGAAAATGACGCAGGACCAGATGCACTGCCAGTACCTTGAGGCAATTGATATGCCAATGTAGTTGGACACCTGTCCAGGGAACCGAGGCTGCTTGCCCGTTGCATACAGCACCTCAGCCCGTGGAGGAGGCATCCGTGTGAACCACGACATGCCTCGACACCTGTCCTAGGGGCACTTCTACCCGTAGGAAAGCAGGGTTGGACCACGGGCTGAATAGGCGGCGACATTCCGGGGGAAATGCCCATCCGGAGTGTGTCATGTTGCCATGCCATTCTTGGGACCAGATCGTGTAACCATCGATGTTTGCTCTTCTCTCGGTTGACTCAAAGAGCCAAATGGCTGTGCATACTCTCGTGCAGGAGCTGCAACAATTTAGTCTGGTAGACCTGGAGTGTTAAGCCTTACCATCTGACTCATCCTCTGATGCTGCCGAAGACCACTTATCCTCTCGGGGTGCTCAGCCCTGTTACAGGGGGAGCAGTCTCCTCCAGGAGACCCACGGGACTACATGGTGCATCAGAAGTCCGTCCGGCTGTTATCCCAGACGGAACACTCTGAACGCTCACCTGGACATCCCCCCATGCTCCTTGCCGCGGCGCGGGAAGGACACGAGGGGAGCCGTCACGCGGGCGAGAGGCAGGACGTCAATGTAGCCATGGTCATACGCACACAATGAACGCATTGACCATTCACAAAAGCTGCCTGTCGTGTGCTCGACCAAGACACGTGAGACAGCGATCATGCCCGTCCGAAGAGGTGAGGAAACTCCCGCATCCAAAAGCGTATGATCGGCTCGACATTACGGAAAACGTGTCATCAACCGTGGGAAAAATTTGCTCTTTCTCCCGGTTGCCCAGGGAAGACCTATCGCGGCAGCTCCGTGCACTCAAAGGGGTCTTTGCTCGCTGGATTTGCAAGATGACTGGCACATCCAGCCTTTAAAAAGTCTACCAGCCCGCAGGGTCCACTGACAGCCACCCAGATAAAACGCTGTTAGACGAGAGAGCAGGAAAGCAGAAACTCTTGAAATCAGGACTCTTCCTTGATCGTTCTCCAGAACTTGCAGATGGGGTCTCCTGTAGCAGCTCAGAACTGCTTCGGCTCTGAAGTGAAAATCTGCATGTGCATTCCACTCGTGCCCTCTTATACTCACGCAGTGATGAGGTGCACCTGAGCACAATCAAATGCATGCCAATATTCATTGGCCTTTTGTTTAAAGCTCAAAGGCAATTTAACGTTGCAGTGATTCCACTGAAAGGGTAACATGTTTTATGCTGATAAATTATTGAAATATTGTGGTGGGATTATATACATGATATGGATTGCATTTTGTTAACATATCTTATTCTTATTCAATCCGACTTTATATTAGGTGGCCTTAACTGCTATGTAGTGTACTTACATTCAAATAAATCATTTGGTACAATGCACTTATTGTATTTTTACAGTTTTTACATCATACTTATATTTTTCAAAATACCTTATTACATCTGTAATTGATTTCTGCAATTACATGTAGTTACACTGTTGACCCATCCCTTACACCTTAACCCACCCTTAAACCTACCCATGCCACCAAACCTTACCTGTATCCCACCTCAATAGCAGCAAAACTGTTTTGCAATGCAATATGAACACAATAAGTACATTGTGCTTATTTTTTAATAAGTACATAATTGTTAAAGCCAGCCAATATAAAGTGTGATCTTTTGTTCTTTAAGAGGTGATCTAAATATTTGCGGCTTCCATGAAAACAGATGGAAAATTGAAAACTTGTGCTGCAGTTCTGTGGATGTTTTGACCCTGTAGGTCTTGGAGTTGGTCACATGACTGAAAGCTATGAATTGCATAGTATTGGACTAAAATCTCCAAACCTTCACCTTAACACAGAAAACAACACACGAGGAACCAGCACTGCTCTGTGGCAGCACATTTTTGCACTGGCAAGCACGGCTTATATTTTCATCAGAAAATGTAAATATCTAGTTATTTGTGCATTTCTGGTGTTGCCAGTGGTGCAGAAATGACACACTTCACCTTGAAGGAAATGATGCCAAATGTAATTACATCAGCATCATCCATCATACCGCTTCTATAGTTGTAATCCTCTTTTAGCTCATAGGTCTCATCTAATAAATGCCTTGCGTTTCATTTCAATGAGCTGGATGATGATACTTGTGATGAGAAGTGATTGTCATATGGCAGAATGTGAAGAGCAACAATGAACTGCACAGTTCAGTTCTGTTTGATGTTGTTGGGGCAGGTCTTTATCTTCCTGTCTTTGTGTCCTTTCCACATGGAAACCGATCCTAGCGCTGGGACTCCAAGGAGCTCGAGTCACAGCGGCACGGCGCTCAGCCAAAATCCATACCCTGACCACCTCTCCATTTGTCCTCATATCCCACCTGACACTTTCCATGAGAACAAATACATTCTCAGCTTTTTGACAATATAGAGAAAAAAACGTATAACTGACGCTAATGTTCTATCATCAAGATTTAAAATTGGTAATTTAGACTTTTACAAAATGATCTTATTTTAATTTTCCAATATTGAATGTGAACTTGGAAATTCAAATGGTAAACGGGAAGGGATAGTTCACCCCAAAATGAAAATTCTGTCATTAATTACTCATCTTTATGTCATTAAAAACCCATAAAACCTTTTTTTCATCTTTGAAACACAAATTAACAAATTTGCTGATGTAAACTGATTTTCAACAGTTAAAATATTTTGAGTTACAGTTTTACGTTGCAAAATAAGATTTTTTTAAGATCTAGAATAAGAATATTGGACTATTGTACATTTTGCAATATACGATTTCAGTCCTTTTGCTTTTTAAATTTTATAATTTAATTAAATTATAAAATACTATTTTTGAAATGAACTTGATTTTTGGTAAATTTACTAAAAACATAAAATCTTTGTAAATTAAAATTTTGTAAAAAAGTAAATCCTACATCTGTTTTCATGTAGGATTTTAGATGACTAAAAAAAAAACAAAACATTTACTTAAATAAAAAGACAATACTTAAAATCAAATGTGTATATGTGCACAGTGTGATCTTCGATCTCACAAACCAAAATAATAGACATAATTTTCTCGAGCCACATGTAAAATCTAATTAATCATGAACATTACTAATAACCTATAGGCCTATGGATGACAGTTGATTATAATAATATTTATTTTATTTTATAATATTTCCATAGTAACAATAAATGAAGTTAATATTAGTGATATATAGTGATACCTTTGTGATATATTTACATTTGTTATTCTCAAAAGAGAATGTCTCAGTTACGTATGTAACCCCCATGCCCTGAAGGAGGGAACGGAGACATTACGGAGGATTACATATGTAACCGAGAAGTTCCCTTTCAGTTTGTCACTATGACGTTACGTCATTGACTGACATCATGGGGTCCCTATGGAAAATGCCACAACGCGGACTTTGTCATGTTGGAGGCCAAAATGCTGACAGGCTGTCATGCTCTTGTCGTCAACAGGTCCACTTGTGCTTCCCGAATCGACTCCAAATCAGCTGGATTGTACCAAGGTGGACTCTCCATTCTTCGGGAAGTGTGAGTTGTCGTGAGAGTGCGCCGTCTCACTTCAGAGAAACGCCAATCTGGAGTGAGCTGCGACGCCATGCCCATCTCGGGACTCTGCCATGCAAACAATGCTGAAGTGGTCTCACATAAAGCAGACCGAGCGGCTTGACCGCGACTGCAGCTGCCATATGCCCCAGAAGCCTCTGAAAGAATTTCAAAGGAACCGCTGTCTTGTGCCCGAAGGCCGCAAGACATTTCTGCATTGATTGTGACAGTTCCATCCCGAGAAAAGAGATCCTCTGCATATGGGAGCCAATAGACTGAGGGTGTACTCACACTAGGCAGTCTGAACTGTGCCCGAGTGCGTTTGACCACGAAAGCACGGTTCATTTGACTAGTGTGAGTGCTCCGAAATGTGCCGGGCGTGGTACGTTTAGCCGTCCCTGGCCCGGTTGGAAGAGGTGTGCCAGAGCACGGTTCAGTTGGACTCGGGCGCGGTTCGCATGTAGTGTAAGCACTAATCGTGTTGGAGCATGGAACAGGGCGCGCTACGTCATGTTTTTGCGACGCTCCAAAACAAACATAGCGAGAAACGGTCACTTCGGTCTATGGCAGAGATGCAATGTTTGTTTAACAATAAGCTATAAGAGAGCTGTGGACCACCGCGGACCAAGCGACTCAAAATTACTATCCACAAAGTAAACAGAGCGAAGCGTCCAGATAAGTTTTGACGTTCCCGAACGAACCGATCCTTTTAAACAGCTCATAAACATGAAAGATGGGAGCCGAGTTGCAGCTGGGGGGGAGCCGTTCTTTCTGTCATTCTTTTTTTCCTATGCATGTTTCACACAGATGCACACAATTTAACTCCTCCGCGAGACAGAACAGTTATAGAGGGAGAAAGGAACAGATCACCAAGATTTGGATCCCCTCAAAGAGCCATAAATCCCATCACTAGCGTCCAGCGACAGCGCTGCTCTTCCTGTTATTCCTGAAACCACCTCACCATAATGACGTAAGCGTGCTCCGGCACTTTGCTAAAATCATATGGGAGTGCAGGCCCGAGGGGGAGTGGGGAGGGGGGACAATCGTACTCTGGCCTGGTTCATGGCAACCATGCCTAGTGTGAGTACACCCAGAGATGCAGAAGCATCCAGAAGCACCGTGTCCCTGTGCTTGCACAACTGATCCTTCGAGTCCAGGAAACCCTCTGCCATCAAGGATACGCAGGATAGGATGCGTTTTGGCGTTAAGATTCTGAATGGAACCGATGAAGGGACCTATTCAGAGCACGCAGATTCATAATTGGCCGTAACCCACAGTCCTCAGGTCAGGTGGTCAGGAGCCTGTGGGGACTTGCCCAACAGGTTATTCCTGTTGGTCACTTTGAGGTCTGCCAAACCGCTAGCCAATGCAGCCGAGGAGCCTTCACAACCCCGTAAACTGGAAAGGGTAGTGGACGAAGATAGCCTTCTAATGACAGAAAGCCATGACCTAAGCGAAGCTGTTGTCATATGCTCGCAGTGAGGGCAAAAGCCATTCGCAAAGGCTGTGTCAGCATGAATGAGGCCCAGTGAGACAGTGATCCTGGCCATCGTCAGAGGTGAGGAAACTCCCACACCCAGAAGCACACAGTCGAAAAGCCTGGAGGACAAGCTTTAGCAACACTACAGATGTTTAAAAAAAAAAAAAATCTTTTGGAGGGGACTGCCAAGGGGAGTGTTGCTGCCAACTTGCCCAATACAGTCTCTCTGCTGTATGTAGGTAATGCTTCGACCAGCGACAGGAAACATCTTCAAATTCAATACCAATCGGCTCCTAAACTAATGGGAGTTTGCACTCTGCCATCTTATATACCCATATGTACGGGGTACTGGCTTGGCATGCAAAAACCATTGGCCAATTCCCATTCCCGATTTCACTGGCGTTCTCGATCAGAGTCAATTGGTCTCCCAGGTGGGACCCCCCATGACATAACGTCATAGTGACTGACTGAAAGGGAAATACTGTCATGAATTTTGACAGATCAGCTGTCAATTTTTCATTACAAAGGGATGGGAGGGATGTACTTTTTTGTTTATTATTATTGTGTGCTGTGTTATTTCGGTTTCAGAATAAAAATAAATAAATAAATAACACTTCAATATCTAAAGTGTGTACATTTCAGACAATATCTTACCAGCAAATCTCATCTAAACATTGTCCTATGAAAAAAACAAACAAAGCATATATCAATGAAAAGCTTATTTACTGAGCTTCCATATGATGTATACATTTCAATTTTGAAAAAAAAAAATAAAAAATTACCCTTATGACTGATTTTGTGGACCTGGGTCACATATATAAAGGTGTCATACATCATATGATATAGATTTTCCATTTTAAAACTGGATAAATTTAAAGCAGCAATATAGAGTATGCTGACTCTTGAAATTGCAGATATTTGTCAATGGATCCAGAAACATTAAACTGAACGAGTGTGTTAAAAATTGACCAGGAGGTCACGGGTCAGCTTATAGCTATGAGGTTGTTGTACTTTGAGGTCCATAAAACACAGGTCCGATATTGATCCATATATACGTTGGTATGTTTTCTTGTCACTGGCAGTATATTAGTGGCTGTATCTGTTGCCTTTATTCACACATTTATTGCTAATCTGATTTCGCTGCAGCTTTGGATTGATCCCAGACGTCCAAATTCTGTACAGGATCTCTGTAATTATCACTGGAGAGCTGTGAGCCTTTTGCTTGTCTGCTCCAGGATTTTAAAAGCAGAGACATGACCAACAATCTAATTGACTTTCCTGTCCTCACCCATCGAAATTAAACACAACCTAGAGCCAAAATGACTAGAAAGCTCAAGATGTAGCTGTAGACTAATAAATATGGTATGTCAATCAAGTCAGATGTGGATATTTCCCAGTATATCATATTACCATTGTGTGAGTTGATTAAGAAAATAAAGTCTGGCACTAAAAGTGACCTTTTCATATTTGCTAAAACTTTGATTCAGATGTGCTTAACATGACATTATGAAAAGGTCATTGCTAGATTGAAGGCATAAATACCTTTATCCTAGATTTTCAGGATCTTAATGAAAATAACCTTTGTGTTCCTCTGCTTTGAGCTTTAAATTAAGAAGCGAGACGTTTCTTAAAGAGACAGCACAGCGCATCTGCATCCTGCAGAATTGAGACTTATTTTTGGACTAATCGAGTTTGTGTCTTTCACTGAATGCAACCCTGGCCTGCTGCCTCCAGTGGCCGTGATTGACTTCAATTATAGGCTTTGGGGATTATGTTGACCCGAGGTGGAAGTAAATCGTCTTGCTTTGCATATATAAATGAGCGCTTATCAATCCTTTATCTCAGGGTGGCATCACATCTCTGAACGCTGCTGAAGAGGATTGATCAAACGAACACATTTAAGCACGCCAAGGACTTTTAAGTAAATAAAGATGAACAATTGTATCAGACAAGCTTTATCAGTGCCTGTGCTGAGAGAAAAGTGTTGGAGTAAAGGAATAGTTAAGATGCTATTTATTCATCCCATGTTGTTCTATGTTAAGTTAAATTAAGTTAAATGTATTTATATGTACGACTGTGGAAGGCATCGGACCATAAAATGTGGTTGTGGCTAAAAGGGATACAGCTAAAAACGGAAGCTAACAAAAAAATACATTTTTTACCTTTAATGCAAAAACAGTGACTATGTGAATCTGTATACCATAATATCTTCCTCATATTGATGATTTTTATTTACTTTATATATAAACTGTGTAACTGTGATAAATAGTACTTGAGTTAGTAACAAGTGTTCTTATTGGCTATTATGTATATACACCGAAGTGTTCAGTAAATGACAGCGAAGATAACAAGCAGTCTAGCGTGGTTCATGACATGATGTCAGAAGTGGGATTTTTGCTCAGTGTACATTAACAGACTGTTTATTGACCCTTCAAGATGGTAAAGAACTGCACAGTCAAGAATATGCTTAAATTTTCGCCGCAACAATGTTTCCTGTTTGAAAGGCCGAGCGAATGGCCGGAATGGAAACAGAGATTTATGCGCTACAGAACAGCCACTAAATTATCCCTGGAGGACGGCGATGTGCAGGTCAGTGAACCTTTAGCCCCTCTGATGAATCAGAAAAATCTTGACGAAGTCCCCATTCACTGTCAGCGGCTCCTAATTAGGATGATGCGCTTCAATCCGGTGGCAGAGTATACCCCAGGAAAGTCTTTGCTTATAGCAGACACACTGTCCAGACGCCCCCTGGCCAACTCAGAACAGTCTGACCTCGAAGAAGTTGAGGCTTATATAGCTGGAGTCGAGGAGCACTTGCCATCTTCACCCCAGAAGCTACAGCAGATAGCTGATGCTACAAAAACAGATGAAGAGTTGCAGAACGTGCTTAAAAATGTCCAGCAAGGGTGGCCCAAACATATAAGAGCAGTGCCTGTCAACCTGCGAGCCTACTTTAGCCAGCAAAGTTTTCTAAGTGAGTCAGCAGGGCTTCTCCTGCATGGGTCAAGAATTGTAATCCCAATCAGAATGAGGGATGAAGTACTCGCTTGTAATCATGAAGGCCACCAAGGTCTAAGTAAGTGTCGTGAGCAGGCATGCCTATCAGTGTGGTGGCCAGGCATCAGCTCTGATATAAAACGTAAAGTGAATCAGTGCCAGATGTGCCAGATTAACAAACCAACTCAATGTAAGGAGCCACTGCTAGTGACAAAGTTACCCCAGGCCCATGGAGACATCTTGGGGCAGATCTCTGCGAATCAGGTGGCCATCAATACCTTGTTGTAGTGGATTATTATTCAAGATTCATTGAAATAGCCCACTTGGTGGACATGACAAGCAGAAGAGTGATTGGCAAACTAAAGAGCATGTTTGCACGTTTTGGCATACCGGAAAGGCTTTGCTCTACGCTCGACAGTTTACTTCAGGCGAGTTTAAGACATTTGCAGAACAGTATGGTTTCGTTCATGTAACCACCAGCCCTCACTTTCCACAGTCGAATGGAGAAGCTGAGAGATTACAGATACTTCTTCAGTCAACGACACGGAGCTACAGTAGATCCTTATCACCGCTATCTCCAGGGGACTCAGTGCGCCTAAATCTGGATGGTCAAAAGGAATGGACAATGAAAGGGATTGTAAGTTGTCAAGCTGAACAGCCAAGGTCATACTATGTGTCAACTGACCATGGAAAATTTCGCAGGAATCGTAAACATCTCCAAGCCATTCCAGGGGATACTGCTATCCAATATGAACGAGAACTACCCAACCACACAACAGGGGCTGAAGCAAGTCGCCTATCTGGCGTTCCAAGTGAGCAATTATCTGAGGCAAATCGTGGAAAAGATGTTCCTTCCATAGAACCTACCGCTGCTGTGCCTCATGCTCGGGACACAAAGTGTCACCCAAGACCACACGCTGTGGGCGTGTGATAAGGAAGCCATTGCACCACGAGTCTTAATTCAGTGCTACGCTCAACAAGGCAGCGCAAACGACGCCTTGTTTTTAATGTTTGTATTGGCGTTAACGATACTTTAGCATTAAATGTAACATAAGGGTACGTTCACGAAGCATCTAAAAATGCTTGGAAATGCGAGGCGCGTTGCTTCCTCCACCAATTTTAAAGCGCTTCGGCTCTCGCGCGTATGTGGTGTCTGCTGTTACTAGGCAACCATGAAAGCGCTGTCAGTTACAAAATCATTTCTGCTTTGATCTTGTGCGCAAAACCCCTAAGCCTTTGGTGACACATACACCACAACATTAAATAGTGGATCTCTCCCCTGTCGTCTCCCCTCACGCGGATTGTCCCGCAGAAAGAAACTATGCCCTGGATGTCAGTGGATGGTGCGCACGGTCTACGAACACGGGACACTCAGCTTTCACCATTTGAAACAGCTCAAATCTACTTTTTATTAAGTTTCATTTAATCAATAAATACTATCCAAGGCTGACTTTTCCAAAACAATTTATTTGCTGCTAAGAAGAAACCCCAGAAGATATGTGAAGTATAGCTCCATTGTTGTTCACAGTAAAAGAAAAGGCAGGGAAAAACAAGGTCATATTATGTTAGTTTTAATAAATAAAAATGTGAAAAAAAACAAAACAAAGAAATTATTTTTTTTGCCGTATCGAAAACCGAACCGTGAGACTACTGTATCGTATCTAACCGAACCGTGATTTTTGTGAACCGTTACACCCCTAATATATATATGTACTAGTGGTGGGCCGTTATCGGCGTTAACACCACACTCACACAATAAAAACAATATTGCCGTTAATCTATTCACAAAGTTTGGAGTTGGGTCTATACTATGCAAGCTATGATGACTTTCACCATGATAGTTTAGTGAGGATGTATCTAGCCAAATTGCACTGTAGCCCTATTCGGACAGGACTAGTTTTCTAAACTACTGTACGTGTGAGCTTCGATTTTTATCACCTTTCGTCCGTGATTTTTATGTAACATTTCAGACGGGATTACCACCTCCGTGTTTATTACAGAGGTGAGAGGGTGTATTTTGTACATCTGGCGTCACAGAGTTAACGCGCTCTGTGTGCGTGCATTGCTATGGTCATTTAGATTGATTACAATTAATATAATCACAAATGCCATGGTGAAGCTAAATGGCTAGTGTAGCAAAACTATATAAATGTGTGGTTACTTTAGTTCAACTATTATGATTTTTATTTGTAGTAAACATGTTTAGTTTTGATAATGAAAGCATATGTAACCGAGTGCAGGAATGAACGCCAGTAATCTTACCTGATACTGATATTACAATACTTAGTCTTTAGTCAGTTTACATGACCTGGCTCTTTATTTGAATTTATTTATTTATTTTATATATCAAAATATATTAAATGTGGGTGCGTTAAGAGCATCTATGGCATATCGCGTTGGCCAAAACACACAAGGAAACGCGTTGTGAAAAATAATATCACAGACATCGCATTTGGACTATTATTATCACAGAGGTTGTGAGAGAAAAACACAGACATGGCAGATTTGGATGGGATTAAAATCTCCAAGTACGTCTGTGAAACAAAGCATTCTCTAACGACCCCCTGTAAAACTATCCCCGTTCCGAATAGCGCTTTACTTTACTTTGGCAGAATTCAAATGAGCCATTTAAATCTAGATTAATCTAGATTCCAAAATTAATTTCCAAATTAATCTAGATTAAAAAAATATATCTATGCCAACCCCTAATATATATATATATATATATATATATATATATATATATATAATTATATATTA
>JAUMHP010000043.1:7479462-7491560 GCA_032361065.1 Enteromius trimaculatus
AGTCCATAGAAAAAAATCTTCAGCACCAAGTGAGTCACATGCCTTTAAAGTTTAGACATATTTCTCCTCAAAGGACCTGCTTTTTTTCTGGAAGACTGGACATCTGTGTGTCCACTGACAACACAAAGGGGCAGATAAGGTTCCTTTTGCAATGTGAGGAGAGAAACTGCACTGATATGCCATAGCGGTCTCTTCCTGATGAAGTGTTGGACTTCAAAGCAGATAAAAGTCAGAAAGACTCTGGACCTCTGCTAGATATTGAAGTGCTTTCATGAAATACTGCTAAGGGACTTGTGGGTAATGCCTGTGGAAAAGACTCAATAAAGAGCTGGGGACCATAATGTAGGTCGCTGAATATATACAAGTTCTGTGATAGAGGTCTGCTAAATAATACTATATTTGTGTTATTAAGATGCAACCAACCTGCTTACCGTGAATTCCTTTTAGACCACTGGTAATAATGTTGGCATTACAAAGGATATTGATTTTTAACCAAACATAGATCCTGCTCTCTGCGGTCAGTGTCATCACAGTAAGGTCACTTTCAAAATCCTTCACTCATGCTGTCTGGAACAAATTACCAACCTTCACCAGGAGATCCATTGATCCATCTTCAAAAAACAGATTCTTCTCCAGGAGCACTTTACCATTTAACTAGTGTATTTTTGCACTTAAAAATTCTACTCATCCCAGATTAATAGATTCTGCTATTATTAGCTTCTTTTGTAAGTCACTTTACATAAAAGCATCTGCAAAGTTTGTTCACTAAAATGTCTCTTACTCAAGGTAGATGGCATATTTAATTGGACACGGACAGAAATTATGCTGTAAAGAATAGTACAGCACATACTGTATAATAGATTTTATCATAAACTCAAAAATAAAAAATAAATAAATCAGTCAATCAATAAATCCAACCTATGCTCAATGGAAATATGTTTCTCTAATTGCCTTTCTGCTAAACACCAAAAACATACTTATACATACAATTCTGCTGCAGTTTCCAGGTAAAACTTCCACAACTGTTATTATTTCTTACACAAAAGTATAATTTGCCATGGTTTCGGTTAATAAAGCCTCAATGTTGTATAATTACTTGAGAAATATTGTATTGTGAATTCAAACAAATTTTTTGCATGCGACATTTGAAAACTGATATATTAAAACCAACCTGTCCTCCAACCAATATGCCCATATAGGTCATTTGTCCAAGTCCCTGAAGTAATAGTATAGAAATGCTAAGGACAAAAAAAAATATTAGGGTATTGTGGGTTTTGCCACTCTATATTAAGTACATATAACAAATAATACAATGAAATTAAAGTATAAACATTAAAAGAAACATTTGTAAGAAAATGTGAAATATATTTTTGTGTAAAACATGATCAATTAATATTTTTCTTATTTACAACTTGTATTTATACACACACAAACACACACACACACATATATAAATACACAATATATAATATTTAACATTGATATTAATGTTAATAGGATTTTTTGTCTCTAAAGATGTTTTGGAAGGATGTATTTGTTATATTTTGTTGGTTGAAATATCAATACCAAGGTGCACAATAGTACAGCTTATTAAACACTGTAGCTTTACAAGTTTATTAAATATGATATCTAGTTAAATATGACATAATCCCTGACTAATGTCCACATTTTGTTAATTTACATTCATTTTATTAATATTTGCATTGCTCTAATACCCAAGTCCCCACAAGGCCTCTCCTAAGTAATTGCATTTAATGTAGTATTTAAGTGGCAAGACGAAAATTAATTTATTTCATTTAAGAACAATTATTTTGATGTTTCAAGTTTTAAAAAAAATAGCTGCACTCTTACATCTCCGTACGGTACAGCTCAGTGTGACATTGTGGGTTTTTCTTTTTTTTTTTTCTTTGTTTTTTTTTTTTTTGTATCTCTTTTACGTATTTTTAGCTGGACTGGAGGGGGTGGAGGCAGGCAAGAAATATGGTTACATTCTTCTCCACTGCATACTTGTCGTGCACCGCTGCTCCAGCTCTCCCCAACTCACTATATGTTCACCCCGATATGCACCCCGAGGCAATGTGCCTTTCATTATTTCTTTTGAAACTTTCATCTGAAGTCTCCTAGGGATTAGCCCTCTTGATTCCTGACACAGTCGATGAAAAACAAGCCTTATATACTGGGAGGCTTTCAGTCAGTGAAGCTACTCGCTCTGTTCTATCTCTCGCAGTGTTCAGCCATGTCAGGATTCCTACACAACAAGTGGACTGTCTTTCTTGATTTTCATAATGGCTTCGGTGATCTCTTATCATTTGGAAGAGAGCTGGGGGTTTTAAAATGCTCCGTCTCTTTCTTTGTTAATGAATGTAGCAAATCTTTACTACTTAACACCTCTGAGATTTGTATTAGGGAAACTGTGATCTGTTCATGGTCAGGAATGTTAATAAGCCCTCTTACCTCAAGGGCTTCAGTGCCTCAGCCCTCTCGGATGGTCTTTACAACAACGCTGGGACTTACAAAGATGATGCAAAGCTTACCAAGTTTCAAGTGTGGAATTGTAAGTGCTGGCTCTGACTACGAGTTTTCTGATTGGTCAAGCTGAACTTGTGCTTTTAAATATTAATTGGTGTACTTCAGAGATTTAAAGGGATAGTGCAGACAAAAATGAAAATTCTGTCATCATTAACTCGCTCTCATGGAGTTACAAGCCTGTCTTCAGTCTTCAGCATAACACAGAATATGTGAAAATAATAATGTGCAAGGGGTAAAATTTAACTTATGGCCTATTTGGACGGTCTATTGTTTCTCATAAAGAAATATATATAAAAAAAATTACATTGCACCTCATGGATTGAAGTCATGTAGCCAGTTGTATTGTCTGCTGTTAATAAAATGTCATATGCTTGGAATAATAAAAATAAATTCATATTTAATAACATCCTATTTATTATTTGACTGTTTAAATGTCATGCTTAAAATAGGAAAATAGATAGTGTTATAGTTTAAATGGATTACTGTTTTGTATTTTGTCTCTTAATGCAATGCATGTCATTAAAAATGCAGAGATTAGCAGAAATAAGTTAACACAACCTTGAATTTAAAAAAGCTGAATAGTTTATGTTTATGTATATAATTGTAGGCATATTTAATACTTCTTTTAAAACCTGTTGCTGGCATAATTAATGACCCAGTTGCACTTTTCTTCTTTTTGTTCTTAACAGCTTCCACTCATTGTGTTGGAAGTGATTAAATATGTTTTTCTTGTAAATACTTTTCAGTAATAAATATGCATGCAAATGAAAGCTAAGTGCTATAGTTACCTTTCTTCACAGAAATGTGGATTCGGACAGCAATTAAATTAACACATGACCTTGGTGTTTGTCAAAACACAATAGGTAATTTGACCTGGGATTATTGCACGGGTGGTGGGAGAAAAACACAGGTAAAATGAATTCGAACAGCACTAAAGTCACAGACTAAACCCTGTACATATTGAACATAGCTAATGTTCCTATGAGAAACGATGAACATCCAAATCGGGCTGTACCTGAACTGTATTCAGGCTATTGTTTTCCTGTAGGGTTTTGCTATTTTTTTTTTTTTTTCTTGGCAAACTGTCTTGGTGCTCCTCTGAGTAATCCAATCCCATATGAAAGTGAAAGTCCGTGATTGCTGATATTGTATTATCCCATTGTTTTTGACTAACCTGAGCTACCATTTGCATACTAACCTAACATATGCAACACTTTTCAATAGTCGAATGGTGACTAAAAAATAAAAATTAATCTAAGAGAGACAAAAATAAGATATTCAAAGTTCTGTCATGAAACTTTAGATGGCATCTGATAGGTCAAAGTAAGTCTGACAGTATTGACATCATCACATGGTGCAGCTGATTGGTTACCTTTGCATTAGCAGCCACTGAGCTCACTGCTCAACACCTAAATGATAAGCGTGATTTCACCAAGTACAAGATGTTTCTGGATCAACATTCCAATCAACCAATCAGATTTAAGGGGTAATTTTTCAGGAAATATGCATTTTAGGCATGTCATCTGTGTTAGGTATTTCTACACCCTTGTTAAGCACCCGCTTCGGATGTTATCACTTGATTGAATGGGCCGTTATCAGTCGTTATCAGCCCATTCATATGGGTAAGTAAGGGCCTGCTGCACCTACTAGTTGGCTTAGAAGGCTGTTATACTACTGGGCTACTGGGCATGCGCACATCAATCGAATTTTTTCATTTTTTTTTTCTAACACTTTACGTTAATAATACTGTTTTTCTATCATGCTAAAAGGTAGGTGTTAGGGTTGGGGTAGGTGTAGACGCTAAATAAACATAATTTAATCGCTAGAATAATTAATTTCATTTTACGTTTTACCAGTAGGTGCAGCAGATCCCTACTGACCGATATGAATGGGCTGATAATGGCCCATTCAAATCGTGTGATAACATCCGAATCGGCTGTGTTAATCAGCTATCGTTTCCCACGGATTTTAGGAATACGTTTTTGGTAGTTTTAGGGGTAAGGATTAGGATAAGTCTATATTTTTGGATTGTAATGTTGATTCAGGATCAATAAAAAATGTTGATCCAGGATCATTTCTTACTTAAACTCATGTCTTACTTAAAATCATGGCAATCGCACTCAAATGCTTAGCTAGCATGTTACAGAATCCCTCCACCTTCCCCAGCTCCACCTGTATAGATCAGCTGCAGGCTGATTCACGTATGCTATATAGGGGTTATTTTATATGTGCAGCAGCAGTGCTTCTGAGAGTAGCATGTTGTGTATTGGCAGTAGCAAGTCTCAGTAGTTGCTCTGCCTCAGCAGCAGATCTATTCTGCCAAACACACATTGCCATGTACATTACCATTCCAATCCCTCTGAGAGTTGTCATGACAGAACTACAAGTAGGCACTTCTTTAAACTCATGTGAAGTTTTTTTAATGAGGTTTTGATCATTAAAACATAAATAAAGATATAATAAAGATGTGTGATTCATGCAAGCACAACACACCCTTCTGTAAATTTAGAAAACACAACTCTTTAATAAAATGCCCCCATCTAAATCAGTATATAATAAGACAAATGTAATTTAGATTGGTTTTGTTTTTGATGCTTTTTGTTTATTCTAAGTATTCTCTTTTGAGGTTCCTCCATTCCTCTAAGCACTGTGTGTTTAAAGCTGCCAGATTTTTGCTGCTTTGTTTTGTTAGGATTTTCACTATGTTGTATTTTGCCACAAAGCAGGTGGAGCTAATCTATCTCTTTTGCCCTTCAGTTATGGTTTACTGTCCAGGGGACTGGACACGAGTGTCTCCAATAATCTCTTAATTAGGCGATGATGGACTATTCATTTAGTATGCAAAGCTGCAGATCTCACTTTTCACTGAGCAAAGCCCTCTTTCGCTGAGGCGGCCGAGCCAACGCTAATGATCTCAGCAAGTGGCAGCAATCCATTGCAGTGCTACTGTGGGGCCACATTAATCTTGTGGGTGATCCGTTTGATGAATGACCCCAAACTGGAAGTCCTAGCAGATTCCACCCTAATTATGCTGAGGGTGCTCCACCTGGGAGGCGCTCGGGGACTCTTTGCAGACTCAGGGTTGTGTCGCCGCTCTACAGGTACTTACAGACATTGCTCTGGTGGAAATCCAGTGGACACTTTGGGGAAGATGACGTCACGTGTCCTGGGGCTACCAGCCAGAGGTGAAAATGATGTATTGGACCCGTTCCTCCCATGTGCCACCTGGGCAAAAGCTTGCAAAAGTCATCAATCTGAGGGACATCCCAGAAAGGGGTCATTAGAGGCCTTAGATCTATTACAAGCTGTTCTGATTCTTTTTAAACTATTTGAGATATTTTGCTGCCGGATTGCTTTCCGGGGTGTTTTTGCCATTTCACTGGCATTCAATTGTTTCTCTCTGTTGCTCTGAGTTACATTTGAAGATTGAATGCTCAGCAGGGAAAGTGTTGCATCAGCTGAAGTTCTGGAAAAATAAATAATATACCAATGTTGTCTTGAGAGGGAAAGGAGAAGAATCTCCTTGAGTAGGTTCTTGTTTTCCAAATTCATTTAATAAACAAATGCATGTATTTTTTCGAACTTTTTTATTACAAGATTTAGAGGTCTGCGTTAACTAACAGCACTGTTTGATAAATAAAGTGTTACGTTTTATATTAAATAGACAATTGCTATGGATTCATCATGTAATTACTCTGATGTTACACAGCAGCAGGCAGTAAATTAGGCTTTACATATAAATTGTGCTTGGTGTCCAGAATGTTACACTTTATATTAAGTGGGCAGTTCCTGAGGAGTTAGCATGTATATACACTGGTATTACAGAGGTGCACCAACTCCACCCACTTTACATATCCCTAAACCTACCCAACACCCCTGATCACCCCCTGTTCCAGTTTCTCTTATATATATTGCTGTTACAAAATGTAGCAATGTAATTCCTGCTACATGACTACTAAGTGAAGTGAAAAAGTGTTGTTACCAATGTCCTTTTACACATTTGTACTTACACACACCACCTGAGGGCTGTTACATGTGTGTATTTACAGAAATATTGTACCAATGTGTACTTACACTGTGGTTACATACTACTGTAGATACACATCTAAATACTGTACTATGGAAGTACACAGGTACAGTATTAGGGAAATTTAATATAAAGTGGGACCTATATATGTATTTATTTATTGGGTAGAGTTTAGTTTTTAAGTTCAGTTTCCAATCAAAAATGTAAGAAAAAAAAATACTGTTAGACAAGATATTAAACAGCAATATTATACAAATTAAAAATTAGCACTAAAAACTGAAAGTAATTATTTTAAAGGTTGTCATCAAAACTTTATAATATTTGCTAAAAATTACATTTAACTTTATTAGTGTACATAAATGAACTTGTGAGTGGTATTATTGTTGTGTTAGTGTATTTAAAATAAACATACAAGTGATAAATGACTGCACATTGTTAACAAATGAAAACACAATTAATATTCATCAGTCAACCTTTATAAATCAAGCAATAGACATACAACAATATTATTGTGTGTCACATATTTGATGCATTTTACCTTAACTCTCGGTTGATTGTTGGGCTAAAAATGTGATCTTAAGACTGTCCTGACCTTATCTGAAAAGAATTCTTGTCAAATCAACTAAGAATTTCAAGTATTTAAGATACAGGCGATGATGCTATAGCGCAACGAACAATGCAATCTTAAGAGAGTCGCTCTGTGAGGTCTTTAGCCTGCAACTAGACAAGAGTCTTAACAATAGCGTCTGAGAGTTTCATTGCCATTCTGTTCTGCTACATGAGTCTGAAGGATCTGTAGGAGAACCTTAATGAGAAGAAAAGCCTTCATACGAGGGCTGATGTCTCCAGGGCAAAGCACGGCCTAGCTGATGTCCGCAGGGAAATTCTTTGACCTCTAGTTTCTAGTAGTGAGATGCGAGACTCCCCATGGCCCCTGATGGTTATCCTGCCCGTTCTCTGCGGTTTGCCGTGCTCTTTCTCTCCAGAGCCTGTGACCCCTTCAGAAGTCATTCTGATTCTCCTTCCCAGCAACCTGTCCTCTGTGACTTTTTATTTCAGCTCAAATTTGTCATCTCTCATTATCTTTCGGAGTAATGACATTAGGATCAATAGGCTTTTATTCTTCCAATTTTTTATCATGCCCGACTGAGGAAATCACTCATTATCTATTTTATGTTTCATAGAACACAACGGTGCTTCTTGGAGATGTTTCATTTGTTTGTTTTCTTGTTGATTACACAGATGCTGTTGACAATATTACAAATTCAATCTCCCGGCTTTCCCTTTTGCAGTCGACCGAATTACTGTGTGTAGTTAAGCCCCGCAAACAGCATCAATGCATTGCCACTATCGGACGGATTGATTTAATTGCATTCACATACAATAAAGTTAGAATCTAAAAGGTCAGCAGGAAATGCTGCAAAGCCCAAAGGAGCTTTTTTTTTTTAAAGAGGCTGGTGAATTTAATACACATCCATCACTTTTTATCATCTAATTAGTCCTCTGCATGGCAGGCTGTTCAACATGGGAGGAAACAGCGCTATTGATTCGATAAAGGCCTGGTATCTATCATTTCACTTGTCCATTGACAGACTGCCCGGCCATTTTTGACTCTGTCTTTATAGTGTCAGCAAAGTGCTCCTGCTTGTTGCACTATTGCCTTACTAAATTGTTATCATCCCTCTGATGTCACAGGAATAACAGTTTCCCATGTGAGGCATCGGTTTTAACCCAACACATTTTTATCGCCCTGATGCAGTGGTGCATCTTGGGTGTACAAAAAACTAAAACCAAGCAAACAGCATTGTTTCATTTCCAGCAATTTGGCATATTCCTAGAAGAGCTGTAGAAACTGTGTTATACTGCTGACATTTCTAAATTCAAGGGCTGTATTCGAATGACAGCATGTGACAATATGTGGACATGGTGATTTATCCCCCCCCCTTAAACTACACTGTGCTGTATTATCATCTTAATTTTTCTCTACTGTCATCCCAGGACCAAAATAAAAGCGGAGGGTGAAATTATTTTGTTTTGTCTCCATAGGAGCAGTGAAATTCATTGGCACTATCGGCTGATCATCAATTTACTCCATAGGCCTTATAGATCTGCTGGCTTGTTCAGCCCTCTCCACATATCTCCATGCTTTTGGAAGTGTGTGTGTGTATGTGTGTGTGTTTTGTGCCTCTGAGGCTGTCAGAGGTTGCCGTTTTCTCTCTCGTTCAGACAGTGGAAGCATTTCTGCTTTTGCCTTGAGCTCACAGCTTGGTGAGCATGTCATTTTTCTGTTTTGTTTGGTTTTCATCGGAGGGGAAGGACATGTTCAAGTATGATCAAGCAATAAGAATGTCCAAAACAGAAGGCAATGGATAGAGAAGAAATATTGTAGTTTAGACATTTCTGCCAAGATGCAAATATTTAAATAGATGAACCATATGTTAATGTTTGATCTTTGTCCACTAATTACTTATTCTTAGCGCACTGAGCAATCTGTCTGCATCTTCTTATTATGCCATATTGTCTGCTCAGTGTATTATATAGATTAAATACCATCAGGGCTGGTTGGAAATATAAATTGCTTTAGGTTATATATTTTTTATAAAAGCATAAATGAGAAAATCATAAATCAATATATGAGCAATAGGACTTGTTGAGGAGGCCAAAACAAATGCCTAAAAGAAAGCAGCTTTTAATGTGACTGTTTTTTTTTTTGCATGCATTCAGTGTTTAATGGCATTAAAAAGCAAATATATTAATTATTAGAGCAAATATTGCATAATTGTTAATTGATTTACCGCTATAACCCTTCAATTCCATACACAGTTCCAGATAGGATGTTTCCCCAAACAGTAAAACTTACAAATCCCTGGATGAATTTAGTCTTAGTAAGACTGTTTACAAATTTAATGACAAAGTCTGGTTCACATCTAGCGTCTTCTAGCCAACATATGCCTACTTAGAGTTAATTAGACTGATTTCTGAAGGATCGTGTGACATTGGAGTAAAAGCTAAAATATTATTTGACAACTAACATTGGACATCGTATTTATCTGTTATGCTATTTTTGAAAATGCATGTTATGCAGTTTATTGCAGTCTTAAATCTTAGAACGTTTATGCGGGCTTATAGACCAAACTACCATTTTCCCCAATCGCCACTCAGAGCTCAGACAATTATAAGTCTGTTTCAAGCATTTTTGGCAGATTTCACAGGATTTCCCTTTGGACTGCACGCCAGAAGCTTAGAGTCCAACTGCCAGCCGATCTTTTAAATATCCATGGATATTTAAAAATGAGTTTTCCTTCACTGTGAACTCTACATTACATTTTCTTGTAGCTTCTAGGCAGGTGATATCTTTAAAGCAACTTCAAAAAAAATATGCATCCGAATTTTTGATCAAAGAATTGGGTCTCCTACAGTGCGTGGAGCTGTATTTCCAGTGAGTATTTGTACCTAAGCTTGAGAGGTCATTTCAGCAGTGGAGAGTGAGAACAGCAGCACTGCCACAACCTGAAAGGTGGGTGCCCTATGTGTGGGAAGAGGAGCTATAGCTGCAGCAAAAGCCAGCACAACATTTTCTTACAGTGTAGCTGCTGTAATGAATGTGAAGTTTGGTGTCTTTGAGGAGCTCTAGTGCTGGCATGTGTATAGTAGAAACACTCATAAAATGTCTAATCATGTGACATACAGATTTTTGACTAACTTACTGACATAGGTGCAGGTATTTCAGTGTTCATACGGTGTTAAAAAATAAAATTGAGTAAATAAATTCATACATAAATCCTACTTTTTTGTCATTGTGGTTAAATATAGTAAAATTGTTAACATATTTGCAGCTGGAAAAAAAGTACATTTTACAGTTTAAAAATTTTACAGTTTTAAAATTTAAAAATAAAATGTTATATACCTTTAATATAAAATTACTGCTGCATTCTCTGTAAAACAATGCAATAAGCAAAAAATAAGTGATAGCATAGCCCCCTTATATGCATAAAAGCTAACAAAATTGAAAGAAAAAAAAAATTAAATGCCATCAAATGTGAAGTTTCTCCCAGGGAAGAATGTTTTTACATTACAGCTAAGTATTACTGTAAACCAGTTACCAGGTTTTACTGTAGCATTTTTACAGTTTTTAACAGTTTCAAACTCATTGTACAGTGCACTTACTTTAAAACCTATTTAAATGTGCAGGTTTGGAGTATACAGAGCTCAACCATATTTCTTGATTTTAAACAGCTTTCAAAAACCAACCACAAGAAGCTTGCAGGAACTCAAATTTATCAGGAAAATGAACCGCTTACTTTTAATGGATGCTCTGAGCTGGAAGCTGAGGAACATGAGCGACGTGATGAATGGAGTGATCTAAAGGAAGGAGACACATCACTCAGCTCACAAGTCATCTGTTTATTTCCCTAAAAGACATATGTCTGATCCTTGGATCCTATTCAGCAGCGAAAAAGATCCATAACCTGTGATAATAACATTTGGAGCATCTTCATGGTAAATGTTGCTTTAATGCATCTATTTAGGGAACTCTGTGGTAGAGGGAAAACAACAGATAAAGAAATTTCCATTGTTGAATTATTCAGCGTACATAGCACAAGAACACTGCTGAATTCCAGAAATGCGTGCATCCGCCCTTTCAATCATTCCTCCTCTATACAGTCAGTCCTGTAATCGGTGCATTAATGCGCTGTAATGCGCATTAAGGTCTCTGTCAGTGTAATGCCCAGTACAAAGGAGACGGAGAACGAAGGTAAGTGCAAATAAAAGGAGATTTATTTTTGGGTAAGCAGAGTTCATAGATTCAGTAGTTCGTTCTTTAGATAGGAAGCGCAGGGAGACTTCAGGTTTTCGTCCTTCCCTGAGGTGAATAGAAGCGAACCCCTAATCTGCTTTTCCTTCTCCGTAGCGTGAGCGAAGATCGTGAACGTCACTTCTCCTTTCTGTTTCTCTCCGCAGGTGTAAATGGAGTCGAGCTCCGTTTGGTGAAACGCCCCGTTGTCTGGGAAAAACAGGTAAGAGAAGTAGGTCAGTAAAACCAGGTAAGTGCAGTGTGCTCACGTGAGGTTGAGGAACTGTGAAGAGTGGAGAAGCCGGAAGCTTTGTGAATATCCTATCTTCGGTGAGTATAGTTCCAAACTCCGTTTTTCACTAGTCCTCCTTTGCTACTCCGAAGCTGAAGGGAGATTTCTTTCAGAGTGACCAGGTAAGTATTCAAGCGGTAATCCTTTGAAGCATAAACACAAATCCGTGTAAACATTGAAGGTAGGCCTAAGGTAAGCATAGAGAAGTTACCTCGATCTCAGCCAAAGTGTGACTGTGGAGTGCAGGCTTAAAAGCAGTGTTTCTAATTTGTTTCAGGTGGCCAGTAATTAAAATTCAGGTGATTGTGAGCGTGAGATTTCGGCTGCGCTGGGTTCAGCGCCGCCTGGTGGTGTTACATTACCCCCCTCTCTAGGAGCGACTCCTGGCGCTCTAGTTCTTCGGCGTGGTCTGCCTCTACCTCTGGGGGCTGGTCGGTCTGGATGATCACGATGGA
>JAUMHP010000043.1:7501147-7511269 GCA_032361065.1 Enteromius trimaculatus
TGTATATACACTGGTATTACAGAGGTGCACCAACTCCACCCACTTTACATATCCCTAAACCTACCCACCTACACCCCTGATCACCCCCTGTTCCAGTTCCAGTGAAAAAAGTGTTGTTACCAATGTCCTGTTACACATTTGTACTTACACACACCATTCTGAGGATTGTTACATGTGTGTAGTTACAGAAATATTGTAGCAATGTGTACTTACACTTTGGTTACATACTAGATACACATCTAGTTACTATGTAAGTACACAGGTGTTAGGGGAATTTAATATAAAGTGGGACCTATTGTATGTCTGTATATTTAAATTTACAAAATAAGTATACACAGTACACACACATACAAAACTTTTATTTTAAAAAAACACAAGAAAATGCATTGTGAAAAAGGTTTTCTAGAGGGCTACAAATGAACAATGAGTCTTATGGGTTTGCAATGGCATAAGAGGGAATAAATGGTGACAGGATTTTCATTATAGGGTGAACTATCTCTTGAAAAAAATACAAAAGCAGCGTAAATGTGATACATACTGTATATTTCCAAATGTTCTGAAGTCTGTTCCTCAGAAAAGCTTATTACTTGGCTTCAAAAGACTTACTTTTCCAATCCTTTATGGTGCTTTTTTGTATATTTTTTGGTCTTGAAAACACTGGTTCACTATGTACTTGCCCTTTGAGATTCTTTACAAATGTCTTCCTAAGATCATTGTATGTACTATGGAAATGATAACATTGTGGCTTTAGACCAGTGAGATGTATTTTTTGACGGAACTATTCTTTTAACAGTTTGCATGGGGAACGCTAAATTGCAAATGAAGGTTTTCTCCAAATGTGAGCAAGGCAGCTTTTTAGCAATGCTGCTTTGTGAATGATCTGTGACATGGCTCACACCACCCGTTTCTTCAGTAATATACGCAGCTTAGAAGATTGTGACAGGCTTAATTCAATTATGGCGGGCGAGATGTGCTTACACTCCGTAGGTGTGAGCTAATTCCTCTGTTAACACCCCTGAGTCACTGTCACAAACAAAGACAAACACATTCATTGGCTTCCAGAAGCTTGTTTGCTGTGATTGTCCCATCGCCTTTGAAGTTTCTCATTGCTTTCTGTTGTTTATTTATTCATGTGCTTTTCCTTGCCTGAAATCACCATGAGGTATTCAGCTAGAATAATTTTAGCATAGTGTGAAACAATGTAGGGATGGTATTTTGGAAGTGTAAACTGACTGCAACAGTTTCCAGAGTTCTGGTGGTTAGATTCTGACTTTAAATATGTTTTTAAAGAACTTTTCCTGTGCCGTTGTCTATTGAGATTTCAAGTTGCCCGCCATCAATTATATGCACACACTATTAATCAAACACCACACGAGAATGTCCCACAATATCAGCTCAGCTCACAATAGTTTTTATGTAGCAGCTGCCACATGTGCCAAGCGTCCTTTGAGATCTGGACTAAGCTGATGAGATGAGAAAGGATGCTTTTAAGGATTATGTTAATTGCTAATTGGTGTATGAGAAGGTGATTGTTTTGTTGGGGTAATTTGGATTATTGGCATTTGAGACACGCTTTGCTTGTTCTTTGACTGCCTAGTAACAGCATAGATGGCAAGTGTTGCTTTTTATAATGCTTTCTTGTCAATGAGTTTTAATTTAATATGAATGGTTCCCAGTGTTTGGAAGAGAGTGAATTGGAGTCACCCCCAATTTAATTTTTTGTAATTGTTTTAGTCTTTCATCTAGGCTACATACCACAAGCGGTCAAAAACAACTGTAGCTCTGGCTTAAAATAAGATAATGTATCTTTCTTCATATCTAAACAGTGCAACTCTTTTCAGCACTGATAATAATAAGACGTGTTTCTTGAGCAGCAAATCAACTTTTAACAAATCAATTTTCTTCTTTTTCTTTTAGAGGATCATGTGACACTAAAGACTGGAGTAATGATGCAGAACATTCAGATTTACAGTACTATCACAAGAATAAATGATTATTGTATTGAAACATATCGTTTAGAAATAAGTTATTTTAAACTGTAATAATAGTTCACAATATTACTATATTTTTGACCAAATTAAAGCAGCTGTGGTGAGCATACAATAACACTCTATATATAGAGAGACTAAGTGTTGTAGAATATAGTCAATTTCTTATGGTTAATGAGCCAGAGTCTGTTGCCTAGGTGTTCTTGGTTAGCCCTCTGTGTATATATATACCTCAGAGTTTCTCTTGATCAAGGTCTGGTGTTGTTCCTTGTTGATGTTTCATGTGTGTTGTTCAGTCCTTCCCTTTTGTGTTTGGATGTACTGCATTTTTTCCCACATCTCCCTGTGCCTGGATTTGATTTTGAGTAGTTTGTTAATAAATGTTTTATACTGCAATTGGATCTCTCAGAATCAGCCTTTGTTACAATGTCAATCAATTACAACACTGACAGTGCTTCGCAGAGTGAGTAGTTACTGCTGAGCTCTTGCATCCTGATTTGTTTGCTGCTCTTCTGTAGCTGGTCGAGTTTTCTTTCTTTAGTATTAATGATTCCTCACCGGTTACTTTACTTTTAAATATTTCAGTTCAAATGAACAACTTGAACAGAAACAAACACAGTATTTTAATGACCTCTGAGCTCATAGCAGACAAATAATCATAGTTTTACTTCCAGAACCCAGTTGCACTATATTGCACACCCCTCTGTGATTATGCTATTTTTCAAGATGTTGAATCGTCTCTGTGTAAAAGGAAACACCTGAGGTGTTCAAAATACGTTTTAAAAATGAGCTTTCTTGTTTTTATGAAGCAAACTGTGAAATTGAGAGATAAACTATTATTCCACTGGATGAGGTACTTTACATGATCTTTGTTTCCCCACTGATCTTCTTTTAAATTCTCTCCCAGTTATTTTATCCCAAGTTAATACATGTTTGCTTGATTTAAAACAACAGACGGAATGAAATAATGTGAAAGAAATAGTAAAGTCGTGCAGTCCAGGCTGTCAGCATGTTGCCGAACCGATGATCTCCACTCAGTTACTCATGCCACACTTTTTTAACGTGTTTGCAGTGACGCAGACTCGCTCTTCACGGCCATCCACCCCCATTTTTTCTCTCGCCTGCCTCTACATTTCTAAAAGCACCTCAACTCTTATTTACTGTTGTAATACTTTTAGTGCATTTTTAACCCGAAAAACACAGTCAGACATGTGTTAAAGTTTTAATTGATCATCCCTATAAACAATGAACCTGATCCTCTGCTCTGCTCATTCAAGGTCACTTTCCAATCACAGCTTCCATATACTGAGTCCTTCGGTTGCTTTAAAAGGCCAACAAAGCATGAAAGCGCATCTGGGCAGAGGTGAGAAGGTAGCAGTGCTGTAACTAATGGGTTTATTTAATTTAATTTACTGCAGCAGCCCGGGATCACAAGAGCCGTGCGGGCCAGAGAGAGATTGAGGTTGCTGTGGGAAAGAAAGAAAGATTAACCCTCTTTTTAAAAGGGCAAAATTCGCTCTCATGTCATGCTGGATTTTCCTGCAGAGATATGGCACTGTATAACTTGGCAGAACTAAATGAATACAGGTTTGTGAAGGAATGGGGCTCTCCAGTTTATTTCTGACAAGGCTCCTAATCAACGTCACACTGGGGGCGCGTGCGTCGGGTCTTGAATCGTTCAGAAATGAAAGCTTTGTAAACACGTCCTCGGATGGATGAAAAGCAACGGTTGCCGCAACGACTCGATGCAAAACACACATACACACACGCCCGACCGTCATACGTGAAGGAAGCAGCCGGAGAAAAATGGCTGTGGTTACCGACTGATAGAATATCACGGTCATGGTCAAGCATGTGTTGTAGTCATTAACGCTCACTAATTAGGGACTCGCCTGTGATGCTGCTATTGTGCTTGCGTGTCAGCGCATATCTCTTTCGGTGCATGCTGTCCTCAATTACCAAGCGGGAAAAAAAGGAAAATGTCTGAGAATTCCTGATGCAATCTGTGGAATGTAAATGAAGCAATCCCAGCAGCCCTTGGGTTTGCATAGCCACGGTTCCTGCTGGATCGTTCACGCAGATCTGCGTTTAGGAATATTCCGGCCGAACACATGCGCGCTCCACCTTGGGTAAATCCAACAAACGCTTCGGGGCACAGAAAATGAATATGGCATGATAATTAGTTAACCAACAGAGCGTTGCCAGAAGAGGGAATGTTGTCTAGTGTTTAATAACAGATATTTTAATTTGTGACGCTTGCAATGTGCCCATTTCTCCATAAAGTGTTGGTGCTTCTTTTTTTTCTTTTTTTGACAGTTCCTTCTGTTCTTTACCTTCTCGCAAAGATATTTGATGTTCTCTTCTCAACGTTTTGGTTTTGAGGTGTCAAAGTGTTGTAAAACATTCTCAACGCTGATAGATGCCTAGGGCTGAGGCAGTGCATTTCTGTTTGCTTAGTTCTTAGACTTCGCCTTTGGCTGGCTGTGTCATGCTAAGATTATCATGCGGGGTGGATACACACAGGGTTTTCTGGGATTTGACTATCGTCGCGTGTGCGCTCGCGCTACCTTTGTAGCAATGTTTGACAGGATTATTTGACATCAAGTACCACTGGGCCACTGTGAAAGCTGAGGATGAGATTCGTACAGTCAGTTACGGCAAGTGGCATTTGAGCACAGACAACACAGTTGTGTTTTGATTTGAAATACAATCCTAAATGGGAAACTCAAGGTCAGTTTGCCATTTCTAGTTGAGAAACGGTCAATTGCATGAATAAAACAGCCAGACGGCAGCAGCAGCGTGCAAAATTGTTTCAGCAACATTGTAAATAAATTCAAACAAACATGCGCATCGGTGAAAATGTGTCAGAAAACTCTGGAACACTTTATTTTAAGGATCAGTTTTCACTTTTACATAGCTGCTTATTAGCCTGCATATTACTAGCATATTGGATATTTATAAAGCACATATTATTGACCATATTTTAGTTTAATTAATCGTACCCCATACCTAAACTTAACAACTACCTCACTAAGTAATAAGCAGCAACATATTATTAATGGGAATATTCTTAAGTAGTTGTTACCAAAAACCATTATATGATGATTATCAGTGTTATAGAAGTATTATTGAGATACTATCGCAGTGTTATTATTATTAATATTTTGAATATTTTGTTAGATACTGTAGCTTGGTAAGACTTTTTTTCCAGCTTCCTGTTCCATTTGTTTTTTTTTTTAGTCGGTTTGTAGTTTTTAGTTAATTTGTTCCTTTCAAACATTCATTGTAAGTTTTGTATCTTACATTTTACTTACATTAAATTGAACTTCCTCAAATTGAAACTAACTGAAATACAAAAGCAGTTTATTTTTTATATTTTATTGGTTATTGTTTGTTTTATTTCATGCAACAGCAATCCTAGTTAATGCAAATGTAAAAAGCCATACGGTGTGGGTCTGTGGTCTTCTGATTTTATATTTGATGTTTGATTTGATTTTATATATGATATTACATTTTACCATATTGACTCTAGTATTGCTTACATTTGCACCTGTGAAATTCCCAATATACAGCTATTGAATCAATAGTGCACAGTACTGGTTCACGCTGCATTGTTTTGTCTCAATGTTCTTATTACAATAACATGCATGATGCAAGAAGTAAATATTACAGAGGGAAAGCTGGTTAATCAATTCTCTACTTTTAATTTGTGTACTGTATACTGCATTTGTCTGGATAACAGCAGTCTGGAGACTGAGGGAATGAAGTCACATAGGAATAAAGGCACAGAGATTAAAAGCATTTGTTGTTTAGGGCACTTAACATCCCACATGTCATGCTTCACATTAGTCTGATGTAACCAATGCATCATAAAAACTAACGATAAATATGACAGATTCACAGTAGAGTTATAAAATAGAAAGCTTAAAAAGAGCAGGAATATGGGGGCATGAATATTGCTGAAGTGAACCTAAAAGTTTGGACAGCATTACATTTATGATAATTGAAGTATACACCAGAAAGTGACATAGGAATGAAACGACATGCCACCTACCTTCTTACCTAAAGCAAAAGAAGCCCCACTGTGCTTTACATGTCCCTTTCACTTTTTAGCTCTTATTTCATCCTGTCCCTGACACAGTGCACTTTTCTTTTTGCCTTTTGCATTATTCTCCAATGAAAGACACAACAAAGTCCACCACATGTTCTGTCAATTATGGAAACTCAGTGAAGCAGTCCTGTTGTGATAATGAATGTAATCAAGCCTCCAGTGGCACAAGCACAATAACAGAAATTTCCGTCAGTCCATGTGCTGCTTAGCATTGTAAGCTACACTAAAAGTGACCGCAGCTCTGACACAGAGTGCTTACGGTAGAAGCTTTTCAGACAAAACCACTTTATTTTACACATTGATTCTGGCATAGGAAATGCTGAAATTCTCAGCGCCAATCAGGCACAGTCCAGGCGAGCTTTTATGATTTCCACCCACCAATGTCTGTCAAAATGAAAACAGACATCTGTCACAAAATCACTGTGAAGCCTTCGTCATTAGACACACTTGCTGTGAAATCTGTGTAGATCTTTAAATATTTAATGACTTTTGTCATGCTTTTATTTGATTATTTCATTTATTTATTACATTTTGCTTTATAGTTAGAAATGTTTTTGATGCTGTAAAGGTTTGGCAGATAAGCTTCTACAGTAGGTATCATCAGCTAACCGATTAGTTCACCCAAATAGAAAAATCTGTCATCATTTACTCACCCTCTTGTCTTCCAAGCTGCATGCATATACAAACCTGTCACATCAAGTGTTGCCAAATGGTAGTCACTTCTCTCACAGCCAAACACAATGAATATGTGGAAGCATGAATGAGATTTGAGAGTTACATTGTGGAGGATTACCACTGCACGCTTTTTCCACCTTTGTTTAATATTTACAGTAATATTGTTTTCCATAGAGTAACCCAAATAATTTGGGTTTCAGAGTAAATTATCACCAGTATATACTATACATGAGCATTATGCACTTAATTGTTTTTCTTTATTTTAGTTTTGTTGTTTTCTTTTTAGGGCAAACCTAGTACCCTAGGTTAGGTAAAAATCTGAAAGAGAAAAAAAAAAAGTTTAACAAATAGCTTTTTGCGTTGCAACTTTTATAAAGTGTATTGATCCACTTGAAATGCTTATAAAACCAATAATAATAAATACCTTATAGTCATAAAAAACTAATAAGCAATTACAAAAAAAAACAACAACAACAACAACACAGCATTACTGAACTTTTAACTAATATTTAATCAAAATCAGAAAAAATAGTTCAAAATATGAACAAAAACTATAATAGAGGGATTAGAATGGCTAACCATAGGGTAAAATTTTTCTATAAATTCCAAAACTGAAAGCACTAATTAATCATTAATCTCTAATACTGCAGATGTTACTCGTGAAAGGAAGAAGAAAAAAAAAATACATATATCATGCGGGTGTGATTTAATCATCATATCCGTACATTGTTAGTGGCTTTTATGGTCCACTTGCTAAAAATATGAGACCTCTGAAACCTGTATAGGCTAGCTGGTTTTGTAATGAGCAATGTAAATGAAAAAGGTTCTACAGTGGCGTCCTGCTGTAAACCCCATTTCGCCACTAATTGGAACCTTTATTTTTAAGAGCGACCACTTACAGTCACTGCATTAACCTCTGTGATCTGTGCTCTGGGCATTAACCTGGGTCTCAGTTTGATGGACATGCGCTTCCAATCAACTCTGAGCAGAGCTCACCCAGAGGCTCTGTAGAGATCTTCTTCACATCTCAGTCAACCACGGCAGGTCGCTGCCCTAATATGGCAGATTAAAACCCAATATTAATTTTCCTTCCTGATCTGCTGGAGGCCTGGGCCGCTTGCTTGTTGTGTCTGGGGTGTGTTTGTTTTGGCCGAGGTGCTCCGCCTCTTCTATCCTTTTTATTAACACAGGCTCTAATGCCTTGATTTAATACACTCTCGGAGGTCAGATATTGCGCTGGCAGCCACAGAACACTTCCTTCCTCCTTGCTCCATTAATAACAGCAAACAAATCAGGGATGTGCCATAAATTTTCTCTCCGGTATATTAGAGCAACTTGGATGTGAGATGTGGACATGTTTATTATGAGAGTAGAGCATTACTCCTGTGCAGCTCCAGCCAGAGGGTGTGACTGTGTGTGTGTGGGTTTCTTTATCTCTCGCTCTCACATGTCATTTGTATATGCTCCGTTTCATCTGAAATTACATACGGTATTCCCCTATGGCCATAGCGAGTCAATCATAGATTCATACCATGTGTTTTTTGCCAGGTACATCAATGATTTATTAATGCACTGTAAGTGAACATGGCTCTTTAGTATAAAAGATCCATTTAGATTCCCAAAGGACCATAAGACAACCTTATTAAGATCCAGAAATAACCTTTATTCTCTAGCTCTTTAGCTAATAATTTTTGGAGCCATGTTCTAGTGATTAGAACTGGCCGTTGTGACTTTAAGTCTATGTAATTATTTTTTTTACTATGTTCCTAACACATATTTAAAGACCCATGTAGCCACTCAGAAGAGTGCTTTATTGCACAAAATGGTTTCTTTGCTGAACCTAAAGTGCTGCAAAGGATTGTTGAAAAAATTCTATTTTTAGGAGTGAAAAGTCATTTCAGAAAATGTCATTATATTGGCTGTATGTATATACGCGCTGGCTCAGGTAAGTTGTTGTCCTTGAATTCATTGTCACTTTAGATAGCACTGTCTGGAAAATGTAATGTAACAGCGACCCTCAACTTAGTTCCATTTGTTTTGTCTTGTTTTGTTTAATTTTATAAAAAAAAAAAAATATTCATTGTCTTAACAGGGATTCACTGAATGTGAATCTCTAAATGTAAATCATACGGTTGTGCTCAAGTTCACATGTTCATATAATCAATATGACAACCATTAGCAATTAGCTAATATATACAGTGGGGCAAAAAGAGCATTTAGTGAGCCACCAATTGTGCAAGTTCTCCCACTTAAAAAAATGAGAGAGGCCTGAAATTAGATACTGAAATGAGGTTTCACTCAAATTTCACAATACATGGCCCCATTCATTCTTCGTTTACACGGATCAGTCGTCCTGGTCCCTTTGCAGAAAAACAGCCCCAAAGCGTGATGTTTCCACCCCCAAGCTTCACAGTAGGTACAGTATGGTGTTCTTTGGATGAAACTCCACAGCATTCTTTCTCCTCCAAAAAGTTCTATTTTGGTTTCATCCGACCATTTGACTTTCTCCCAATCCTCTTCTGGATCACCCAAATGCTCTCTAGCAAACTTCAGACGGGTCTGGTTTAAGCAGGGGGACATGTCTGCCACTGCAGGATTTGAGTCCCAGGAGGCGCGGTGGGTTACTGATGGTAGCCTTTGTTACTTTGGTCCCAGCTCTCTGCAGGTCATTCACTAGGTCCCCCCGTGTGGTTCTGGGATTTTTGCTCACAGTTCGTGTGATCATTTTGACCCCACGGGGTGAGGTGGAGCCCCATGTCTTCCATTTTCTAATAATTTCTCCCACAATTAATTTCTTCACACCAAGCTGCTTACCTATTGCAGATTTGGTCTCCCCAGCCAGTTTGCTATGTATCATCCACTAAATGAGATGTTCAAGCTACTTTTATTTTAAACTCTATGGTCACTAATAGTCACGGTTTATGAGCTCATGGGATTGAAAGGATCATTGATAAGGAAAAAGGTGTTAGTATCTGCAGATGGTATCTTGCCTCTTCAGTATAAAGAACTGCTCTCATCTCTCACTCCCCTTTTCAAACCCCCGTAATACCTGAAGACATTTTTCCCTCTATCTTCCTGTTTGAGTAACAGCGGCAGTATTAGAGATTAATGATTAATTAGTGCTTTCAGTTTTGCATTTGCAATGAACTAAAGCAAATGTATGCAATTCATTTGCAGCTGCGGTTCATGGTCATTCCGTGCATTCAGCTGTTGTATTGAAGTTATTAAGCATTCACGCGGTGCCTCTGAATTAATTAATGTCCGACTGAACTAAAGCTAATGAGATATAGCATTGTCAAATTCCACTGAAATCCAAGAAGATGGTCATATTTACAAAGTGTATATATA
>JAUMHP010000043.1:7511369-7522737 GCA_032361065.1 Enteromius trimaculatus
TTTTAAATGTGAAAAAAAGGTAATTCTTAAGGAGTTCATTAGTTCACAATATCTAGCATTAGAGACTATCTTCTTAAGAGTGTTTCCATGACTACAAGACTGCTTAATAGAAAGTCTGTAATGAATCACCATCTCATTGTATTCATTTGGCTCAAGGTCTGTGTATTTCTGGTACACAATGTTTCTGTCAGTCTATTAATGAGGAAATGATCTCAGTCATTCATCTCCAGACGCTGTAATGACTTGTGTGTTTAGAAGAACCTGAATCCGTGGCGGATCGTCTTAGCACGTCTGACAGGACACGTAAAGGTGAATTACTGGCACGTATCCCCAAAAGACTTGCCACTCGACCGGCACATCCAAAGCTTATCCCTGATCTCTCAAATATGATTCAGATTCACCGGGGTGTGACTTTCATTCTAAATAAAAGCCTGAGCTCTACATTACTTCTGAGTGGATTTTTATGGGAAGTGGAGATAATGCTGTGTCACAGCTATTGCCAGGGCAGGACTCTATTTTGTACTGGAACTTGTCGAAATACCAGCAATATTACAAAAGTCTTTGAGCTTTCTAAATCTGCAGTCAACAAAGGCGGTTTAAAGTATATACGGTTTATTTCTGAGACACTATTGGAGACTGTATAGTGTCGGAATAAAAACATTTGTCTTTGCTATGTACTTTTATCAGTAAGAATATATTAAAATGATCAAAAGTGACATGCAAGCATTTTATTTTGTTGCAGAAACATTCTGTTACAAATATAACTGCCGTTGAACTTTGTTCATCAAATGCTGTAAAAGATTTACATGGTTTCCACAAGATATGAAGCAGCACAAACGCGTTCCACAAACTAATATGATAATATTAAATGTTTTATGAGAAGCAAACCATCATACCGTATTACACTGATTTCTGAAGGATTGTGTGGCATTGAAAACTGGAGTAATGATGCTGCAAATTCAGCTTTGTGATTAAAGAAACAAATAACATTTTTAAATATTATGTACACATATCATATTGTGTGTGTGAGTGTGTTACTGTTTTATGGCACTTTATGACCACATAAATCCAGTCTTGGTGCATAACAGTAAATACAAAATGAATTATACTAACAAAATGTAAACCATTCAGGACAAATTTCATCTTCATGTGAACATCACCCGAAGAACTACATTACCCACAATCCTGTTACCCACAGTTACCATGGAAGCATAGAGAGAGCATGATGCACAAGACTAGCTGATCGCTCTCTGGACTGGATTTTTTATTTATTCACTAATATTTCCCATTCATTTTCTCCCCAAGCAAGCTGGCTTTTTTAGCGGCTATGCTTTTACACGTTTTTAAAAGTTTAAAATGTAGCAACGTTGTGCAATTTAAAAAATAAATATGAAACTATAAACCATTACAATTAATGGGAAAATAACTTGTAATTTAATTGCTGTTATAGTTACACTTGTTGTTACAGTGTAATTAAATATTTAAACACTGAGTAATGTTAATTAACTATATGCACTCACTATATGGTCAGGGTTTGGCTTACGGTTACTTACATCTGATTATCCATAACGGTTATTATAATTGTAAGTACATGCAATGTATAACAAGGACACATTCAAATAAAGTGTTACCACAATTACTTATGCAATTTGAACTATTATTATGTAATCAATCAGTTGCATTACTTTAACCCCTTAACTGTCGTCCCCATTTTTGGGAAAATTTCTCTGTTACTGTTATTACTGTTTTAACATTCCATTTAATTGTAATATAGTGAAATAAATGCAGGTGTCCCGTATTCGGGACGGTGACAGGAAAGGGGTTAATAAAGTAATTGAATTACGTTTTCAATATGGTAACTTGTTATCTGTAGACAACAGTAGACAATTTTATACAAAGCAACATTATGTATTTTTGTTTTGCTAGTGCCATTGTTTGAGCTACAGGCCAGCTTTTATCACCAGAATATAATATCCGCGGCACTGCTGATGACATGAAGCGCACACGGCTCGAGTCTTTTGCTTATCCTGGTCTCCATATTGTTTATACACCATTAGTCTCGCAATGCCTCTTCCATGCACTCCACCTATGAAAGCAGAAAATGCCGCGGGCTGCTCTCATGCAGCAAACAATGCATCACGCTATCCATAGAAGAGCGAGCCAGAAACACATTCACTTTAGCCACAGGACGCCACCACTGATTTTGCCTTTAAAAAGAAAAGCTTCACTGTCATGAAGCTGAAAGTGATTTAGGCGCATTCAGTGAAAAGAGATCAGATTACGGCATGAATATTCACTTGAGTTTACAATTATGGATGTTCTTCTTCTTTTAAGACTGAAGTGAGAACAAAGAGAGAACATTAATTACGCACATCAAGTAAGAAATCTTTTTAATGGCTATCAACATCAAAGCTAATGGAGGACTCAAAAGGGATCCTCAGAGAATAATCAATTGTGTGTGTGTGTGTGTAAGTGTGCACATCCTGCTCTTTCTTCGTGTCTGAGCACTCAAGAATTGGCAGAATATATTCAGCTCAATCTGTTATTCTCGAAAGAGTCACGGTTTGCCCAAGGAAAAAAAGCAACATGTTGGGCTGTCCCGCTGAATAATCAACATCATTAGTAATTCTGTTTCCTCCCCAATATTAAAAATGAACAGCATGTGCGGGAAGCACAGCTCTACAGTGAGGGCTTGCCTTGACTTTCAGGGACCAATCGAAATGCTTTGCAGGGCCAGGCATTCTCTCAGATGTTAAGATGTATGAATGATGCATAAACTAGCTGTTCCAATATTTATTAACATGTATAAATATGCTTTAATGGATACATAACACTCACTGTTTGTCATGCATGCCTCCAAAAAGAACAGATATAAATGGGTATATATTTATGCAAGTATAGTTTGTGTGTGACTTACAACACAAAACAACAACAAAAAACAGCAGAATTGTGCATTTCTGTTTGCCTTCTCAAGGTTCAATCAAAAAAAAAGCATTGGGCCATTTTATATCAAAATGTAAAAAGATGTGCAAAAAAAAATCTAATAAAATAAAACAGTCACAATTCAGTGAATGTGTGTTCTAAATGTATTAATTTATATAAAAAATAAAAAATAAAAAAAAATAATAATACTCGCAAAAATATGTTGTTTGCAAAATTATTTGATTACCTGTTTAATTGTTCTGCAGTCAAAATGAATAAAAAAAAAAATTACTTTCTTTTTATATAATTTATATTTATGCAGTTTATAGTTATTATTTGTTTTTTATACTTATGATATTAAAAGTATTAAAACTATTTTAAAATAAATAATAAAAGCTGCCTAAATGTTTTACATTTTTAAGAATTAGCAATGTTAGCAATGTAGAGTTTAGCATGTCACACATGTCCCATATCTGAATATTAGAAGTGCGCATCTGGAAATGTTTTGCGTGTAGCTTGAGGTATACTCTCTGCTACAACAATATGTTGAATTATACAAACTCCGCCCGCAGAACTGCATTGCTCGACTAGAGCACCTGTTTTAAATGATTTGTTTGCAATGCGGCGGAAGCTGAATTTTGCAGCCTCATTTTGTGCTGTTTTGTCACCTACACGCCTCAACTAAATTATGCGTCTGCAAATTGTTGATGCGTCAAAATAGGCCGCTTTCCAAAATCCCGCTCTAAAAGAAGCTCAGCCTTAATTGGCAACAGCTAGACGAAGATCCAGCAAACCGGCACCCTTCTCTTCTCAGCCCAAGATGCGAAAAAACGTACGAGATCGGCCGAGCCAGCTTTCTTTCAACTTTCATCCCTGCGATTCTAATGCCAAATTCAGTTGAGCTGTGCAGTGTTTAACCTCTCCACCCCCAGATCCCCAAGGCTCAGGCTGGAATCTCCTCACAGAAATGAAAGCAGTGGTGGGTGTCGCTAGGGGAGTTGAATGAGGAATGCTGAATGACGGTGAGATAATTGGGGCTTGTTGGAGTGTGCGCTCTCTCTCTCTCTCTCTCTCTCTCTTTTTCTCTACCTCTTTCTGCGTTCAGATGAAGGGGACGGGAATAGAGGAGGGGAGAACGCTTACTCAGCACAGCGGAGCACCTTTAAGAGCACACAGACACACGCTGTGAGAAAGCCAGGCAGCTGAGCAAACTCATAATGTGCTTAATTATGTTGACTTTGTGTTTCATGTACAGCGAAAGGCTGATAACTAACACAATTCAGCTCATTATAAAACCCTTAAAATGCAAAAATAAACAAAAAACTTTTTCCTGTTTTGTCATCCACTAGCTAGAAGACATGTAAACTCATTTTCTGTAGTGCAGATATGTACACTACAATACAAAAGTTTGAGGTCAGTAAGATTTGGATTATTATTAAAATATTATTTCAACTCTCTTATGCAAACAATGCTGCATTCATTCAATTAAAAAAAAGTAATGTTGTAAAATACGACGTTGTTAAACTTTAAAAACAAAAATGTAAATATAGTTTATTTCTCAGATGTATTCTGTGATCATGAATTTAGTCATCAGTGCCACATGATCTTTCAGAATTGTTTTATATGCTGATTTGCTACTCAATAAACATTTATTATTATTATTATTATTATTATTATCAGTGATGAAAAAGGTTTTGCTGCTTAACATTAATGTAACCCTAATATAATATTTTGATTTGTAATGAACTCTTTTGTAATGATGTACGGTATTCACTTCCACTTGTTATCATTTTAATGTGTCCTTGACTAAATAAAAGTATTTTAAAAATTAATCAAAAAGAACTAAAACTGAAATATGGTTCTTGGTCAATGAAAATGTAATTGTTTTCAACTTTTTATGAGTTGTCTGAAAGTCATTTTTAGTTGAAAAGTTTTATTGGTAACATTAAGTTGTATAAATATGAATAATTCAGTGATGTGAATAATTTAATGGAGCTGCAATGTGCAATTTAAACACATTTTTAGGAATACATTTCTATAATTATATGGTCTTTACAGTAATTTTTATTTGTTTTAATAATTTCACTTTATTCAAAAATGTTAAATTTTAGAACTAAAAATACTAAATAAACAACAACAACAAAAATTAATCAATATCCATGACTGTGCTTTTTCATTTCTATGCTTTTAAATGTACATCTTTTTTTTATTATTATTTAAAAGTATAATAATAATAATAAAAGATCATCAGAAGGATACTCTGTTTTAATTGTAATAATATATTTATAAGTCATATCGAAGCAAGAGTGATTCATTATTTGATATAAATGTGTGTCTGTGTGTGCATATACAGTCATTCTATCTATATATAAAGTCCCCAGTAGGGGGATTTGTCATGTAACACTTACCTATGTCGCATGTTGCCATCGAGAACGTTGTCCTTGGCGTATATCACGTAAAAAGCGTTGCTAAGTGCTAGACCTTGAGCCGGTGGCATGTTTACCCATGAGACCTGCGGCTGGTGACACATGCTTTTACTTTGACTAATAAATCATTGACGGCCTGATGTGCATCGATGGGAATGCAGTGTCAGTTTTGATACTTGATTAGCATTTCTGTCACTTTGCTTTACACTTAACATAACTCCAGCTGTGCGGCTCAATCGGAGCCGTTCAACGGCATGACAATGATGAGCCATTCCTCAAACTGACAGCCTGTCATGACAACATGTCCACTAGAGGGGAAGAGCATCTGAAAGCTCTGTACTCGCCGAAAGGGCCCTTGCAGTTGAGCAATAGCCGGACGACTGAGTGTATCAAACATCAGGGTTATTGATTCTAAAAACAGGCGGCTTACTCGATGCTTTTGGCCATTTTCGAAAGCTGTATTGAGCGATTGTGTGTGGTATTAAATGAGCTGTTTAACAACTGCTCGGGAAACGTGTGCTGGCGACCGACTTTATGCTTCATTGGCACCTTGTAGCTGTTGAGTTGCAAATGGCAGCTCCCACCTTTAACATGCTAATGAGAAGGTGTTGTGAATCAGCTCTTCATATTTTCACTCCCCTACATGATCTCCAGGGCAGTCAGCCTGAGTCAGAGTTGCTAGCTGTGAAACGCTCTCTTCACAGAGAAGCCAAGGACAGTCGCTTAGACTTTACGGCCCGTTCCAGCTACTCGCTGTGTCTTAAACACATTTGCGCTGCTGTGAGGCAGAGCTATTATCGGATACTGAACGGAACCAAATTCCTCTTGGTTTTGCATCAGCTCCGGCGCTGTGTTTGAGATGCTGCATGAGAGTAATTTTAAAGTTTGCCGTTGTCATGACCGTCGGCGCGTGTCTTGTCTTCTGTCGGCTCCGCGCAGGAATAAACAAGTGGCAGATTCCTGTCTAAATGCAGGAGAATCTTCTTGTGGATCTAAATCTGGAAATGTTCTTTTGCATCCTCGCTAGATTGCTGAAATGTTTAGGCCTATGAAATAAAAAAGTAGACTACTGTCAAAACGTGAAATTGACTATGAGCTATGAATTGGATTTAGTTATACATGCATGTTTAATGTACTTTTAAATGATAGCTTTCAATTGTAACGCTTTACTAAAACACTTGATGTTAACGTGTCCTTGTTACAAATGTTACTTAATATTATAATAACACTAAATTATGCATAATTGTAACCCTAATCATAGTATATGTATGAACTAACCATGTAGTTATGGTTATTATTACTAAAATGTAAAATTACAAGTGTAACCGGTTTTATCTGTTGACATAATTGCATCACTTGGCATAAAATATTTTATTTAATAATCATATGTAATAACACTTTCAGCTTTGCTAATACATTTATAAATTATTATATCTGTTAATATTATAGATCTGAATCAAGATGAACTAACAATGACCAGTTGTGTTTTAAAAAAAAAAAAAAGTACTGTAGCAAATGTTTTGATTTCTGTTGAGTAAGGTACTTCATTAACTAGCAATAATGACCAATAAACCATAAATGTAGTATTACTGTATATAACTAATAATTTAAATAACAGTAGATGACATGGATTTGTATGTAAATGTCATGTTGTTTTCATAGCATTCATATACAGTATTTATTGATATTATAAAGTAGCATTAGTTTTGTGCAATTGTTAATGCTGCTTATGATAGTCAGTATTCACTGTTATTAATTAATAGCGAATATTAACAAATATGGACTATTCGCTATTCACTATTAATACTATATAGTATTATAGTACCCAGGGGCAGAGCTGGGGTAAAAAATATTGTTTTTCAACACATTTTGAAAAATTAAAAAAAAAATTGAAGGATCAATAAAATTATATCAACTGTGCAGTCCTACATGGCCACGCCTCCTGTCAATCACTCAGCACGTCACTCGTCTCATTCACCTCAAGCTTGTGTTATTTTACCGAACACTAAATTCTAAATTAAGTTTGCTGAATATTCCGAGGAGAACGCTGCGTCGCTATAACTAAACACGCTAAAAAGGTATCTAAAATGTTTTGCTTCACGTAAGATGTACTTCAGAAATCGATAACATGGTTGAAAATTGAAAAGATGGATAGTAAAACTGAATTCATTGTCAACACATAAGTGTACTCCATGACAAAGATGGAGCTTTTTTACCAAAGCTAAACAATTTAATATGGACTATATCAATTATATTGAATTAGAAATATGCTTTAGTTAATTTAATTAACTCTCTGGATTTGACTAATTGCAAATAGCATATATAATTTTATATAATATATATTTTAATTGAAACTATTGTGCATATTGTATTGTATTGTATAGATATTTCAGAAATTGTTAATTTAGTTTTAGTCATTTTTGTTCTTCCACTGTTTGCCATTGCAACATTTCTAATGCGTCTGTACACTTCCTCTTATATGTGTATTCCTATTCATTTTAATTATGGACAGGTTATGTTATCAACTATCACATGTGAAATGGCTCTCATTATATTATTATTTATTTCTGCCGTAACTCAAACAGTCCTCCACGTTCTGCGATGATTTAATTATGGAGAGCATACATTGCTCATTATACGTGTGGTGTTCTGTTTCTCCCTCTTCCCCCTCCAGTGCATTTTTTTTTTCACACTACATTAAACACACAAAGCTGGTCCTCTGGGTCTGGTGCGGCTCTCTGATTTGTTTCAAGGCTGGCCATACAATACGCTCTGGTGCCTGACCCCTGCCTGGGGCCACCTGACCTACATTGTACTGAACATAGAAGATCCTCTTTATGTCTTTTCCACAGAGAGGTTATGAAAATGCATAAAGTGCCTTCATGAGGAATGTTTTGTGGGGAAATGCACTTCTTATTCAGCTGGCAAATTTATCACCGCAACTTACAAAAAAGTACAAACTTCCTGACAGACAGAAACTTGTTTATACAGTACAGATGTTTTTGCCGCAAACCTACTGTTAATTGGCAACCTTTGGTGACAACTTTCTGAGGAAGATTTTAATTCAAAGCCCAAGTTTCAGTATAATTGAATGCATTCAGATATCTCGCACCATCTGCATGTTCTTACTCCGAACTGAAGCTCAGATGAGGTCACGTCACACAAAAAAAGTGCAGCTCCAGAAGCTTATTTGACCCGGATAACCTGCATAGTGACTTTGACTAATTGGATGTCAGAGACTGCGCTGAACTGCTTCAGAAAGCGAAAGCATTAATTAATATTCCTCCATGTTCTGCTTAACAAGAAAATTGAGTGATAATGGGGCCTAACTGCCCCGCATCTGCTGGAGTCATTTGCTAGTGCTGATTAAATACGTTGTGGCCTAAAGGTTGCGATGCGACGTTGATATTGTTAGAACTTCATTATGAGGAATCAGATTTCTTGCATCCAGCTGCCTCTCTGCAATGACCTCTTTGTACTGCTAAAACGAACCGTCCTGTTTTGTGTAGTGTACAGATGCTGTTTGGGTTTTACGGTGGCACCAGTAATGGTCTTTTAGTGTCAGTAGCTGCACAGTTACAAGCAGGACAGCGCTGGTTGAACAACTGCATTAGCTGAATGGGTGCAGAGCTCCGTGTGGCCACACAGGTCCCTCTCCATCTCACCCTTGGACTTTTTGGCACATCTGAATCACACCTGCCTCAGCGCTGTGCATCAGGCTGTCTCAGCACACTTAGCCATGCTCCTCTGATCTCCGGTGGTACGCTCAACCGCACCGACCTCTTCACAACTATTACACTTGTATCAGTGACTTCTTTTAAAGTTCAGCACAGTCTCAGGGCGTTTAGCTGTTCTGTTCTGAAGTTTTATTCTCACAGTTCCAACCACATATGTGACCCTGGACCATAAAACCAGCCATGATTTTTGAGATTGAGATTTATACATCATCTGGAAGCTGAGTAAACCGTGTTCCATTGATGTACAGTACGGTTTGTTGGGAAAAGACATATATGTGGTCGAACTATTTGAAAATCTTGAATCTGGGGCAGGCAAATCTATCAAAATATTGAGAAAATCACCTTTAAAGAGGTTCTTTACTAAGTTATGGTAGGAAATTTAATGGAACATAATCTGTACTTAATATCCTAATGACTTTTGGCATAAAAGAAAAATGTATCATTTTGACCCATAGAACGTGTTATTGGCCTGTTGCTACAAATATAGCCGTGCTAATAAGAGTGGTTTTGTTCTCCAGGGTCAGATGTCAACGAGTGCTTTGCAAATGTGTGAGTTATTGTTAGTAAAAGGGCTGTTAATTTAAAGTGTTGATTGTGTGAACATACATTAACGCTAAAAACACACTACCAGTCAAAACTTTAAGATCATTTTAGAAATATTTTATGTTCATCAAAGCTGCATTTATTTGTTAAAAATATACAGTAAAACATGCTTGCTACCCAAAAATACATTATTATTATTATTATATCAATCTTGAAAACATTTGTGCTGCTTTATATTTTTGAGGAAACCATGATACATTTCATTTTTCTTTCTTTTATTTTTATTTCTTGCTCATTAAAACATTATTTTCATAAAACAACAAACCTTTGAGCTGTAGCATATGCACTAGCTCATTATGAGTCACTTTGATTCCATATTTTTACTTGACTGATAGCCCTATTATGAATATTCATGTTATTATCATAAATAGCTGTTCATTCATTTATGCATTGTTTATGCCATTTATTTTATTGCTACGACACTGACATCACTCATTTATAATAATTTATTTATATGATCATTTTTTTCAGATCTACAAATAACAATTTACAAAGAGAGGCCTTTTTACCGCTGAGTGTTTTGTTTTTCTCTACACTTGTTTTGTGAAAATAAACATGTAAAAGTGCAAAGACAATTTCCGCTGCTGCTCAGATCACGCAGATTTTCAGATTTCACAGGTTCCGAAGTTCTTTGTAAGTGTTGCTCAGCAGTGGTCTTCTGTACTCCTTAGTATTCAATAACAAGATTGGTTTCGTTTAATGGCTTTCATACCTGCCATCATAATGGAAGGTCAAATATTCGAAATAAGTGCTATTCAAATCCTCTGTAATTGAATATTTGAATGGCCAATTAAAATCCCTGTTGGAGGTTTAGATAAGGGGAATTAGCTTTTCTTTTATTCACCTCCCTTGAAAAGCGTTCCTCCCATCCACCATTATTCTCTGGAATTCTGTCGTTCTGATTTTCCTTATACTTTTACCTCCATTGTTGCACATGCTGGTTTAATAATAATAGTGCAGAAGAAACTGTGCATTTTCCACTATTTTGCAAATGGAGAGTGTGCAGATTCTGTGGGTGAGGCGCAGCATTCACACCCGCCCATGGTGAAAAAAAAAAAGGATTTAGCCATACTTCCCACATATTCCAAGAAAGATTCCTGTTGCTGCTGTCAACTCCTGAACTCCTTGTCTCCATTGCATTTTCCTGCTGTCTGTTATGAGCATCGTACCCCCTCAGATTTGTAAGCCAAGTTGCTTTTAATGCAACTTCCAAAAAAAAAACAGAGAGAGAATATTTGTATCTTTGATAATTAGGTTGCATAACTCTAATGAACAAAGATGTTTGTCTTCACCCATTCACACGGCTAAGTTTGGTTGATCAGTCGTGTCGCACCTTCCACTGATAATTTGCTTTAAACTGAATATCCTGTTGTCATCATCTACCCACTCTTGTGTCACTCGAAACTAATGTGACTATTTCTAACGTGACAGAAATAGAGTTTTTAGTTGCTCTTTCCATTGAAGTTCAGTAGCAATTTTGCTTGGTAATACAGTATATATATAGATGAGGAGTTCAGATGCAAAAGCTTAATGATAAGCTGTCTCTGAATGAAGTCTCATTTTAGAAGAACATTTCAGATGGCACTTATAGGCTTTAGCGTCTGAACTCTTCATATATATATATATGTGTATATGTGTGTGTGTGTGTATATATATATATATATATATATATATATATAT
>JAUMHP010000043.1:7526256-7538991 GCA_032361065.1 Enteromius trimaculatus
CAAAGACTCGAAGGCGATTGGTCTCTCATGCGAGATCCCATATGTAACGTCGAAGTGATTCGACTGAAAGGGTAACAAGTGTTACCAGAAAAACAAATAATCAAAGTTCAGCGTATTCAACTACAAAAGCAGCTCAATCAAGAACAGCAATTTTTTATTTTATTGTTAGATTAACTTTAATGAGACAGACAGCCTATATATCATATTAAGACATACTGCACTACACGGATCTTATACAATGTTGTACATCAGATGTTTTTCCCCAGCAGTTCCCCAAACGCTCACTTAGATTATGATTGTGTAATTAACCTACTTAAACACTGTAATTCTGTGTATACAACATGTGTATGTATCGAGATCGGGTGCGTTGTTGCAAGCGCAATTATGTGCACAATTCAGAAGTGAGCAGAGAAAAAGGTACTCCTCTCAGAAAACGTAAACATAAAGATCATTTTAGATGTTTAACTAATATCGGAAACTTAATGAACTCGTTTTTGCGAAAACCTTACATTCTTCACTTTTTTTGTCTGTAGCTGAACATTAACCTGTGTGCATTGTGACTCAACACAGGTCAAAAATGTTGCAATTTAGTAATATTTTATGTGTTTTAGTAAAGGGAAAGTCCTATTAGTGCTTAATGCTGTGTTTGAAATTTAAAGAGTTTTATTATAGTTTTTTTGTTGTTAGCATTGTGCTAAACAGTAGCGCTCATGGTTAGTTTTTGGCAGCTACATGGAGGTACAAACTGCATATAGTATGGGTAACCATATGAGCAACGACTGCTGTAATATCATACGGCTTATTGATATAGTAAGTAAAATGGTTGTTTGTGATTATCGACTTCATATTTTGTGTTCTACAGTTGGACACTTGTAAAATGATCTGTGTATTTGTTAAAATAACTTTTTTTTTGTATTATTTTCTATCAAAAAGTGATTTTGTAACTAATACAGCACCAGTCTCATTAAATAAGTTCTGCCCAAAAACATGTCTTCAAGGACCCTAGTTAAATAATCTGCAGAAGTTGTATTTATTTGACCCTCTGTATGCATTTAATGCATTTTAAGCTTAACGTTGTGGAGAGCTTGACCACATGTATAACAGTCACAAGCAAGTAAGGAGATTCAGAAGATGTACCTTCTTCATTCTCAGTAGTCGGTGTACTGCAAAGCAAATCATTCCTTCATTGCTTGTTAAAGAGATTCAATGTGCTGTACATAGTTTTCGGCGCAATAATGATTTTTTCCCATTTCCCATTTCTCCCCGCTCTTTTGCGATTTCTGACAGCAGAATAAGTGACGTTAGACAGATATTGCTCCCAGATGATTTCACAATGCCATTCAAGTAGGTACCCGATTACAGGCTCCTGGGTAATTTGCATGTGATTATGCCACTGGTTTTGTACAGGGAAAGAGCATGGCTGTAATTGTCTAACTTTTATCGTGTAATTACACCGCCGTTTGCACTCTGTAATCTTAAATTCTATAGTAGGAGTTATTCGGCAGAATTCATCACAGTGGCATGTGTGCCAGCTGGGATGTATTTCTTTTTACTCAGAGATTTGCAGTTTCACGTCGGCTCTTTAATGACGGCACAAAGGATTCGACTGCCGTTCGTCTTTTACACATCAGCCGGATGTTTCCTTTGTGTGAGACACATTAGCAAGTGACCTCTAACTCCCGTCCTGTGATGTACAGTGTCATTCACCTCGACTACACTGTCCCAGATGACACGAAATGGAGACAAAACAGCGATGAATAATTACCCCAAATCTGAAAAGAGTTCCATGTTCCCGCTTCCACAGATAGCATCTTATCACCTGGTCAGTCTAGAGGCTTATCGCCGCCTTTTTAGCCAAGACTGAAAGCATATTCAAGACTTTAATCTCCAGCAGGAATGAAGTGCATATTTAAGCTAGCGGTAGAAGCCCGCGGCGTATGGGTTTCAGGCAACCGAGGTTCGTTCTGTAGCAGGCAGTGGGAAAAGCTTCCATCTGTTTGCCTCTCAGGGGTGTGGGAACGAGGAACGTGGCATCTTTCTCATTCAAGATGCACTCTTGATGCCTTTATTTTGGCTGGGCCCTCCTTGTCGGGAGGCTGATAGCGGTATTGGCAGCTCTCAGGAAGACTGGCAGCAGGTGTAATCAATACGACCATCCCGCGTCAGTAGGAGACAGCCGAGCCCAGAGGCGGGCCATCCATCAGCGCTCCAGCAGGCCCCGGGTCCACCTGGATCATACTGCATTGCACACACTGCAGAGGATGTGCATAAATAAAAAGGTTGTTTTAATTAGTTGGTCCTCCTCTGAAGTTTATTCAATTCTTTTTCCTCCCTAAGTGCCATTAAGAGATACTTAAATAATGCATCGTCTGCGCAATCAAAGGCAGACTCCGTTATCGTCTATCTGAGGAATTCAAAACATAGCTAGCATCTCTGAAATATTAAAACAGCCCCCAGCTGCCAACAATGACTACCATTTTTTTGAGACTACACAAGAGACTATTCTTTTTTAAGTGATTCAGGTAGGGCCTAATGAATATTAATTGCATGACAGCGCATAATTACAATTTTATGAGCCAAGATTATACTATTCCAATTCTGCATTTTAGGATTTCAGTATTTATTTGCATCTGAAACTTCTTTTGCACAATATTTTGTGCAGCGTGCTTAAACGCTCTGTATCTTTACAGATTTTGAAGGTGAATCAATATCAAACAGTTAGTCCACACAAAAATGTTGTCATTAATCACTTACACCCAAAAAAATAGTTATCATTAAAAATGTCATTTATTAAACTAATTGTCTTCTCAGTGTCTCTCCACCTCACCGTAGCTGCATTTCGGAGAGTATCAGCTGGACACAAACTACTTGTTGAATAAATGTTGTTGTTTTACTTTTCTTTCGGTACAAAAGTACTGTTAATGTAACTTAAAGGCCACTAAAAAGAGTGTGATTTCATGGCAATGTTTCTTAACACAATGACACTTTTTAAAAAGCACACTTTGTAATAATGTCAAATTATATGTTTTACAGTTCATAATAATATTTAGTTTTGCTTTGAAAAGCTACACTTATTATGTGTCATGATGTGGCCGTGTAGTTCCGCGCTCTGGATTCCTTAGCGTGCAGAAAGGGCACAGAGACAAGATTCTAGTTAAATACTTGATCGTTTAATGAGGAACACGACGTAAAAGGAAAATACAGAGAGCAATGTGGAACACATACGAAAGGCAACATACAGTAAACATTAACAGCACATGACGAACAAAACACCAAGCATGTTTTAAATAAACATAATCAAATGATAATACGGGACACCTGGAGACATACGGCTGGGGAAGGATGAACACTGATGACGAGGGCGGAGTTACGAATGAGGCAAAACACAAGGGGACAGAATGAAAACAAAAACACAAGAAGCACGTGGAACATAATCAAACATAACTGTACTTAAAGTAAGTTCTACTTAAGAAGGTCAAAACAAAGTTAACCAAATTGCCTTTAATATTATTTTTTTACTGTTGCAATAAAATTGCTACTAAATTGCAATTAACATGAGCTTTAAGTCTATGAAAACATGCATCATGTTTGCTGATAAAGAAATGTTTCACCCAAAACTGAAAATTATGCCATCGTTTACTCCCCTCAAGTTGTTCCAAACCTGCAGGAGTTTCTTTCTTCTTTACAGTCAGTGGTCAATGGCTATTGACAATTGTTTGCCTACCAGCATTCTTCAAAATATAAAGTGTACTTTTTCTCAAGAGTTGGAATCAAATCTGTAACCAGCTAAGTTACAGGAACACAGCGGCCTTTATTTTAACCCACTGTTCTTTTGACTAAAACAATTACATGGTAAAGAGTTTTCCACTCTTTTTTCCTCTTTTATCTGTTTATTATTAGACGGCCACTGTTGCCTGGCAAAAATATATATATATATATATATATATATAAATATATATTTGAGCTGGATTTAAGACAATGAGTCAGCACAACATTCTAATGAACTAAATCTATAACTTGATTAGTTAAGTGGCAAAATTCACATAATGATTAATGAAGCCCATTTTTCCTATTTTGGGAGCTATTCTCACACATTATGTTGTGTCAGTGCTTATTTTTTTGAGCATTATTTTTATTTTTTTTACTGACCATGTTTGTGTGGAAGACGCTATTCAGAGGACATGTTGTTCACTTACCCACTGAGTTTAAGAACTCAAGAATCGCTAAGGATCTAGGCCGGGAGCAGCTGGAGATAGTCACAGTATGTGTCGGGAGATAAGCAAACCGTGAAGAAAAAGAGAGTTTGCAGAAGGTGAATTCTGAAATGTTAAAGAGGCCCAAGCATTAGTCACCCTGTGTTGATTTTCCATGTAGGGCCACTGCTGGCACATGTAGAGATAACTGAGTCACGCCTCTCTCCAGGAACCATCGCGAGGAAGCATGGCACAGAACAGTCTCTGTTGACATGCCGGAGAGAGGGCAGAGTGCCAGGCAGCGCGCTGAGGTGACATTTGTAGTAAGCATTCCCAAACAGCAGCACAGCACCATTACTAGCAGCAGATCCGCTTTCACATGAGTCAGTCGCGCTCCCTCACTGACTCCCCCTGTTGCTAATGACCGGCACAACCTCACACTTGCACCGGGAGCGCTTTCCACCTGCCTGACCGTACAGCATTCTTTCCCGTGACATGTGGAAGCGGGATCATCATCGTGCTGTGAGTTTGTTGTTTTGAAACAAGCTCCTCAGCAGATGTTCAATAAACCTGAGAGAAGTGCAGGATAATAGCGATTTTAGCACAACACGAAGCTGATCGCCTAAAAACCCAGCCTGGGTTAAAACTCACTTACTGATTTTGTAAAATGTTGGCAAGAGCAAAATAATGCTACATATCCAGTGAAGGTCATGGGACTGAAATGTTATGAGTAAATTCATTTATAGTTTGATGCCTTTGGATGGTGTGTGGGATTTATTTGTTTTGTTTTGAAGTTTGAGGTTGTTTTTGTTGTTTCTTTTTCCAGCACAAATATTGAGTACCTAGGTGTGCAAAGGTAATTGTTGATTAAATGGACAGTTCAGCCAAATATGAAAAATCTGTCATTAATTACTCACCGTCATGTCGTTCCAAACCCATAAATCTCTTACTCTCACCTAAGATGCATTTATTTGATGAAGAAAAAAAAAAAAAAACACATCTACCAACAGCAACCTAGGTTTCCCAGGAGGTCTCCCATCCAGGTACTGACCAGGCTCAACCCTGCTTAGCTTCAGTGGGCAACCAGGCTTGGGCTGCAGGGTGATATGACTGATGCTACTTAATATTTTTTGTAAATATTCTTTTTTTCTTAGATAGTCTTAGATAAATAGATCAAAAAAGCAAACTTCTAATTTTATTTTAATAGTCTATTTATTCAATTTACTAACTATAAGTAAATGTGTAACTACATGTCAATTATATGTCAACTAATTCTCATTAATTCACAACTAAATGTCTACTAACTAGAGTAGACTGTTCGGGTAGGTTTAAGGTTTAGGAGAATAAATTGACATATACCTGCAATGTTTCTGACAGTATGTAGTATGTTGTGGACTCATCAAAATAAAGTGTAAGCAGATATTAAGCAGACAGTCTACTAGTACTCTAATGACTGCTAGTTGACATATAGTTGCAAAGTTATTTACTGTTAGTAGATTATCTAAAGTCGAAGTAAAGTGTTACCAAATCTTTTTTTTTTTTAATAACAATAAAAATTATATTTTGTAAAGCACTTTTCACAAGGTACACAATACAGTTTCAAATAAAGTCCACAAAGGTATAATGCAATCACATAAACGATGATAATACAATTTCACATAATATCAATATAGATTAATACTCATAATCAACTCAAAACAGATATTTCTTATATATTTCTTCATGTTTATTAATAGAGAATCACCATATGTATATGATAAATAGGTAAGCCGGCTGTTTACAGTTGCTACATTTGTTCAATTCCATTTTACAACACCTTCAAAAACAGCTCATTCTATCAAAAGTTCAAACGGAACCAGGAACATTTTAAACAGCAGAAAGTTGAAAGGAACAGCACCGGCATGCCAACCAAAACCCGCCACCTTCCGCCAAACCAATCACCATTAACTCTCTCTAGACGAGGCTTGGAGTGACATCACTAATATGCCAGTGGCATGTGTGTGTCATAATAGTGAATTAATGTGGCGCTCCATAAAGTGCATGCTCCGCGAGCTGCCTGCTGCGTCTGCAGTAATCAGTGTTTGTGAGTATGTAGAAAGCAGTTATTAGCTTGAGTAAACAGTGAGCAAGCTGTCCTGATCCCCACTGTGCTCGTAGTGCTGCCGCGAGGAGGGCTGATGGCAGCCTATTTTCAAACTCATCTCAACCCCTTTCCACTCGATAGCGACGTCTCTGCGCCAGCCCTTCCCCTTCGTTCAGTTTCATCGACCACACGGGGCAGACATAAGCCTCTCGGATTCTCCTAGGAGAATTCTGTTACAGATGTGTCATCGGACACCGCAGTTTTCTCCGTTCCTAATAGATGACTGGCTTCGAATATTCTGTCAGTTTTTCACCAAGCCGCAAAAGGTCAGTGTTATCCAATCTCCACTTGTGCCCGTCTCCATTTACCATAATCATTCTGAATATGAGAAATATGAAAGTGGTCTGGCCAGAGACACGATCCGGTTCTTTATTCAGCATGCAAGGTGAAGATTTCCTCTCTGTTCCCTCAGATTAATAAAAGCACGGTTTGGAGTGCCCTGGAATACTAATTAGCTCCTGTTTATTTTGCCTTTCTTCGGACAATCAATAATCGCACAAAAGCGATGGAAGGCTCAAATCGCTTCGATAACCGTTCAAATTAAATTGGATGGAGTTCATTAAAGATTCCCGAGGCATCGTGCATAATATTCAATATTGGAGACTTTTTATTTCATCTCTTTGTCTTTTGTTCTGAGTTCCTGTGTGGAAGCCAGACGAGTCAAGAGTTCTAAGACAATTAATTAAGTCTCTGACAAAAGGGCATTTCATATGTTTCCTCATAGCATCACAAGAAGATTTGCCGAATTTGATTCACCCGTTTCCTTTCTGTAGATGTGTTCAGGCGCTTCCATCACAGCTTGTGCCCAGTGTCTTTATGTGCTAATCAAGAAAAATCCTTATACTCACCCGTTTGCCAGCATTCAGGCTTAAATCCCATGACTACAGTGGCACAGGCTGTAATTTCGAAGGTGGTGGTTGCCAGAGACAGGGCTGTTTGCAGTGCAGTTTTTTTATTCTTCTTATCTTTTTGTTTTCCTGTCATTTTTTTTTTTTAGATTTTGTTTCTTTTCTTTTCTGTTCATTGTTTTTCGTAATCACTAAGGATTGTTGTTGCTGACAGAGAATGACCCATTAACAATAAAATTGGCTTAGTGTAATCGCAGCATAAAATGTACTGTTAATATTCACAAAGATGGTGTCTGAACCACAGGTCAGCCTTGTATCCAAAAGAGAAGCTCATAATTGTGAAGTCAAGTAGTTTGGAGCTCACACTTTCTCTTTCTCTGAGACTCAAATTCTCTTCTGTGTTAATTACGATCAGAGACAGATGGTCAGTCACATGTTGAAATAATTGACTCTTTATTAAATTGGTAACGGATATAAAGAGGAGATTGGTGTTACCTGACACACTTTTACAACAATAAATATTTTCTGCCTGGTCTCATGGCATAAACGTACCTTGGTGCACTTTTTTAGCAAGACACAAAATATGTACCAACAAGTACATATCACTGCAGTTTACGAAAAAAATGAACACTGGAGACACGTAAAAACACGAAAAGTGAGACCAGGTTAAATATTTAGTGTATAGGCACAGTCACAAGTGACTAAAAATAAATGTAGTTTATTTTTTAACACTACATTATACTCAGATGTACATCACAATACAGAAAAAAAGACCTGTCACTACTTCATGTAACAGATATTGGCACACCAATAAAAGAGTCTTTTATAGGCTTCCCAGGCAAATTTATATATGAATGTATTTACACAACAGTTCTTTCTGGTCCATAAACCTGATTGGCTGAGAGGATTGTGATGTTCCAGTGATAACAGAACTCCAATCGTTTCATCATTCATCAACTCTTTTTTGCAATTTTGCACAGCAATTGTCACAATTGATGCAATCCAACAACATAATCCAAATCCAATATAATTTTAGGTTTTGTTTCACAAAGTGTAATCTAAAGACTTAGGAATTTAAGAATTGCCTAGATTATATAAACACTGGGAAATAGAGTTCCCATGTGTAAAAACTAGCCCTGGTCTCTGCTACACAAACAGAATATAACAAAATTAGATTATATGAATTTCAAATTCTGTCTTCTTTTCTTTTTCTTGCATTTTTGATTAATTTTACCTTGCTTTTTGTTCTAGCTCTCTGCATGTTTTATAGCCCAACATGCGTTTAACCGTAATTTGCCATGACTAGTATTTTGCATATGCTGAATATGTATAATGAATGTTAATACAGTTAAAATCCTGTCAGAAGATGCTACCAATTACGGTAATTATATGCACATGGCACTCATTAAATAATGTGAAGCATAAGGCATAACTGAAGCACAAATTAGAAGCGCTCTCAATACCTTTAGATTTGGCCCATAAAAATGTCTTTTTATGTGCGATTCAGTAATTTTCATAATTATGTCGCAGCACTTTCAGCAAGCCTGCATGTGTAAATATTGTCTCTAACTCTCTCAGCCTCTTAATCTCTTTATCTCATGTGGCACGTGCAAAGAGCAGATGTTTGTGATTTATTGAATAGTCGAATGATCGTTTAGAGTCAGATACCTGCAGCCAGAGATTTAATCGTTTAATAAAGTGTATTCTGTCACCGTGTCAATCATTTTCGGGGCTCGGATTGGCACTAGCAAACACAAATGAATGTGCCACGCTGACACAGGAAGCATGCTCCATATTTATAGCTTGATTTATGCCTAAATATGTCAGTGCTTGTGACACGGACATTTCAAATTGTATTCTATATTTGTCACAAGGGCCCAAACTCCCCCGAAAATCATCGCTCGGCTTAAAAAGCACCAGTGCCTCTATTATTCACACAGTGTCCGGAGACCATTCTTACAAGGTTTGGCACAAGTACATCACCTGTCAGGCTACATCGATTTAGCCGGTGACTCAGCTGAAATATAAAAAACAGAGACATTGGTAGGTTTAAGTACTGCTGCCCGCTTCATAGTGCTCCTACTAACTCCTCCAGCGCTCTAAATGTGGCAAAGCCATTTGCTCAGCTTATAAAATGCTTGGCTGCGTCTATCCTCCTCCCTTTTACTTTAGCGAACATATTGGAATCCACAGTGCGTGTAAACCGTTAAATGCAGGGAACTTGGAGCATGTCTGAACATGTCAGGAACCAGAAGGGCAAACTTAATTTTATTGCAGGAAAGCTTTCTTTTTTTCCCGCCTCTCGAACAATGTACAGTATGTGTTTCCACAACAGTCTATGTTTCTATTATAGCTGTCAAAGATTTATGGTATGTTACCTTGAGCTGACTCGAGTCCTTTATTTTATCCATGACAGCTTGCAGTCAGGGCACTAAAATTGATTCGTGCTCTTACAAGAACAGGTATTGGATCGGCCCTCGCCAGAAATGTTTAATATAACGCTTGATAACGTTTGAGAAAATTAGGGATGCGGTCAGTAATTTGTAAGCAAACTTCGGGCAGCTCGAGTGTTCCTTAAAAAATGCATAAATAATGCAACATTTGGAGCGCAAACCATCTGTGACAACTTATTACAAAAATTAATCATCACATTATAGCTGTCAAGCGTTTGGCTTTTACATGTACTCAAATCCTCAGAGTCATGAGACTGTTTTATGCCGGCTGTAACAGATGTTGTCAGTAGTCATGAGAGATAATAACAATTTGTGATGGTAATAATAGTGCTGTCATACAGCTGACCTTTGATCAATGTTATGTGAGATGTCATAACACAGCCTGACATCACATCAGTCAAACCCATAGTTATGTGGGCCGTCCGGCTGCCTCTGTAAATGTCCATCTTTGGTCCATTTTCATGGTTATATTTAATGCTTGTGTAAAAGCATGCATTTGTGTTTGTGTTATAGTAGCATATTGTTAATATGATTTACTCTTTTTGCACAGTTAGTTACGAGTGCACTTTAAGACATTGCATTTAGTACATCTGTTTATATACCGGCAAATATGTTATTATCTAAATCTTTGTGCATTTTCCATGTGGTTTTGGTTAATTCGGTAAACCAAATAATACAAATCAACATGGCACTGATTTCTAGCACCCTTCATGTTTTGCTTGCTTCATTATTTTCCTGCAGACTAGTCTTTGATTTGACTGTGTTTGACACGTTTGTTTAACTGCTTTATTGATATATGAGAGCGTTTGCTTGTGAATGTTTAAGAGGAAAAAAGGGATATCTAATCAAGGGAAATCAGATAATGCTGCCTGTAAAACAAGTTTTCAGAATTAAATCCCACTGTTTTCATTCCAAAACAAGTCTAAGAAATGATACTTTATAGAGTGGGTGTGGGACTCTTAGTAGCTAGCCAAAATGTACTGACGTGATGGATTAAAGGGGGGCGGGGGGGTACTTTTTTACATTGAACTGTACCTAGGTAAAAGAGACCTAGGTGCTTTATAGTCATTTGTTGAGATTTGTTGAGAAGTACAAAAGTATCCATGTACAATCTCCTGAAAATAATACTTAACAGTAAGTAATATCACCTATTAACTTTTTCTTCACATGTGCAGTACTTGTTACATTTACCTAACCCTTACCCACCCCTCATCCTAACCCTAATTGCAATTAATATTACTCAGTACAAAAATGTAACAATGACACTGTAAAATAGTGTAAATTTCCTGTATAACATGTATAACGATGTATTAATATGTCCATTAAATTTAAAATGTAAAAATAAAAAAAAACATTTTAAACTGATAAAACTTATTTAAACACACACATATTTATATACGTGCGTGTGTTTGTGTGTGTGTGTCTGTTTAAATAATATTAATGTGTTCATTTCAATATGTATCAACATCTTTGACAACATAACAGTTACAATTTCTACCTTAAATGTTAACTACCTTAAAAGTATAATCAAATTAAATCTTTTAAAAAATACGTTGAAATTAAATTAAAATAATAGCAAACAGAAACAACAACATATGTTGCCATGACATTCCAATCTTATTATTTTATATTTTACAGTGACATGGAAAGTCATAATAACAAATACATACATAATAAACATCTAACATATGATTATACAATGGTTCTCTCTGTGGGGAAAACATGTTTTATTAATATTTTTGTTTCTACTTTCATTGACCAGAACACTGTTGCAACACTTTTACAACACTATTAACAATGTTACAGTAATGAAGTACAGTTCCTTACTTACAGTACTTACACCCCCGGTTGTCTCATATATCCCTGCTGCTCAGTCTTTTTTGTCCTTTTGGCCTCTAAAGAGGTTTATCTGCGACGGCTCTTGCTGTAGCTCCTGTCAATGTCAGATTATTTACAGTGTGCCGGGGGAAGCCCTGCCTCACTCTGGTAAACGTATGTCTTTCAAGTCTTTCCTCTGCACCACTGTGCTCTAAATCAAATGAGCTCTGTTTTCTTTCGTCTGCACATCTCCTGAGAGACATTTTGTTTCAAGGTTCAGAGAAATCGCACAGTTTAGTCAGAGATTGAGGGCATTGTTTACTGCCTTCACAGCAGTCCTCAGAAATACTTCTGATAACTTATGGTACAATAGGCTTATTTTTGTTGTTTATGTTGTTTAGTTTCTTGATTTTTCTTTCACCGCAGCTGTGGTTTATTTTGCCACATCTTGTCTTTTCGTCAAGCATGGTTCCTTGTCACATCCTTTTTTACTCTCGGCCAGTTGTATCCTTAAGGTGTTGTCTTTGATACTGATCTTTGAAGGCCAGTGATAACCTTTCAACACGCTTCTCCATGTCTGCTTGTGTGCTTGATGAAAAGCGAAGAGCGGCCATAGACTGGAGAGGGATGAAAGTGCTCCTCATGCCCTTCCAGTGACATTATCTCAAGTGAGATACAATGAGCGTGGACGAGTGTGGGGTGCACAATGAACATCTCAGAAAAACTGCAGATAACATTGATCAAGGAGACAACATGGACCCTGCAAGTGAGCTATTCATCATTAGCACTCAACAATAGTGAGGTCTTGTGTTAGTACAGACAAAGAACATCTTAATGGCTGTGTCCTGCATTTGTGGAATGTAGGAAATAATGTCGGCATTTTTAGGATTTAAAACTTAGGAAAGCAATTTTTTATGAAATGTTTTTACTTTAAAAGTGTACTTGGGCTATTATTCTTTTCGATGTATGCCAGTTGCTTTGAAATTGTGTTATCTAATTCAACTGTAATTTATTTTAAATGTCACTTAGTAGCCTCTTACAGTGGAAAATCAAGTGTGCTGAAGGACTTAAAAGCAGAAAAACAATGCCTATATTTTGCTTTGATATAATTATTTAGCTAAACAAATGAATGTGTATTACATTTGCATTTTAGTTTAAATATGTTCTGTGCATTTATTTTGCACTGACACCGTCTAGGTTACAAATGTAACCCACGTTCCCTGAAGGAGGGAACGGAGACGTTACATATGGGATCTCGCATGAGAGACCGTTCGTCTTCG
>JAUMHP010000043.1:7541057-7557843 GCA_032361065.1 Enteromius trimaculatus
TTTGATGTACGTTTAGGGGTATGCTTAGCAAAAAAAGGGATTGAAAATATAGTTTGTACAGTATACAAACCATTAATTTTACGGAATGTCCCTATAAAACATGGAAACCTGATGTAATATATGATATAATCCTGGTTCCCTTTGACAAACCCTTAAAACGTACACCTCATATTGCCATGTTTCCATTTCATTACATCTGTTCTTGGACAGACATTAGCTTTGTGTAGGAGCTATCCTCTTTAGTGCCTTCTCACCCGGGGCGTATTGCTTACATGATGGAACACAATGTATCCATAAAGACGCAGCTGGGTTCATTCGCGGATGTGTTCAGTTATGTCAGAATGCCCTCTATGTAGATGGTCCATGTCCTTTACCAGCTGAAACAGCTTAATGAATAAGTAAAAAGCTCCATGCATGGTTTACCTTTGCTCTGCACAGAAATTATAAGTGGAAGTGCTGGGTGAGGTCTAGCGTGAATTTATGTCTTGTCTCTGAGAGAGATGTTTGCTTTGAGATTCTCCTGAAGTCCATGCAGTAATGGCTTGTTAAGATCCTGGCACACTTTGTCCAGCAGCTTTGCTTTTCCCTCATGATTTATTAATTCATATGGCAGTTTAGAAAAGGGTTAGCTATGTGCAGTAAAACTGTCAATCAAGAAAACAGCGTTTTTGATCAATTAAGAATATGCCAATTATGGCAATGAAAAAACATTACAATAAGTGGGTATATTGTTTACATCATCTGCATTAATGTTTTTGTTTTGTTTTGTTTTGTTTTTGCACCTGGGTTACTTTTTAATTTGCCTCAGTGTCTCTCAGGTCAAGCTTGAATAACTCAGCTGGCAGGAAAAATGCTTATTAAACAATTCACACATAGGTCTGGGTGCCTCACTAATTGTTGATTTTATCACAGTGCTATTGTTATTATATTTTTTATATCATTATTTTATAATTAACCCCAGTAAATTAACAACATTAAAATAGCAGTGCTGTAAAACATGAGAAAGGATAGGAAAAAAGGCATCACAAAGCCACGTGAATTTTGTGTGGCTTGCAGTTTTCTCAAATTATTATGGTGTGATGTAGAGGAAACCCTTGACATCTGTAAGATTTCATTATCAGCTTTTCTGAGATGAAAATGGAATTACTCCTCACCTCTAAAACTGTTCACCTGTGTCTGTAATTTGATGAGTTTCGCTGCAGTTGCATTTCCAAGCGACGGCTCTGTTACGCGAAGGAGAGTTTGTGCTCCGTCAAAACTTCATCAGTACAAGGTGAGCAAGACAATATGGTAAGACAGATTGTGCAGACACCTCTCACCAGGCCTCGTCACATCTCGTTTACGGCACAGCGGTGGTGCTTCAGTCGGGAGGACAAAGTGTCGACGTGGGTGTTCAGGATACTTCCAGTGCTGAGGTTTAGAAAGGGGCGTGCAAAACAGCATAGCTTCAAAGCCGACCAATCCACTAATGAGTCTTAAAGGTGCATTCAGCATTTCTTCCCGTGTTAAAGAAGTTTTACTTACAAATAAATGCATTCACTTACATATGTACATTCAAATACCACTATAATAAGAAATGTTTATCTGTTTAAATTAGAATGATTTCTGAAGCATCGTGTGACACTGAAAAGTAAATTCAGCTTTGCATTACATAAATAAATAACATTTTAAAATATATCCAAGTAATAATAATAAAATACTACCTTAAAAATAAATGTTGATAATATTTTACAGTGACACTTTATTTCGATAGTCTACTTTAGACTTTCTACAAACTATAAGTAACTTTGTAACTACATGTCAACTACATGCTAAATAATTCTGATTAATCTCAACTACATGTCTAGTAACATACTACAAATACTCTGACTGCTAGTTGACATGTAGTTACTTACTGTTAGTTGTAGACTATCTGAATAAAGTGTTACCTATTTTACAATATTTCTGTTTGATCAAATAGGTGTGAATCTCAATTCAAATCTTTATTATTGATATCTTTTGGCCTGTATTATGTAAAAATAAGCTGGTTTCGGACACAGCTTGCATTTAGAAACAAGCGGACAGAGTGCATTACATTTAAACACCACACTACTTTTAACTTGACACTGCATCTTAAACAGCTCTTAAGTTTTAAACACCATACTGGCGGGGTGATTAAAAAAACACAACAAAGCGGCCAAAAGCATCTGTCTGAATTTGCAAGGCTGTAGCGGCAGGGCTTGGAAAAAGGAGATTCATTTAAAGATGCACCTTTTCCCTAGAGGTTTTTACTGTGCAACTGTCTAATAGTGAAAGCACAGCAAGCTGTCCGCACTCTAATTACATTTAAAAAAAAAATAAAAAATAGATAAACTACTCAACCTCATAACCATTGGCCATCAGTACATCAGCCCATAGTGTTTTATGATGCAAATTCTTCACATGTACTGTATTTGGTGGAGTTGACATAAAGCTGATCGTTAGGGTGTGCCTGCTCATATAATGATGATATGCTGTTGCTCCAATGTCTAGGCAGGCTACACGTACATACAAATCTGTCACATTCCTACCTGCATCTGCTGCAAATACAAAAATAGACACAAAGGTTCACCATGTTTCCGCAAATGTTTTAGGAAAGAAGATTTTCTGCGACAGTCGATAGACGCTTCCGGAACTTGTTCATGAGCATTTGGAAAATGTTCCACGACACCTGTGTGTTATATTGCTGTGATTTTGTGTTGCACTACCCAGCTAAACAGTTGCCACGCTCTGTTCATTCTCCGGTGGTGCTCAGCTGGATTGCAGAGCACTTTGTGATTTGCACAAGTGTCTGCAGTAATGGGTGTCCCTCCCAGCCAGCTCCCAGCAGATGGCTGTGATTGGCATGACAAACACAACAGAGCTCTGGCTCTCAATTACAGCTTAAACCCAGTCTCTCTGTGAGACTGGCACATCGATGGACTTCTCTGTCACACTGGTCTGCACTGAGTACGAAAACGTCAGATAAAAGCAAATATATTAATGAAATGAAAAAAGTTATGGATGTAAACTGCTGTAAACTTTCTTTCAGAGAACAGGAGATAATATCTTTAAGCAGAAGTTCCTCTTTATTTAGAAACTAGCTGTGTGTCGCAGTCGTCATCAAAACGTCATCTGACTAAGGCAGTGATACACTGTAGTTTTAGAAAACAGTCAAAGCAAATACTTATACTGTGGAAAGCACATCAGTAGGAAAATAAAGCCAAAACCCTGACATTTTAGGCAATTTAGAAATCCCGGCCAGCTCATGTCTGGGAAAAGAGAGCATATGGCCACCCAAATTAATATAAATTAATGTTAACACATTTACAGAAAGTCAGTGATCAGAAGCCTGTCTAGTCCCACAAGGCAACATTCTGTAAACAAAACGTTCCTGTAGCTCAAAGAGCAGAGCATAGTGCTGTAAGTGCTAAGGACATGCGTTTAATACCTCAAAGGTAGATGTTATTAGTTTAACTAACAAATCTAAGTCAGAATAAAATATGGTGTGTAGCACCTACAGCTCTGCATACTGTACAGCCAAATGTTAGAAGCTAGTGCCTTAACATGTATTCCTGACAAGATCGCTTCTGTCTGATCTGAATAGTTTGTGTAGCTCATTTTAGTGCTGATCCTTTTAAGAATTTGTCCCAGTGTCGTTCAGACCCGTTACAGAAGGATGGAGCGGCTGCGCAATTTGTTGGACTCCTGAACCCCAGCAGCGTGTTAGTAAGTTTAGCAAAGCCCTTCCACATCTCACTTTAAATGCAAAGAGAGTGTTTACATCAAAGTCTTGAAGGCACATCAGCAATAAAAAAAAAGAAAACTGCCGTTTAATTTGTAAGGGTCAGAGAGGGGGGTGGAAAGAGTATGGAAAAGCATTATAAGTGGACCTTAGGGGAAAATAAATAAAAAAATTGATCTGAGAACTTTAATGTAACCATATTTGCTATGCACTGAAGCTGGAGGTGACTAATGCAACACATCTAAGTGTTTGGATATCATGCGTATCTGTTTTATCCGGAATCGTTTTGTGTATTTCATTGTGCTGAGGGTCTCTGAGGACAGACCTCTGGAGGTTTAATTGGCATTCAGAGGACTCTGCATTTCCATTAATTTTTAAAGCCATCGTCATACTGTGCTTTTAACGGCAGAGGGGACGTTGCATGCTGATTTTGTTAGATTTCTCAGCACAAAGTGTGGCGAAACGTGTGACCTACTTTAAAGCTCGGAAAGCGGATGGGCGGAGGGATGGACTCCGTTTGACCACCTTCTCTTTCTGAATTCCACTTTCTCTTTTTTTTTTATCAAAAAATCACCATCAACCTGTCTCTCCCTCTCTCTCGCTCTGCTATGCTGCCGACAAACCGGGCTTGTTTTAAACATTGATGGACCCCAGTGTGAAGCGTCGGTGACCCCGGGTGATGTAGAGCATCAACATGATACATGAGACGTGTTCAAGAGTGCGCTGTGCTTTTACAAACAACAAAATTACTGTCTTTTTTCCTCTGTTCTTTATCATACGATGTTGATTTCTATCTCCCGATGCCAGTTCCAGATGTGCCTTTGATCACCGCGTCTATTTTTGCTTTCTTTTGTTGCCATGAAAGAGAGAGCACAGCGAAGGCGGTTTTGCTACATCTAAGATCCCGGGAGCAGGGATTCGTCCCTCATTTCTGGAGATATTCAGATGGCGAGGAGCTTTGAATGACTTACAAATGGGTTCTCATTTGCCCGTTAGTCTTGATTGATCCCGTGTGATTTGGCATTGACTTGCTGAAATCAAACATCAAGCCTTTATTTGCGGTGATGAAGAGTATGAGCTTGTGAAACACTCACCTCATTTAGGATATCCATTTTAGTCACAGCATGTCAAAGCATCATAGATTTTCTTTTGGCACCCACTATTTACTGATTACTGTGTTTATGTAATCGGCACGCTGCATCGCGGCCCTGCATCCTCCAGAAATGTACTGCTCAGCGTCATGCTTTTTATCGTCTGAGGTTCGGCAAATGCCGCTTTTATATATCCAAGAGACGTTTAGTCATAGCTCATTTAGACTGAGGATACTCATCACGCTCAATTAGGTACTCTGTGTTTTTCTTGTCATACCTTTTAATAATAGTTATAGAGTTTTATGCTCAAATCAAATAATTACTGCAGAATGTGTGTGTTTGCTGTAAAGACATCTGCTTTCGCTCTGTTGAAGGCAGGGCCAATGATGTGGTTTGATTATTGGAAGTCTTTACAGATACACGGGCAGACATGCATAATTGCAGTCTATGCATTCAAGGTTTTCTTGGCCAGCATGTAAGTGGCTTGTAACCGTATCTAACGGCTGAGAACTGCAACGTAGAAGTATCTGAATTTTGCAGAAACCTGAGTAGCCCCAATTGAGTAACCGCACAGTTCTAATAAGCTGTTTTCGTTTGCTGATTTGATTGCTCTTGTGTTTATTTTGTACAGAATACAATGCATTTTCTAATGTGTTTGATTGCAAATTATTTTATAATTAACTGTTAAATGGCTAAAACACAGCTGAAACTTGCACTTGCAAAAAATAAATACACTAAAATGCATTCCAAATCTATTTATTTCATGCTACGTCAATACATTTATATTTGTTATTTTAATAAAAAAATACCCTGATTTTTTTTTTTTTTTTTTAATGCTAAGTGGGTATAGGTTACTCATAAAACTGCTAAATTTGTGCTTCATAAAACAAACTTTGTGTGGAAGGGCTGAAGTCTATATTTGTATATTTGATTGTGCTAAAGATTTGAACTAAAGCATGATTGAAATGTATTTTTACATAGTTTTACCATAGTTAAAACTTGTTGAGAAAAGTGTTTATTGTTATTATTATTATTATTATAGTCATGTAGCCAATAGATTTATATAAATGTATATACAAATATAAATCTATTTAATTCATACTCAAATAAATAAATGATATCACTCCAAACAGAGCTTAATTATGATTTGAGCAATTCATGAATACACTTACATACTTAGTATAAAAGAAATACATTTTAAATGTTTTCATTTTTTCTTTTTTTTATCTGATTATAAATTTTGTTTTGCAAGATGCAATGTTGCAATGCATTCTGGGAACTCAAAGACCTTAAATCATTAACACTGATCATATAAAACTGTTCTGACTGCTTTATGTTGGAACGATATTTGAGAGGTTTTTTGTGTTCTAACATTTTTATTTGAATTCATAGTTGCCATGTTGCAATATTTGAAAGCAGTAATTCACATGCTGCAAAATTTCTTACAAAATTCTTTTCAAGTCTGTTTTCCCTTTTTGTGTATGTCTATTGTGTGTGTGTGTTTTTTTGAAGGTTTTAAACTCGTATGTCAATGATACGTCAGTAAATATGCATTCTAGACAACGTCTTTTATAAGTGATTTTATTTATGAAAGGAAATATTTTCTTTTTAACAAAAGAAAACATGACATGCTGTTACATTTATGACTGCGAGTACAAGAAATATTGCTAGGGTCTATTTTATAGTCTCTTAAATTTAATAGGAACATGTCCCTACCATCCAAAACCAAATCTCTTGAATGGGCATGCAAAGACGGTCGCAATCCTTTGTTGGCCATAACTCCCTGTTATAGCTGTACAAATACGCTCTAAAATAGCAAAGTGCTCATGAAACTCCATTATTCTCCCAAATACCCAGAATTTGGGGGAATTTGAAGGGATTAATGGGACATGTAGAACTCTGTAGAGGCCTGCCAACTCCAGATGTTGCTGCTGCTTTGATTGATGTTTACTGCCTCCTTGTCGGTGGGTGGTTTTTATTTTTAATTTCGCTTTATCTTTGAGGAAGATCTATCACGGCAAGCTGAATGCTATTTGACAGCTATCATTTTTCCTGTATATCATTGACATAACCGCTAATGTTATGATTCTTTTGTTTTTTTGCAATTAGAACGAAGCGCTTCGACAGAAAGTGCAACGCAGGCAGAGCTAAACAGAGCTATGTGAGCTGAATTCAATTCCTTCAGTGAAACGGGAGCAGTCAGTGTAGACATGATAGCAACCCAATAAGAGGAGGTTTTCAAATACAGCTGAAAAAACTCCTGACCGGACCACGACTCTCATGACAGGAGAGTGTTCTATTATTTAATATGGCTGCCAAACGATCATGGATCCACGGTTTAAAGCTCGCAAACATGGTTTCTAAAGAGGATTACAGCCCTTCCAGATGGATTCTGTAGCAAAAATACCAGCAATAACCAGCTCTGCTGAATGTTGAACTTGCTATAATCCTTGACCACGCTGCTGATAAAAGATTACCCATAAGTAATCCTTGCATTCAGTTTGCCATTATCAACGAAGAAATAAACATAGAGGTCCTACTGTTAAGACACAAGATGAAAAGAAGAAAGGGCCTTTTGACCCATGCACACCAAATCACTTTTCTATTTTAGTAAATTACTTTCTTCTTTCTTATTCGTTGTTCCTCTTTATAGTTTTTACTGAGGCTAAAACTCAGATTTTCTGGCATTCCAGGAATTGCAGGGCACTGTAAAATAATGATGCTTAGCTCAAGTAAATATTGTACTTGATTGCAGTTCTTTGGTGTACTCTTAAGTCTCTGGAACAGAATAAAAAGCATCTCAGTGCAGCTTTTCTTGTCCCCCTTAAGAACAATGTGCTTGCACTTTTAAATATATAACATATTGAGTACATTTTCTATGTGCATTATGATGAGTCATCAGTGTCTAATTAATGGAAATAAATAAGAATTTTGCTAAAAAAAAACTAAAAAAAAACTTGTGCTGGTTTAAGATGAACTGTTCCTGTTTTAAAGCGACACACCTCCAGAACTCTTCTTAATTTTATTTAACTACAGTTATTTAACTAACTGTTAAAACAATGGCAGCTTTTGTCACGGCAACTTGATTCGAGACATTTACTGCAGTAAAATGATTTGAACTCAAAAACAGCCACACAAGCCCCATCCTTCATTCTCCTTTCTATGAACACCTCGTTTATTGTTGACAGGGACTCTTCGCAAGAAAGAATGCAAACAATCCAGAAGCTGTTGACGTCTCTTTCCTGTTGTTGTTGTTGTGAACGTGCAGTACAATGAAAAAAAAAAAGGGAACCGCAAATAATCAGTTATCTCTCAGCCAGCATCAGCTTGGCAAAATAAGCAAAACAAACCCATATTACATGCTGGGCTAATTAGGCCCCAACTTGCGTTATTTATTTACAAAGATCAGACAGACATTACACTCCCCTGCTGCCAACCCTTTGTGGCCAATCGGAGCAGAGCCGACGGGGACAGCGTCTTCAACACGCCCTCTGCTCCCAGCCTGCTATCAGCCATGTGTGAAAACAGAGGAGCGCTTGTCAAAAAAGTGCTCCTCAATTCCTGTAAGCGTTTCGCCTTTTGACACATTAGTCATTTGGTTTGTGTAGCCCAGATAAAGCATTCAAACGAGGCAGAGGAGATAAGTAATCTCATTTACATTTGTTGCTCTCCTTAAAGCATAAACAGCCAGATGCTCTATTTATGAGACGGCAACAATTAGCAAGTAAAAATTCACATATGAAATCCCATTAATATTCAAGGCCGAGAGACGCCTTTGGAAAACAACATTGTGGACGTAGCTCGCGCCGCAGTTTGTCATAATAACATTACGGTGAAATTCATTCACCTCCATTCTTTCCGAACAGGTGAAGGCATCTGAAATCTTGCCGTGTCTGTCTTGTTGCTGTTTTATAGCAGAGCCCAAATCTGTTTTGGCCCCAGGCAATTTGATTTGCCCTGTTTGGGTTTTGGTGATTTTTGATTTGGTTAGAAGCCCAGAGAATTCGCTTTATTTCTTCCCCGTCTGCATCAAAGGTCTCTAATGAGAAGCCTTTGTCAGCACTCATTGCTACGGCCTCTAAGTTGCTACGTTGAAATTGGAGAACAATGCCACTGCAATCAGTCGTACTGGGGATACGAATGCAGAAATTAAGTCACCTGATTGACACTTGGTGCGTTTGACAATGCTTCGCCGTTTTGACAAATTGTGACTATTGATCGTCTGAAGACTTCATTGTGTTTCGCATGGATTTCCTGGTCATGTGTCACTCCCCTTTATTAAGTTACTCCAATATAGCAGCCGCGATTTGTGCCGGTGCAGAGGATCCTCTGATATCTGCCTCCCTCGTCGTTACCGTGGAAACCGCTGCGAGCCGATGAAAGTTTGCTGCAAACATGTCTCCCACATAGGTCTGTCGTTTGGGCTCAAAATGAGACACGGAATTAAAAAATAACACGCCTATATTGTGCTTTCAGATATTTGTTGATGCTGGCCTGCACTTGTCAAAGGAAGTGTCATTGTGCCGCTTCGCTTTTCATCACTCGCCGTGCCACTATCATTATGAAGCACATTTTTCATTTTACCATGCCGTTTCATTCCTCTTCCCGCAGATTAAGTGATAAGAGTTTAAAAGTGGTTTTGACATGACGATGATGGCTGCAAGAAGTAAATAAGCGCCACCACGGCTCCGCGTACTTCAGACGCCGTCTGAAAGCAGGATTGCGGTGGGGTGGAAGATCCCTCCAGAGATGAAAAGAACGAAACTGGATTCCACCTGGGAGTTATTGTGTGATGTCATATGAAAATATACCGTGTTAGTCGGGAAATTAGTGGGTGAGAACGATAGAAACAACGTTGTTTACTTTAGAGGAAACGGGAGACGATATCACACTTACCGAGAATGGATATAAAAAGGGGAAGAAAATAGAACGAAAGCTTGATTTGGAAGATTGTTTTGATACATCAGTGGGGTGAAATTCCATATTTCTCAATCCTGCTGTCGGGAGCCTCCTAGCACTGTGCTATAGGGAGGTGTCCCTCATCTCAAGCACCTGATTCAACTCATCGGCTCATTAGTAGAAGCTCCAAGACCCGAATTGGGTGTCAGATTAGCGAGACTCCTAAAATGTGCAGAGCTGGGGGGCTCCCAGAAGCAGGTTTGAGAGAAAATGATCTAAGATAGTTCATTTTCTATGGCCTTGTATAATTAGAGTAGGTCCAGGGTGAGTTTAAACTGCAGCGCGGTGTCTATAAACAATTTATTTCAGCGACTGAAATTGAAGAGTTGGCATTGCCAAGGCCGGTAGTGTGAGAAGTGGCACGGCTGTTTGGGCATTACGCAGAGTGAATCAGATTTGTGAACTGTAATTGATTAACCGTTCAAGCATTTACTTGTGCAAAGCAGGAAAATTGAATTTCAGACCTCCATAATGTCACTTTTCAAATAACCAAGCTAATATAAGCGTTTTTGAATCTAGTGAATATCTGGTTTGTTGGAGTGAAGGGGTTTGGGTTAAGTGGTGTGCTCAGAATACAATGTTTAAGGTTTAGATTTTGCAGTATATATTATATTATAGTATGTTATATTATTCATCTGTGTATCCAAAATGGCCAATGAATTAAACACACGCAGTCAGAATTTAAACACAAGTTATCAAACTAATGCTCTAGAACTCTAGAAGTTAAGATTCAGCAAAGATTAAAAAAAAAAAATACTTTATGTATAAATTACATTTGGAAACAAATCCGGATATCAAACATTTTAAATAATTTTAAAGTGCAATTATATTTCACAATAGAACTGTTTTTATTGCTTTTGTCAAATAAAAGCAGCCTTGGTGACCATGAGATATGTCTTAAAAAAAAACATTAAAATGTCTTTCTAACTCCTTCAATGTTTTAAATTATATGTTTGTATATGTATATTGTTTTACATATCATAAATGTTCATATTCCTTTGTTTAGAAGTCATCTTAAGTACATGATTAATGTAAGAAAACACATATTTTCTGTTACAGAAATCAGCCATTAACATGTCTAAATGTCATCATCTAATTACCCACGTGACATTCAAAACTTAAAAAGGGTTAGCATACAGAATCATGTTATAATTATTTTCATGCCAAAGCTGCTTTTTTCATAACAAAAATGCAGATCACTGACTGTCAATTTAATAATAATAAAAAAAAGTATATTAGGTTTAGTAGATTTAGAGCTGAATTCCGATGCTAACAAAAACATTGCAATTAGCCCAACACATTTCAAATTTTTCTTTGGTTATCATGTCATATCTCGTCTGCTGGGCAAGGGGCTGCCACTGGTGCCCCTTCAAAACAGATAAATAAAACTGTACCCTTTATTTTATGTCTTCTGTATTATTATTTCTAATGCAGCCATATGTATTGTAAAGGTTTATTGTATTATATTTATAAAAAAGCCTTTTCCGTTCAGTGCACTAGCTGCAGGATGGTGAATCTATGTGCAGTAATATTCAGTAGCTTTGGACCTTTGCGGCTTATATCTGACTCTTTATTGCATTGTTTTTAACGGCATATTCTAAGAGTCTCACCGGATTACAATAAAAAAGCAACCATTTACATGGTCAAATGCGCCGTTTTGGGAGGGAAAGACAATCATCCATATTTGATGATATTGTTTGTTTGTCTCATGCTTTGTTCTCCTGAGTCCCATCCCCACTCAACCAGCATTGAACTGGCATCACTTCCAACGTTAAGTGCATTTTTCATGGGGCAATCTGTGAGATTCTCTTCATGGAAGCGAATCATGCCTTCCACCGCCGCTCCCTCTGGACACACCTTTTGTTACAAAACAATCACGCTAGAATTTTATGAACAAGAGAACTGATCAACGGCATCTACAGGTCGGTTTCTCCAGCAAGACTTCACAAAGGTCACCCTTGGTGCCTGCAAATTCAGAAAGACTGCATGTCACAGGGCATGAACTGCTGACGAGAGCATGGCGGGTCGTGACGGGCATCTGGCCCAGAAGGTCAGCAGCTCACCCCCATGTCCGTGACTCGTGTTCACTGTAATTCTATCAAGCACTCGGGCGGAAAAACCGTGCGATCTTTCAGGCTGCAAAGGTCACGTGCATTGATTCCAGCAAAATGATGTTGTGTTTCTCGTTTTTGGTCTTTTCTCGCTCCTCTGCGGTCGTGAGGCTGCCTCGCTAATTGCTCCAAAATGAAAGTGCCCTGATAACCCTATGCTTCCCCTATCAATCTTTGTCGTATTTATCTTTAATTGGTCTTACAAAGGTTTTTATAGCTCTGATCCGACCCATTTTTCCAGATGACATTTGCTGGCTTGACTGGCATTTTACTCACTTTCTTCGCACACAAATTTCGCTAGTTCGCCGTATCAACATGCCCATCAGAACTCATCCGCCTATGCGGGTAATAGCCTTCTTTCCGATGTCCCCCTTTTCTGTGCAACCTTTTGAAATGCCTGCACTTTTGACTGAATGACGGTCATTTTCAACAGACATTAGGCAAAGATAACACGCTGCTGAACTGATAAAAGCAAACCAATGCGATTCTTTTCAAACCAGGAAGTCATCTGTAGTCGGAGCAACAATGTCTGCTCTTGTGATTCAAGCGACGAAGCTGAGTTTGTCTAAAAGGAACATGTTTTCTGCCCTTCCACTGTCGAGTTGTCGTTTAATGTTCCTCTATAATTACCTCTGATAGACACAGATCGGTCGCGCTCGGGCCTAATTGCCCTCTGTACATCTGACCTTTACGTAGAATCTGCCGAAATAAGAGTTCGTAATGACATCCAGTACGTTTCAAGGACCTCCGGGGCCCGTTATTGTCCTGACGCTGGAGATTTATCAAACCGAGAACAGCAAAACATGTTTTGAGTTGGATAATGAAAACAGCCAGTGCTTCTGAAAAGTATCAGAATTTTTCGTCAGCACGGCTGTTAATTACCCCGTTTCCCCTGGGTTCTTGCTCATGGTTTGGTATGAAAAGGCTCATTAACGCCATGCTCTTCTCATTGGGCCGATTTTGTCAGTTGAATCCCGGCGCCCTCCTCTTCCTGCCAATTGGTAGTGCTCACCGGCATTCATATTACCTTCAGCTTCTGCAGTTCTTCAATCATGCCTTCAGACGCTAGGCCACACACACTGGAAGCCTCTGTGTCGGTGCGCTGGTCTGGTGCAAGTGCCAATAGTTGAGATTATAGCTCATATCAGTCTGTTACTGTGCTTCAGGCAATTTTTCAGCTAACAAGGACTGGAATGACACTTGAAGGGATCGTTCACCCAAATATTACATTTCTGTCATCATTTTCTCACCCTCGTATCATTCCAAACCTGTATGTTTTTTTTTTGTTTTGTTTTTTGCTAAAATATCCCAGACACTTTTTTTTTCTATACAATGAAAATAAGAACTCCACAAATGATAAAAACTCCCTAAAAGCACCATTTATGGAATATATTCTATCCTAAAGCCATATAATAGTTTTGTGCGAGGAACAGAATGATATTTCAACCATACTTCACTGAAAGATTTGATTTGAGATGCACAGATTTTCAGTGAATAATGACTAATAATGTTAGTCTATTTATCACATTTAAAGTGTCATGAATCCCCAGAAAACATTTTTTGAGACGTGAACAGATATGTACAGACTGCATTTCAGTGAAAACACTAATAGCACTCATAAATGTTATCAATAAGTGGGACATTGGTTATTGGCAATTTCGTACTTCAGGGTTGAACAGCAAAGCTGAGGTTAAGTCATGAGGTATATAAATGATAAATGTACACTGTACACTCCCACGTTTCCACAGTTTTTCACCCTCACTTCTGGAGACGGAGACGGACACTTTAAAAGTTCCTTAGTCGGTCGGATTTTTAATAGCTTTTAAAAATAGTGTAATTTCCTCACCAAGTCCCCCCAAAACAGTTATATTGTAATATTTCTGTTAAGTATTTGAGTTTATTGTAACATGCAATTTAATCCTACAGTATGATGAAAAGCTGAATCTTTAGCATTACTCCAGGCTTTAGTGTCACATGATCCTTTAGAAATCATTCTAATATGTTGATTTGCCGATCAAGAAGCATGTTATCATTATTATTATCTGAGTTGAAAGCAGTTGTCCTGTGGAAACTTTAATAAGCCATTATTAAATACAAAGAGAAGGTTTGTTTTGTACGTTATTGTACATATTTTTGAAACAATATTTTCTGTAACATTACAAGTCTTTACAGTCACTTTTGATCAGTGTATCATAGCTGGATATGTTTTAATGAATAAAATAAATGAACAAATCAGTTTTTATAATGGCTGTTCATTAGTACTAAAGCACATATTCTATATTCTAAATCCCTAATCCTACCCAATACTAAACTTAACAACCTCCTTGATAATAAGTAGCAAATTAGGCATTTGAGGCAAATGTCACAGTTAATGGTTTTGTTAATAGCAAGAACTAGACCTTAAACTATAGAGTATTTATATATGTATTTAAACACAGTATCTTGTGTACTTAAAAAAGATTACAACATCAGCTTTCATTCTTTTAGTCGCTGTTCTGTATTTCAGTCACCTAATGTGTTTGTAATTTGTGTTTTAAGTGTCTTCATTTTAACCCCTGCACTAAATCGTCAGAGTGCTCTCCAGGACCCCGCTCTGGCAGTTATGTGGTGGCGTTATGCATTTGAGACGAGGAAGTCTCAGGCCTTTCAGACATAGCTCATCCCATCTCAGAGGAAGTGTTTTACTGTAAACTGCTGAAATGGATGCTTGCCTGCTGCTGATCTGCCTCCTCCTCCTTAAAGTGACAGTTCACTCAAAAAACTAAATTCTGTCATTTTTTACACTCAAGTCATTCCTGTATGACTGATCTTTCATGGAGCAAAGGGTTTCCATGCAATTATGAAAAAAGAGGCTTTTAAGCTTCAATAAGGACACAAAAGCACCATGGATATTTTCACTTGAGATTTCCAGTGGTTGCACAATTTCAGCTATCATATGGCTTAATTCAAAATATAGCAATACTGTATGGGCCACATTCATGATACTTTTTGATGTTTAGAAAGATATGAGGGTGAGTAGCTGATGAAAGAATTGTAATTTCGGGGTGCACTATTGCTTTAACGCACATGGAGGAAGATTGTGTGTTCTGAGATACTCGGTCATCATCAGCGGCTCTGACAGACTGACAGCAGCTGATTTTCTCTGACTCAGCTCACAGAGAGAGGCCGTCACACTGACACACAGAATCCCCCTTCAAAACTGTTATTTCACACAGGGGATTCGACTCTGACTTGTTGAGACATTAATTGAAGTGCATTGGGTGAACCCGGTACGTTTGTTTGGACTGGAAAAATAGGGGTGTCATGCACCTATATTTTTAGCGGGCATTAGTGTCACACACTTGGTGCTGTGTTTGAGATAAGACATGACCAAAGGAAAAGACGCTTTGAATGACAGTCTTATATAAGTGCAAAACAGGAGAGTCTGACAACTGAATCTAATTTTTAGTTTTAAGTCACACTTTTTAAAAATCGATTTTACACATTTCTCTAAAGTCAAGTCACTTTCCTCAAAACAGTTCATTGGGTGAGTGAGCTGAACACTTTGTATTTTAATTAACGTTTCATTAATTTCATACAAATTACAAACTATGTGAATATTTTTTTCTTAAAACACTGAACATACTCTTAACTGTTTTCTGTATTTTTCTCAATTGATCTGACACTTATCTTCTAAGAAATGTAATTGCTCTTAAAACAATTAACGCAGCCATCTACGCTCAGGCTTATCTTAACAGTTCAACTTTTCAACTGCAGAATGATTCACTGCATTGTTTTCCTAGTAATGAGTTCATTAAAAAGTATATATTAACACCAGAATGTTCTGAACCATTTATATTGAAAAATGTTTGGACAATTGCACGTCTTGCTATTATTGTTAATAGTGTAGATTTGTACAGTAGTAGGCAACGTCTGCTCTTTACATTAATTGTAAATGTCCAGATATGTTTAAATGCTTAGATATGCACAATATAAATAAAACAATCCTCTCTGTTAAAGAACTTTCCAATAAACATGCATTTTCAAAAGTGTATTTGTGCATACATCTGAATATGTTTCATAATCAATAGAAAATTAAGACACATAAAGACGCTATTAATAAAACCATTACATTAATAAAAGCATTATAGGATATAATTGCAGTGCTTCATTTTGCAGTGAAGTTAAACGGTTTGGTTAAGAAGAAACTGTGTTTAAATAACTGTGTTAATTGCTTTGAGAGAATTACATTGCTTGAGAAAAGTGGCAAAGTGGCAGAGAAAAGCTGTAACAAAGCAAAATGGATGACCACTGATCATGTGGCTTTTTGTTAGAATTAAGCAGCTGTGGCATTTTGTTTCATGGGTGAATAAGTTTGAGTGGGCAGATGATGACCAAATGATCTATACAAGACCCATCTTTTTTAACTTTCCGCATTTAATTAGGAATGCATTAAATTATTTGTTATTATTATTTAACTAATATATGTATTTATTCATTTTAGTTTAAATGTGTCTGCTTTACTTTAATCATTGAAACTGAACTTGCCAAATCTAGTTAAATTAAAGTCAGAAATTAAATTTACACACTTTCTTAATACATGCACTTAAAAAGTTATAATTTAAAACCTCAGGTCAGTGTTTCAGTATCTCTCTAGAATAAAATCAGTTAAGAGAAATAGCAATTTTTTACTCGTCTCTGTTTTATATATGAATTAAAATCATTAATTTATTCATTCAATCAATCAATCTTTTAGGAAGTTGTGATTGATTTTAGTTTCAACGATGCTACTCTGTAGTCAGTGCGAGTGGATCTGCCAAATTCAATTTAATTTTAATTAGATAAATAATTTCATGTGCTTAATATATTTATTAAGTTATAACAACTTTTAGTTTAAATGTTTT
>JAUMHP010000043.1:7562735-7580381 GCA_032361065.1 Enteromius trimaculatus
GCCAGCAAGACGTTCCCCATTTGCTAATTTCTCCCGTGCCCCAGGAGATAACCGGCTCATGTTTGGCAAGCCAGGGACGGCCCAGAACCACCTCCATGGTGGAACCCTCCAGAACCAGTAACCAGACCTCTTCCACATGACAAATTCATACACAAAGCTATAGGGGTCCGGCGCGTCGCTTCACTTCTTTCGTGGATAACGGTTTTCCTGTAATGGATTGTACTATATACTTGGATTGACAGGGGTGAGTTTTTAGACCAAGTTGCTTAACCAAATGACCCGAAATAAAGTTCCCAGCAGAACCGGAATCAAGAAGGGCAGAAATCGTTATGGAAATGTCTTTTACAGTCACAGTAACAGGGCAAGTTAACGGGTGCATTTTTTCTAACATGGGTAAGACAGCACTCACCATGGGTCTGGAAGGACGTTGAGCACATTCCTTGATGACATGGCCTTTGTTTCCAAAGTATAAACACAATCCTAGAGACATTCTTTTGGGGGAGTCAAACGATGTTTCTCAAGCTGCATAGGTTCAGGAAGGGGTTCTGGAGGGCTAATCAACTCTGGCAGGCGGGGGAGATAAACTTCTGAGATATTGTGAGAATATGACTTTACCTGAGTGGAGCAGCGAAGAGCCAGTTGAATAAATCTTTCGAGTCCAATGGAATCGTCAAAAGGTGCAAGCATAAGACGCAGATTAGGTTCAAGTCCCTGGCGGAAGGTGGTAATCAGTGCCTTTTCATTCCAGCCACTCGCTGCCGCCAATGTCCTGAATGTCACGGAATAATCCTGCACAGAAAGGTTATTTTGTTGTAATCTATATAATTCTTCACCTGCAGATGACTCGTGATCGGTTCTACCAAACACCTCCAGGAAGTGTTCAGTAAACGCTGTGAAAGATCGTACGGCTGGTCCAGACTGACTCCAAATGGACTCCGCCCATCGTAAAGCGGAACCTGAGAGGCAGGAGATAACATAACCAATTTTTGAACTATCAGTTTGAAACACACTCGGGTAAGTCGAAAATGTAATAGTGCATTGTAGAATGAATCCCTTGCAGTCCCCCGCCGCGCCAGAGAACGGCGTAGTGCGCACCATGGGACAGAGCACAGCAGGAGACGAAGAAGATTGTGTTTGTTCCGGGGTAGGCACCGGCGTGGACAATGGCGGAGAACTCGGTGGTGGTGTGGTTTGGGTTTGTTGAAGCGGTTTGCATAATGCCTGACTGCATTCACCAGTTCCTGGAAGGTTTCCTTGGCGTTCATTCTGTAAATAGTAAGTTTTCAAGGTCCGATCTTCTGTAACGAAGCGGACACACACAGGGGTAGGTGGCAATATTCGAAGAATCCAAAGACTTAAAGGTGAGTAGCATAAATGTAGACAATATGCCGATGAATGAGTAACTTAAATAACACAGTCTCTTTCCTCATAGGAGATCCAAGGATTGGATGGAACCAGACCGGACCACAACCACACCACATGAGTCACTGGAACCACTGGAGGATTTAAGGAGAGATCTACAAAATAGCAGGTAAGATCACAGGTGAGTATAGCGATAATACTATGCCCGCTCCTGGCAAGTACGAGCTCGGACAAAGACTGGTTGGTGGTGTGAGCTTAAATGTGGTGTGGCTGATTACTGATGTGGGTGGTGACAGGTGCTCAGAATTTGGGTGATGTAGATCTGATTGAGGGAGTGAGGGTGGAGCCTGGCATAGGTTCAGATGGCTCTGTGACACACCCTCAAGCCTTCCTACAGTAGCTGCAGATGACTTTCTTCTTAGGGTTAGGGTTACTGTTGAGCAGTCCCACATATGGGATTTTTCTTTCCATGCCCCTGGGAGTACAGTCCCACGTATGGCATTTAGAACATTCTGTGACGTCGTAAAACTTCCAAACTTTCAAAAGCTTTCGTACGTTTGCTGACGCTGAACAAGAGAGAGAGACATGCATTCGGCTTGTCATATTATCACAAACTATGCAGTGTTGCCCCAGTAAGGGCAAACGTTCTAAAATAGCGGTCGCCTTAAAAAAAATAAAAAAAACTCACTCTGGGTGGAACGCTGGAATATGCTAAACTCACCGCTGAAAGGGTTAATATAGTCTTAAAAAGACTTATGTTTACGTCCTGTAGTATGTCATCCACTGGAGCACCCATCTTTCATGGACATGCGCATGACAGGAAACTGGAGATTACAGTTTCGTAAAGTTTTAAAAGTGTATATTTATACACAAACATTGGTTTACTTTAGAAACCCTCAGAGCTGTCTGTAGCACTTTTTATGATGGATAAATGCACTGTATTGGACTTTGTTTAACCTTAAAATCTCAACAGACATTCACTGCCATTATGAACCTTGAAGGACCCAGGACTATTTTTAATATAACTCTGCTTGCATTTATCTGAAAGAAGAAAGTCATATACGCCTAGTATATGGTTGAAGGTGAGTAAATTATGAGGAATTTTTATTAAATAATTAAAAATGGCATTTCCCTTAAATGCATTTACCATTTCAGATTACAATTGTCAAAATGTGTTATTTCTATGACAGATACGTGTATAATACTGTAAACCGTATCAAAATTAGGTTATTTTGCTGCCCTATGATGGCTGAAAATGCTGTCCAATCCACGTAATAGTGTGAAATCTTCATATCTCTTATTATCTATTATCTCTCACCAGCTAGACCAGCGTCAAACCTGTACTGGATCCGTATGGAAGTGCACACAGGTGTAAGCTGGCCTGTTCAGCCCAATTAGAAACTAGCTGCCAAACAGCTCGCTATTTTGCAACTCACTACTGTGCCTAAAGACTTGAGGGAATGAGGGAAGCCAATCTGATTTTGCTCTAAATGAAAATTGTTTCTTTCAAACTTAAGGTCTTTTAAAAGTAATGAAGGGCTTCATCATTCATGAACACATTATGAGGTCAGATTCCCGACCTGGAGTTCGTCTTACGGCTCCACAGGCATGAGCGTCAGCTGAGATTGTGGTGTCTCTTACAGAGTATTTTTATCAGTCTGGCCATAACAATGTAATATATAACACACGATAGATTCTACAGTCTGTGTAATGTCTGGTGATGAGCAGAGTTGTAAAATTAGCCCTTAAAAAAGGAAGTTTAAGGATGTGTTTGAGCCCACAGGCTCATTCAAAAGCAGCAGTGGGGGTTTATTCACTGGTGTCTTGTAACTCGCTTTACAGCACTGATTATAAGAGCCTGCAGAGATGCTCATGTGGGCAGACGCCACAGTCTATTTGCACTTCTCACGTAGGGTATAAGAAGCACTGTTGACCTAACTGTAATCTCATAATTTCAAAGCACTCGAAAAAATTGTTTATCTCTAACCAACAGCCACAGAATACTATCTGCTTGCTCTTCTATGAATACACTTACCCCTGTAAAGGTTGGAATTATTTTTTTAACTGTAAAAATGTGAAAATAACAGTATAATTTGATGCTAAAACTCTCCAAATTATTTGTTTGTTTTCAAATAAGGCAACAATTTTTGCCACAGTAATAATACAGGGCTCTTGAGTTTTCACTCATGCTGACAGCTGGGATAATTTCATTGCGATCTATTAGAAAGCCCTAAACAAAGCAAGTGGCTAAAGTTAACTAAAGTGGGTCATGATGAAGTTATTTGAGGGTCCAGTGTAAAAAAACAAAAAACGAGGCTGACTGAACTTCAGTGCCACTTTTCCATGACACCAAATATACTGCATGTACTGAGAGAGCAGAATCACTCCCGAATAAAACAAAGCCAAAGGCATATTTTGATTACCAAGTGAGATTACTGCTTGCTTCTAGCAATGATTTGCTCCCATATTTTCTGTATTATTTCAAATATTTGACACTAAATACACACATGGGAACTATTGAATGAAACTGAGGATGGCTGAATACAAATGTTGCTGAATTCCAGCACTTTTAACATTTGCAAATGCCATGCTAACCTTTGTTCTGTGAGTCTTTCCACGAGATGCTGTGTTGCGTCTGTATATATTTTGTGTACTGTATACTGTGACATCTGTGTATATTTTGCATACTGTATTTTTCGTAGACAAACATAATATACTGTATGCAATACTGAGAATATATAGTATTATCCACAGATAATCAATATTAGTATCGTTTTTTCTCTCAGTGTATTGACCCCTGTTTACATGCACGAGGTGATAATGGCAAAGTTGCTTGAAAGTATAATTTTTCATCCCCTTCTGCCTGCTGCCTAAATTAAGCTTTTTCAAGGTTGGATGTGCAGCTGGGGATCGAAGGACAGGATCTTCCATCAGCGCCTGGAAGATCTTGTTTCCGGTTAGAGAATATTTAGTGCTACTGGAGCCTTGCCTCTTGGACCCAGACCCAGAGCTATGGTTTAAGACCACCGACTGTCCCACAATCCACACGGGCTGCTCACATTCTCTAATCAATGATTCACAGTCACTTCAAACGGCTGTTAAATACTGAAAATGATAATTTGATGGGTGCTCATTGATGTAATTAATAATAATTGTTTGTGAAACGCTATATGTGGATGAGCTCTAGAACTTGTTTGCTTCTTTCAAGAGCTGCATTTCTACCTGTGTTTAGTACATTCATTCATTCATACCAAGTGAGGTTACTCACTTACTTATTTTATTTGTTTTTGTTTTTTTTTTATATAGTGCTAACCCTGCTGCAAAAAACAGCTAAAACCAGCTGGTTTAGGCTGGTCTCCCAGTCTGGCTAGGCTGAACAGGCTGGTTTTAGCTGGTCGTTCCAGCTGGACTCCCAATCTAAACCAGCTAAGACCCACTAAGGCCAGCCTGGTGGCTGGAAAAGTGGCCAAAACTCCTCTAAAACCAGCCTGCTGACCATCTTAAACCAGACAAAACCAGGCTCGTCTCCCAGCTAAAACAAGCCAACCAGCCTAGCTGTTTTTTTTCAGCAGGGACATGTATATTTTGACACCAAGTTACTGCTCACTTTTAGCAATGTATTTATTTATGTCTGTGATCGCCCAAACAATTATTCATTTATTTATTGAGTAGCCAAAGGCATTTTTGGCTATTAAATAATCGAAAAAATAAGGCATATTTATATTTTAGCAATTGTTTGTCTACGTATTTGTTTGTTGAATGACTCTAACACTTGTTGAAGTTTAGTTTTATTTATCAAGTGAGATTACTGCTCACTGCTAGCAACGACTCATTGGTTCATTCATTTATTCATTCATTAATTTTATACATTTATTTATTTATTGAAAACAAGGTATCTGATTGGACACACTGTGTAATGAATGCAAATGTGTATGAAAAGCATTTCCACAAAAAGAACAATCTTTGAGATTATCGCGCTGACAGAAACCCAAGACAAGGATTAAATACTAAGGTTTTAAATAATCCAGAAACAGAGACACATCGTGTTTAAGATCTTCCCTTCGGCCATGCAGATTACACTAAGTTAATCTGTGTATCTGGAAAACATTTTCCTTGCTTTTCGCAATGTGCGATCCTCCCCTAATATCAAACCACCTCTGATGAAGAGATTACAGATATGTACAGTGGTTTATTGGAAGTGCTTAAACGCGCTATTCGCTGGCCCAAGGCTTTCTGAAAGCAGTGCCGAGATCCATTCCAGGATTACACATATATCTAGACGCATCTCTCGAATCGCAAGCCAGCGAAGTGCTCAATGACTTGGGACAGTCATTTCACAGTCGGCATGTTCTGTGTCGCTCCCTCTGAAGATAAAGAATGATTTTTCTCATTTATTGAGCCGACACAGCATGCTGCTAGCAGATATTATGCAGGAATTTGACAGGAAAGTACACCGCTTGAAACCATCGAGCAACAGCAGTGCAACATTGCACATAACAGGGCTGCAAGTGACGTAGTGCGATTGAATTGTACATCCTGTGCTTTGATCCACGGCATCGTTAAATATACATGAAATGCAAGTCTAAAAAGAGAGCTGAAACAGTATTAGTCGAGCTCAAAGTGAGGTATAGAAAGGCGGTTAAAATGGAGAATGAAGCTGTCCTGTTATCAATGATATCTAGATAACATTGTAATCTAGGCCTTGCGTTGTGGTTCTCTTTGATAGCACAAACTGCTCTTGTTGATTTTTCATTGGTTGAATCCGTTGGCATGTTTTAAGTCAACAAGGACTTTTGGCAGCACCCTGGTTTAGTGTTTACTGTAATTTTGCATGAAATTGCTGTATCATCCAGAGCTCTGTAAGCCACAGTGCTCCATATATTGCATTTGTAGGTAGAAAAAATGATGGACGTTTGGCGACAGGAAGTAAACAGGCGTTCCTCTCTCCATATGTTGCGGCAGACCACATGACAAATGTGTTGCTTGAATTTCCATCGTGTTCATTTTACACTTACGTAAGTGCCTTGTCTGCAACCGCTACAGCTTTAATTACCCAGAAATGCCTCCCGATCTCACCTGCAACTCTTGCAAGAAAAACGTTTTCATCATCAGGTGGCAGCTAACCTGTTTGCAGAGTTCTTAAAAAAAAAGTGTATATTTTTTTAAGCATTTTCTTTTTCGCTGCGTTATTTGTGGCAGTAGAAGCACATTTTGGATTACCAAATGTTCCAGTAATAGTTCAGCTTAGCCTTTAATGGAGCAGCTTAGTCCTTCAGTACGTGATTATAAGGTTCTTAACAGGCTCTTTCCATGCAGCCAGATGTTCACAAATAAACACCACTGCGTGATCACGTCTCTGTGAAAGCTAATGCGATTCTAGGCTGGATTTTAGTGACCCGTGTTATTTTGGTCCTAAAATGAAGACGTTTACAATGGTAAAGAGCTCTTTAATTAGGAAAGGTTCGTCTAAAGCTGCTCTGCTGTCAAAATGAGAAAAGGTCAAAACTCCTCACTTCTGCAAAGCTGCCCTTATGAAGAAAAGTGTGCTTAAATATGTTTAAAGATTATTGGTAGCATACTTTAGATATATTGCTGTATATTACAATAATTAAAAGTGCACTTGAAACTATCTTGACTATACTGTACTTTCATGACTCTACACACACTGTAGGCTACTTGTTTTGAAAGCACATTTTAAATCACTGTTTTCAAATCATACATGTAATTGTTAGTTATTTGATATTATATTTAAAGTTACCAAATTGCCAATGTCATCATTACAAATGCACTATATCACCTTTTGATAAAAATTGCATTAAAGTATATTTTAGTTTACCATAAATGTTTGTCATTCCATTTAGCAATGCAGCAATTTTTTATTCTATTTCAAAGACAACAGAATTATGAAATTATGTATTAAGATGAAAAATGCATATGTGATCAGAAACACTTGCACTTGCAATTAATATGAATGAAACATTACAAGCAAATAACATTACATCAAATTCACACTTGCTTCTATTATTTTAATCTATATTGTTTTGTAATAAGTACTATGTTGTTAAAGTATGCCAAAGTGTACTTCTAGTTTACTTTAGTGTTTATAAAGAAAGTTCAAGCAGCCAACAGCCTTTAGAAACCCCTAGAAGTTAAACGAAAGTAAAAACATCTGTGATTTGTGCGTGTGACTGTCTTGGTTACAGCGAAGATGTCTTCTTGAAGTTGCAGGGACACACAAGATAAAAAGAGACGGTTGACATTTAAAAGTTGAATGACAACACTGCATGCACATTAGCTGTAAGCATTGGTGCTTCTGCTCCATTCTCAACGCTTTAACATTTTTCGCCCTTAAAGCATATCAAAGGTCAAAAACACATTGAGTACCAGAGCCTGAAAAACATACAGAGCACTTTGATGGATTAGTAAAATCCAAGAACCTTCTTCTGTCTTAGTTCCATTCTTTTTTCAGTAGGTTGGTGGAAAAGTTTATATTATCACTATACTCTAACTATACTCAATTCTGAAAGAGAAAGGCGGTTTTCAATTAACAAAATGCCTATTTGGATTAGGACTCCATCTATCTCAACATTCCTAATGCTCTTTCACACCAATCATGATAAAGATAATACATTTTGGTGCATTTGTGAGATTTTATACTATATTTTTATATCCGGGGGTCCATTCTTCGTACGTCACTTGATACATCCGAGATGAATTGAGACATCTAAGATGAGATCATCGTGCTAATTACGATGTGGCTAATTTGGTTCCTCAAGCACACCTGTTGTTGATGATTAGTATAGCTGGATTAAGTTGTCTAGGATTATACCCGCCAGGAGCACAGCCTAAATCCTGACTGTGCTCCGAGCAGGTTTAAGCTTACGGACCTGTTTTGCTATGACAGCAAGTCCCAGATGAGCATCAAAGAACGAAACAATCCAAGATCAGGACAAATCCACAACAATCAAATCCAGCTAACTGAGTTAGCGACGTACGAAGAACAGACCCCAGATCCAATAAACTTAGAAAAAACACCGGTAAAACAGTCAATCAGTGGATCAACTTCAGTACTGTGATGCTACGAGAAACCTTTTTTTGCGCAAAGAAAACAAAAATAAGGTAATTTACTCAGCCATTCTTCTCCTGTGACTTACATCTTCTGCCATTTTAGAGAGTTTGACACAGAATTTATAGACATTCAATTTATCAATTTATGAGGGTTTTGAGCTAGACATTTAAGTCTACTGCTAGGAAAAACATATTTGTAAAGGGACTTTTGATGTAGCTTCTAAGACACAACTTTTGTTTTTTATGTTCCCATGTGATAACTTGGCCTGGTCATCCCTACATGATTTATACATTACTTTACTTTAAACTCAAATGGTCCTGCAAAAAATAAATAAATAAATAAATAAAAAACATTACTATAAATCTATTCACACTGTACATCTATTGTGGAATATATACACAGAGTAAAAACTGTCTATCAAAAACTAAAATATTTACTAATTTTGATGGCTTATAGGCACAGTATGTTTGTAGAGGCGGGGTGCATTGTGGGTAATTATCTTTATAAGAGAGCAGTTAATAAACTGGAGTACACACTGTTTCTGCTGGTAGTCATCTAAAAAATGCAGTCTGTCCACATACAGACTGCTAGTCCCACTTGCATACAAATTGCTATATTATACGTTGCTTAATCTGTTCTTAAATAAAAAAAATAATAAATAATGAAACACTTTCAGGTTCTTGGTATCTGAAAGTACTCAACCATACCTGTGAGGGCGAGAGAGTGCTGATCAGCTTCACTTTCAGCCTGAGCCTTTCGCACAGATAGAGAAATAAATTGAATCTTAGATATATTTAAAGGATTTAGCAGAAATGGCTGAAAATAGCAGGAGATATTTTAATTTAAATATGGTCAGGGGTTCACTTTCATGCAGCAAATCACACTATTGCCAAAGAGCAGAAGACACCGAAAACTTTGATATTATTTTAATAATGACTGCTACAGTGATATCTAAATGGCTCACCCATTGTGCATTGTTAGTGAATATATCAATCCACTGTGCCTAGAGTTTCTCAAAGGCTAGTAATTCCCAGTCTAGTGATTTCGATCAGGGAAATTGAGAAAATACATTACGTTTGACTGTATCAGAGAGAAATGTTCTGTAGTATGTGATGTTAGAGCGGTGGAGTGTCATTGGTGGAATGAGCGGAGCCGTAGCTGCTCCCAAATGCTGCTTTGCACAAAGCTATTATAAGTAAGTGCACTGGACAAATGGGGTCCTGTGATGCTGACTCAAGCAAATATCAGACTCAATGGAGTGCCTGCAGACTAACAGCACTCTAAAAGTACTGTTGTGCTTCAGAGGACTTCAGCACATCAGACAAACAACGCCATAAGACAGTCTACTTAGGTCTTATTTTGTTTGCAGAGGCAGGCTGCTTCCTCCTTTTTTATTTATGGGCTTTTTGCCTTTTATTAAATAATACAGTATAGAGAGGAGGAAATTATTTGGAAACGAGAAGGGGAAAGGAGAGCAGGGCAGACTTGAACCTATGCCCTAGTTGAAGCTCCATTGTGTTCTTTCTTTCTTTCTTATATCTTACAGGGAACGTTAGAAAAACAGGTCCCACTTTATATTGTGTCCCTAATACCTGTGTACTTTCATAGTAACTAGATGTGTATGTAGTGTGTAAGCACAGTGTAAGTACACACCGGTACATAGTATCTACAGCTGTAATATTACTGTAACTACACACATGTAACAACCCTCAGAATGGTGTGTGTAAGTACAAATGTGTAACAGGACATTGGTAACAACACTTTTTTTTCAATTCACTTAGTAGTCATGTAACAGGAATTACATACAGTAGCTACATTTTGTAACAGCCAGTATGTATAAGAGTAACTGGAACAGAGGGTGTTCAGGGGGTGTAGTTGTGCAGGTTTAGTGATATTTAAAGTGTAACATTCTGGACACCAACCACAATTTATATGTAAAGCCTAATTTACAGCCTGCTGCTGTGTAACATCAGAGTAATTACATGATGAATCCATAGCAAACAATAACGTTAATATAAAGTCTAAAAAACAGGATTGTATCGCCTTTTGTCTTGTTTGAAGTCTGCACTGTTTAGTTTTGGTTTCGTTTTCATCCTTCCTGTGTTTTCCTTATTTGGTCTTGTTCCTGTCCTTGTTTAGTTAATTAGTTATGCATCCCACCTGTGCTCCTCACCTGTCCTGATTTCTCCCTAATGTCTTCCTGTTTAAAAGCCCATTCAGTTTGTCTTGTCTTTTGTTGGATTATTAACGTTGTTTGAGTTTGTGTTGTATCCTGTGAGTTATTTTGATTAAAATTACAAAACGAGTTACCTGTTCTGTCGTATCCTGCCTTCGCCTGCCGTATTCAACACACAAAACCGTGACAAGGATGTTTTAAACGTTCTAAGAACATTCAAACATAACGTTTTTTTAAGAACTTACTGGGAGCCTTAGGAAACCATTCTTAGAACAATAATATAATAGTAATGGAATGCTTTAATAACATTTTAAATAGTGTTTTTAGAACAATCTATCTTTTTATTATGCTCTTCAGTGTATATGGTAAATTTATTTTTCTCCCAAATTCTTTAATAAATGTAATGTTCAAAGGAACAGCATATTAACGTAAATCTTGATCATCTGAATGCATCCATGGTGAACAAAAATCTTTAACATTACATTGAAAAAAAATCATATTGACAAAGACGTTTTGAGGAATAATATAAATAAAGCAAAAAAAAATAGCCACCTGACAGATAAATCCACTGCAAAAATTTAAAAAAGCAACATGTGCAGATGTTTACTTTTGAGAGTGCTAAAATGAGTTAAATTTGTGAACATTTCTTAGCAAATATTGATGTATGAGAACCTTTGCAATCACTTCAATGAATTAATAGGCATATTATGAAAATAATTTGATTCTAATCTAGAATCAATTGGCCGTTCTAATTGTCTACTACACAATGGATCATGATGCATTGCGTGAACGGGCACATAGAAGAAGCGCCAAGGTGCGTTCATGCTACATTTCTTCTCTGATGTCAGTCTGTCATCATGGATAGGAGCCATATGGAAAAGTCAGATTTTTAATGCGTGGGTCTACACAGTTATGCCATAGGTAATGGATGCCTGTAACTCCCGTCACTCATGCAGAGTAGGAAAGCTGTGGTGTTATCATTCATGGGCAGCAGTGCAATCTCTCTCAGTACCTGGATGAGTGCTCATCGCTGTTTCTTTTTGGCAATAAAATCTATCACATCCAATCTGTCATATTAATCAGTTCTGCTTAACTGAACCATATCAGCTAGATTTTCTGGATAGAAATTATAGCCTTTGCCTCTATTGTACCCAGGTGTGACTTCTACAGCGTGTTTTTCTTTTTTCAGACGGCAATAATTTTTCAATTGCATCTTGGTAAAATGCTAAATGACTGATCAGCGTGCTCGTGCCGTCTCTGGTGCTCTATAGTAGCGTCTACAGGTTTTTGTAATTGCCTCACCCATCACAGGATATCGAGGGCTATTGTGAGGAAATTGTATGCGCGTAGCCCGAAGCGCCATCGAATGCAACGTAAACAAGTGTTCTGAAAGTACCTTTATGCATATTCCGCTGAATGGCAGGTTTCTAGAGCCATCCAGGTCGTGCGAGTGATAAAATGGGAAAAAGAAAATTTGCTTCCGTTCTCCCCTCAGGACCGAATTCATAAACAGAGCCTGACGCTCGGAGGTGTGGCGCCTTCCTCTGCAATTTCTCGTGAAATGATGTTGCGAGGGAAAGCAAGCTAATTTACAAGGTGATATACAGACTGGTTTCATGGAGCAATTATCAGCTTTATGGTGATATTCCAAAGATCCATAAAGCTTCTCCACTGGTTGATTTCATCATGCTCAGCATGTCCAAGAGGCTCATAAACATAGCTTTAGATCTAAGTGCAGCAGGCTGGCAGGATGGGTAGCGATGCACTGTGCTGCCTCGCTGTTGGACGTAGAATGGCCTTCTGGGGATCGCAGGAGGAGAGAACAGAAAAGGTTTTTTTGATCAAGACCAGCTGTCAGTTCTCTCCTAAACGGTTTCATTGAAGTGAACAGTTCTCGGGGAAGCGGAAGGGGCTTTACTTGCAGCGGGGAGAACGTGTTGTTGTCTTAATTACTCGCACCTCTCTCCATGCAACTTAGGAACTGACTGTTCTACAGCTCTCTTAGCACAACATCAGTCAGCCGGGTGAGAGCGCAAAGGAAACAGAGGCACAACTGTCAGGGGAACTGTCGTAGGTGTTTCATCCTGTCAAGTCTCTTGGCATTGTTCTCAGAAAGCCTTTCTATTCACCCCATAAGAAAAGGAAAACAATTCCCTGTGCGTTTTAGGCCTTTTCATATCATACCAAAAGCACGTCTATATGTGCTCGATCGCTTGGAGTGAGATTGTGTGTTGACGTTCGGCGGCAATTTTTACATTTGTAAAAAAAAAACAGGAGTATATTTTCAAAGAAAAGGCTATTTCAACATCACATTTATTTCAACATGTTGCTTGTTGGTTTTTGTAATTATTTGTAAAGTTTACTAGCAATTTCTGTGTGAAAATTGGGTAGCACTTTTACGTGTTACAAGTACTTAATACATTAAAAACAATAAATTATGCATAATTACATTTAACAACTAATTATTACCACAAACTAAACCCTCAGCCTAACCCTAACATTAAATGCATGTAAACAAGGATATAATTATATTATAATAAGTATAATTGAAGACCAGGGACACAATATTCTTCAAATCCAGGATATTTTTTATTTAAATTTATGTCCATAAATAGTTCATAAATAAGTGAAAAACCATGCCAAAATGCAACATATTTATCTTAACAGTGTCAAACATCTTAAATCAGTTAAAATAAATTAAATAGTTTTTTTTTTTTTTTTTTTTTTTTCTCAAAACGCTATATATCCACTTTAGGCTATATTCTACTACTGTAATACCATTTCACGAGTTTGCGCAAAATTTTGTTGTACAGCTATAGAAAAGTCAAGTCTTTCTAAATCCTTTATATAATTTATATAGTTACATTTTTACAGTTGTATTAGATCCCTTAACCCTACTCCCAAATCATTTGTAACATGCTGTTATCTTAATCATTTATTTCAAAAAGCATTAAATATTCAATGAAACAAGCATTTGTAAATAGTTGTATGTCTCTAAATGGTCATGTTTTACCATAGACACTGTCAGTACATCAATATCACATGGATGCAAATTAATGTACAAAATTAATGCTCATGATCTCATGTTGGAGGGTTAAAAACATGAAAATTCAGTCATTTATTCACTCTCTTGTCATTCCTATCTTTATCATTTTCTCTCTGCTAAGCACAAAAGCACATTTCACTTGTTTTACGTCTATAGTTGTTTGTTGTTTTTTGTCTGCTTTTGTATTCCATAGAAGAAAGAATTTTCATTTTGGGGTGAACTAACCCTTTTTCAGTCTTAAAATACTATCTCAGACTAATGTAGACATGACTATAAATAAACCATTCGTAGGTTGATTCCACCAAAAGTGTAAACACTGTGTCTCTTTGGTGTTAACAAAACATTGCTCTGTTTACAGCATACAGACACAGCAACAGTGGCTCAACGATGGTATGAGTTTGAGGCAGGACTATCAGCTGTAAATCAGAGGAATTTTTGGGAAACTATTTTTTTTTTATCGATCCAGAAATTACACATGCGACCAATATAATCTTCTCATCACACATATATTATGAAGATGCATTATATGCTGGATTGGTTTGTTGTTGCCAGATATTGCTTGAATGCCTTCTCTATAATTACAGCAAAGTTTTATGTCTTGGAGCGATTCGTCGTTGCACTCATTGACTTGTTTTTGGTAAAGTCTTGCTCTTGTTATTGACTTCTTCTTGAATCTCTGCCATGAGCCCCTCCTTCATGCTGTTCTCCTGAAACAATCAAGCATTTCTGCCATTACATCCCCTTGATAAACAACTGAGGTACATGCAGAGTTGCTGTGGGAAACATTGTGCATGGAAGAATTCAGAGAATGCAATGCAGGGTTATCTCACTGTGGGGAAGCAGCTCATGCTGCTGTGAACGTAATGCTTGCATGAATTACTCATACTACTATCATGGACAAATCATACGTTTTTATGACAAGTACATTTCCATTTACCTAGACACAGAAACGTGAAATACTGACATATGGACAGCTGCTAAAAACAATTTTTGTATAAATAACAGATACAAATGTGCATGAATCCTGTATACCTACTGGGTCCCACTTTATATTGTGTCCCTAATACCTGTGTACTTCCAGAGAAACTAGATGTGTATGTAGTGTGTAAGCACAGTGTAATTACACACTGGTACATATTATCTACAGCTGTAATATTACTGTAACTACACACATGTAACAACCCTCAGAATGGTGTGTGTAAGTACAAATGTGTGACAGGACACTGGTAACAACACTTTTTGGTAATGAAAGTACAAATGTGTAACAGGACTAACAGCACTGTTTGATAAATAAAGTGTTACACTTTATATTAAATAGACAATTGCTATGGATTCATCATGTAATTACTCTGATGTTACACAGCAGCAGGCAGTAAATTAGGCTTTACATATAAATTGTGCTTGGTGTCCAGAATGTTACACTTTATATTAAGTGGGCAGTTCCTGAGGAGTTAGCATGTATATACACTGGTATTACAGAGGTGCACCAACTCCACCCACTTTACATATCCCTAAACCTACCCACCTACACCCTTGATCACCCCCTGTTCCAGTCACTCTTTTACATACTGCTGTTAAAAAATATAGCTGAAAGTGAAAAAAAGTGTTGTTACAAATGTCCTGTTACACATTTATACTTGCCATTCTGAAGGTTGTTACATGTGTGTAGTTACAGTAATATTACAGCTGTAGATACTATGTACCGGTGTGTACTTACACATATTACATACACATCTAGTACACAGGTATTACACAACTTCCTTGGAGACAGAGAGTGGCTTAAAAGAGACAAACCTGAAAAAAACCTGTAAAATTATTTTACAGTGTAAAATAATGCCTCTGGATCATGCATTATCTTTCTCAGTCTTGTAGATCTCAGCAAGTGGCAATTAGAATGCTTTTAACTTCAAAGCACAAAGAGGCAATATAGCTTTGCGCTCTGAAAGCAACATTCCCTTAAAAATGTTGTTCATTAAACTGCTATTCCTTCTAAGTAACTGTGCTCACCTGCTATTTGAATATAAAAAAAAGAAAGAAAAAGCCAAAGAACAACAAAAATGTACACAACCTGAAATCATCAATGCACCACACATTTGTCTTTCTTATACTGAAAAATTCAGTCCACGTCAAATGATCTGAGCTGCGAAGGAATTTATCTCATTTAACTCTGGTTGTCCTAAGCTTGTTTATCCAAGCGTTATGCAAGCACGGCAAGGCCTATAGACAAATAGCTCCGGTATATTATGCGATTCGTGCGAGTAGGTAAACAGCAGATGGCGAGGGAAGCCTTTTGAGCCCCTCTCGCTGTATTTACCTGCCCACCCGAATGACCCATGTCATGCTGCACTCCTCATGCAGGCATAAGCAATTGTTAACCATTTGTATCTGTTTTTCAGCGTTCCAGCTGAGCGCGAGGCCAGCCGAGTCATCCACGGCGCGTAGGAAAATTAGCTTGTTTATCAGCGTTCTGTTTTCTTTTCCACCTCTCCCTCCCTCTGACATTTTAAATGTACACCATCCATGACTGATTCGCTCACAATCAAAATGAGTTCGACCTCAATCACAAATGAAGGTATCGCGCCTCCGTAATCTCCATATTTTCGCAATTACACATATAATGAGTTGCATCTCGCTTGATGAGGACAATGGCCAGTTATGTGCTCGTCTTAAATGAAGAAGGTTACCTTGAGCATCAGTCATCTGTCCTGTTGACGGAGCATTTAGTCCGGAGAAGCATGAAGTGTTGTTATTAAACATCGTGGCATGCTGCTCGTTGCGCCTGTACTTTAGATGCGATTTACATAGGTGAGCCCAAGGTGATTCATTATGGGTTTTTTCCCCGTTTTGGTCGCTCTCAGCAAGTTTTTTTTTTTTTTTTATACAATTCAACTTGTAAGCAAACAAACCCTCTGTCCTGGGCATCTTGTGTGCTTCATCGTGAACTTTTAATAGCAACTCCTGAAGACCTTGAGAGGGCAAAAAATCTTTAGTCATTCATTACCGCAGTGAGGAAGTGTAAAACATTGATGGAATGTAATGAAAACTAATACTCTTTCTAGTCACTGTGCTATCTACAGATGTGTTTTATATCCCATTACTGCTCTAGAAGTGGCCACGGCTCTATAGCATGTTGAGCAAAGCATAATCCATTGGGAAATTACCCATCAGAAGTGCAATACTGTTACAGAAATGAAATTACAGAGGCACTTGTGAGTGAGTGAGTGTGTGCATGCGTGTGCGCTGAGGGGCATGGAGGATATATGTACTCCATCTGATGTGTTCCACAAGGAGAATTCGAATGCGGCCCGGAGAGATGCTCATTTAAAATGTGTCCAACGTGCGATGATTGATTGGCTTGTGCTATCGTCATATTTGTGTGAGAGCGACAGCTGTCACATCAGAAGATGTTATGAGCGTATATATATTGAAGAAGACAACACTGCAGTCAGCAATATTGCTTCACAAACTATTTTTATTATACTAAGCAAAAGTAAATTTTACAAATCGACTTGGTTTATGATAGTTATTATAAAAGCATTTATTAATAAAACTGAATTTAAAAAAATTATACTTTACTTGAATCCTATTATGCTCTTAAAGTATTGTATCATTTGTATTATTGAAGGAATGGTTCACCGAAAAATGGAAATTACTGAAAGGTTACTTGAGAAGGAAACTTATCTACATCTTGGATTGACTGAATAAATGAGTTCTCATTTTTTGGGTGAACTATCCTTCGTAATTATTATGTTTTATAATGCATATTATAATGTGTTGTAGGGTCGCATTAATAGCTGTAACCAAAATTCTAATACATTATGATACATAGAAAACCTAATGCATTAAAACATACGACAAACTACTGTGATAAATGATATGATGAAATATCATTTATATATGAAAATATGTAATATACTACAATGAAAATGAATATGAAAACCTTTATAATGCATTACGAAAAGGCACCAAAAAAGGTGTTAAATATTTAATAAA
>JAUMHP010000043.1:7660413-7671226 GCA_032361065.1 Enteromius trimaculatus
CACAAATATATTATGTAAAGAAAAACTTTTATTTTGGATGCGATTAATCGCGATTAATCATTTGACAGCACTAGTTTAAAGTTAAAATGTCTAAAAGGATTTGTTTCACAGCTTTTCCTTTTACAAGATGCTAACAAATGCATCATGTGTGGATTACTGTGCTGTTTTAATCAGCTGTTTGGACTCTCATTCTGACGGCACCCATTCACTGCAGAGGATCCATTAGTGAGCAAGTCAAGTAATGCTAAATTTCTCCAAATCTGTTCCGATTAAGAAATATTGCGGATGGCTTAAGGGTGAATACATTTTCAGTAAATTCTCACTTTTGGGTGAACTACTTATTTAGCAATAATAACCCTTAGCCTGTTATTATCTGAATATGTAATTATCATGTGTTGCATTAAAATGAGTGCATTACATGAAGTAGACAATCTCCCAGGAGCTGGACCGATGGCTTGTTTCTCCGTCCGGTCTTAGCAAGGGAGGTCTTTCAAGAAAAGCACCCAAATCCTCTTGTTTGCTTCTGTCCCATGGTGCTTTACTGGCCGAACACATCCACCAGTAATGGAATGAATAAAATGATTTATTTAGTACGTGCTCCGAGGATATTTGATATGCTTGGCTACGTTTAGCCCATAGCCTCATCATAATGAAACAGCAAGCATCCAGAGCAGTGGCAGAGGCCTTCCACGGGAAGAAGCGAGACAAGCCAGCGCCCCAGGCTCTGTTAAATGATGCTCTGCGTCCGCAGTCACTCTCTCATTTCTCCTCATGTCAATACCCCTCTGAACGCCTGGTTGGCTTTTTTGTCCGTTTCTGCATAAGAGGCATACAATCTGCCTCTTGTATATTTAGAAGGAAGGAAACGGAGCGGGAACAGCTCTGAGGATGTGTTTGCATGCCGTTTCCTCTCATATACTTGTAGTCTTGGGAAATGTGTTGCGAACGAATGTCAGGAAAATATATTGTGGTGTGTTATTGTGGCTCGGCCGCCTTGTTGTTTAGCTACCTGTAAACCAGCGAATGGAACTGTCAGACCCTGACCCTGTGTCACCCAACATTTTTCTTGCTCAGTGATATAGCACAGATTCGGATGCTGATGTTGGCCAGATTTGGGGTCAGTTAGGAGTATACGCCGCAGACTTACAGAAATGGTCTAGTTTTAGCACAATTGAGGTCTGTTTTGACTAAAAAACACCACAGGTAAATGAGGAGAAAAATAATATTAAACATCAACATACTCTCCTAGGTGATTGATTATGTAAGGAATTACAAACTGTTTTTCTTTTTTTTATTAATTTTTTTTTTTTTTTAATTGTTATGTTAATGCTGTCAAATGATTAATTGTGATTAAACACAATCAAAATACAAGTTTTTTTCACATAACATGTGTTTTTACCATGTATATATATATATATATATATATATATATATATACACATACAAACACTTGCATGAATATATTTAAAATAATAATAATGTAATTTATATAGAATATCAAATATATTTATATCAAATATATTTATATAGAATATAAATTATATAAATATAAATATATGCATGTAAATATTTTCAAAATATAAGCTGTATGTGTGAGCTTAATAAATATACACAGTTTACATCCATATATTATGTAGACAAAAATGTTTATTTTGGATATGATTAATCACGATTCATCATTTTACAGCACTAGTTTTAATGTGTAAATGATATGTTTTCTTATTAAAATTGCTCTAATTTGCATATATTTCCAGAAATCTGAACATTGCAAAAAACATGATTTAAAAATCTTTTTTCATTAGCTGATATACTAGAATATTAGTTTTTACAAAAGGAATTGTTTATATTGTTGCTAACCCCCTGGTTGTTGATATACATGTAAGGTTACAAATAAAATGTATATAAAATTAGACAATATTATGTTTTAAAAAACCCTCTGTAAAACCCTCAAATTGCTGATTTCTGGCTTAGTGCACTAGAAAAAAAAACAAACAAACAGATGAAGTGCCATTAAAATGAAGATGAAATTAATGAAAAATGAATGAAAAAAAATGTTTTTGCTTTTTGTGCACTGTCTTAATTGTAACTGCTGGACATAAAGCTACAGTATTTTGTTGAAGATCATAACTTCAAGTGAAAAAATGGCAACTAAAAGGAGCTTTTAGCAGTTTGGTTAATTGTTTATACAGACAAATAATAGTAAAATTGACAATTAGTGTCTAAAATGTCCAGATTTCCTGATTTTAAACCATGACGTCAAGCATTAATGGAAGGAAAAAGCTGTACCCCGATGCAGACAAATACCAAAACAATGTGCCCTGTGTTTTTCTCTCTCGCTGGAGTTCTTGTGCAAATATTAGGCTGCTGTCAACAGGGATGGTAGGACAAATAGCCTAGTTTCCCACCATTACTATTAGTTGTTGCCCCCTGTGCTTACATTATCAGTAAAATCCATTCCATTTGTTCAACTTAGTTTGATTCACCGTGTTAGGATTCGAAAAGATGAAATATGCCTTGTATATATTTCAGCCATGCATTATATATGAAGAAAAATGTGCCAGGGGCTGAAATCAGGAACAAGGTATGAGAAATGCTGAAATGTATTTTTTCCTCTTTGATGTTTTGCAATGATTCAGTTGTTTAATAAAAGGTTTGTGTCGAAATAAAAAGACTACCAAGCTTTCAATGTCAACCACTGATGATTAGAGCTGTAATTTTCCTCACATTAAACACAAAAGGTTGGTCAAATTCAGAGCGCTGATAAGTGAAATATAATTAACTATTAAAATCAGCACAAACACACATATATACACAGACTCTCAGCCAAAGATTCATCCCCAGACAAAATCTCTAACAGTGGAATAACAAAAAGTTGATATCACCTTTGGACGGCACTCAGTGAAGGTAATGAGCCTGACAGAAGTGGCTGCTTACCGAGCACGGCTGCTCATGATTACACTGACCCTTTGTTGCTCCATCTGACATCATTATCCCCCATCGCCATGGTCAAACTCCACAGCTACGGCTCCACGTGTGTCCGTATCATTTTCTGAAACCCAAAACACATTTCTCAACAATAACAACAGCGAAATCAAAAACTGCAAACTTCAAGCGTTCAACACAAAACCAAAAACTAGATTCTATTTGATCTGCTTCAGATTTTGTCAACAAACGACTCACAAAGACATCAAATACACACTGGGAGATTTATTATTACGCAGTTTAATATGACTATGACTGCAATAATATGCTTTACTGGAGGAACTTCTGAGACTTTGCGTCATAAAACTACTGTAATTTACATAAATTATAGTATGCGGGTAAAAGTGACACAATAAATCCTGTAAAATTATACAATTTCGGTTTTGTGCTTAGAGTCGTGCGCTTGGGAAGAAGGAGAGTCATTAGGAGAAAAGTAGCTTCACTACTAGGGAAAACAATGAGCTTGGATGTGAATGAAACATGATGAACAATGAAACATGAAAACAAAATACGGTATGAAAAATGCCAAATGTTCAGCAAAATGCAGAACGAGAAAAAGCTCAATCAGTCTGCCTTTTTCAGTGACTTCCAATTCATTAGCCACAACAGGTAAATAACTGGAAGAATAACAAAGCAAAGTAAATGGTAATAGTTCTGCCAACCAGTGCATTCAGAATTATGATAGTTTTGCAATATCAACTGACTGTTTTGTACAGCTTAACTGGAACCAAAAGGCACTGGATGAAGTTACAAAAAGCCACGACCACTCTTATGTCAAGACGGATAAAGAACCTGAAATCGCATTACCTCAGAATCACCATCTTGTCCCCTTTTGAACTTCACGACTCTCCGAGGTAACATCCTCACAAATCCCCTTTTCCTGCCCATGTAGATTTGTGTCATCTACCATATATCCAGCTTTCTATAGAAAAGGACAACAACATGGTCAACTACAATAGCACAGGCCTCGTGAGACACAGATGTACTCTTTTGGCCTTGCTCTCCCTCCTCCTTCCCACTTTCTTTCACTTGTACTCTTCGTCGAATCTGAAAACTGTCTACATAGTTTGTATCCAAAAGACAATGAACCAATGTGTAACCTTTTTATACATCAGGACACTGAGGAACTAGTGAACTGTACATTTAAAGCTGTAAGTAGTCATTTCTTTGAGGTCATTCATATTCTAGTGTACTCTGAAAGTTAGCAAAGTTATCTGTTAGCAGATATGTGCTTTAAATTATATACATTCTCCCTTTAGAACACTAAACAAAAACACGGATGACTCTGCACTAATTTCTGCCCAATCAAATGCTTTCTAGAGAAAGTCCCACCCCCTGATATCACCTGCAACTGACTAGCAAGTATAATTAGTAACAAACAGACAATACCCTAGTATTATGTATGCTAGTTAATAGACCACAACAAAATGTTGACATACATGCAAGTCACTTATAATTTGCATTTATTTGTACATCAAATGCTCAATGACTCTCAAACAATTCGTTTAACAATTAGTTTTTCCAAACCTCTTTTTTGTGTGACGCTGATTGGTCGATTTCATTTAAATATTTCATTTAATTTTCCTTTTAACGCTCCAAAGGCGGCACCTAGTGGCAAAAAAATGAATTAGCATTTTCAGTCAGACCAACATAAAAATTACGCTTTTCACAGGTCTGCGCGTGCATCACGTGGGCTGGCAATATGCTAATGTTTCATGTTGACATGAAACATGACAAGCTTGTCTGAGAACTATGGTTCTGCGTATTAAATTTCGCTCCACCTGAAAACAGGTAATGGAGACTTATCACTAATCAAAGAACCGGCTTTATTGACAAAATGCGCATAACTATTGCAGGCACTATATAATTTTGAACCCAGCGTGGCTTGCAAGGTACAACTTGTTTTATATTATAAAAAAAAAAATCTCTATTGTAGTTATATACGGGGTATAGGAAGTATTTAAAACAACATTAGAGTAATCTAGATTTGAGAGATTTTGGGGGTAAAACTGGGCCATTTTGTTGTGACAGTTTGATAGCAAGGCTTGAAAAATGGAAGCACTATGTGCTGTTCCCAGAGCAGCGCTTTCATTCCTCCAGGGTCGAAACAGCAATTTTTAAAGCCATCGCTTTATTTACAGAACAGTTGCAGAAGTTAAAGCTGGTCAGAGAAATCTGCTGCACTGTCCATCAGACAAATAAGAGCACAGGCAGGTATGCGCTGATAGAACGGCCACAAAATTGTTTTCTCTCTTTTTCTCTCCTCTTCGAGTTGGGAGTTACCTTTAAAACTACAACAAAATACTATATAGAGCTCCCTCATTTCACTGGGATTTACTGTAATAAACAGCGTAGCATAACCCACACATAACATAACTTTAACAGCTTGGGAGAACATACAAAAGCATGTATATTCGTCAGAGACTTTTCCTAGGCTGATCTGCGGGTATTAAATTTTCCACGAGCGTTAATAAACTCTAGAGTTAGTCGCGTGGGCAGCAATTGTTTTTTTTTTTTTCTCCAGACATGCATTCAAAGATTCAGTCAGTTTGGTGGTTTTATTTGGAAAGGGCTTGATGCCAGATTAAAAACAGTAATGCTTGTGCGGAGTTTGTGCGGGTGTGAGCAAAGCTGGCGCTTCCCTTCTTCATTAGGGAAGAAAAACAGAGTATACATCAACTTGACACAAACAGAAGTCTTGTGTTGTGGCATAATTAATCATATCCTGACACACTCTCACATTTAATGAGCAATCTAAGATTGTAAATAGCCAATCATGAAATGCTGCTCAAAAATCCATATTGCAAAAATATATCACAAATGTCAACTAAGAATATATGTAAACTTTCACAAACTTCAAATTTCGGGATTGAACTTTTGTTTGGGCTAGGTTTTGTCAGAGGGTAGTCCTATTTAATGCACATATCTTTATTCCAAATAAACAGTATACATAAAGTGCCATATTTACAGTTGTAAATTGCATTAAATTAATGTAAATAATATTTTTAACCAGGTATTTTTCTAACAATTCAAGTGGATTTAGTGGAAATTGCTTTTGCAATTTTTTTTACAAATTCTGCAGACAGCTGATATTAAATTAAATTGTCAGCCCTTAAATGCACACATTTAAACAAATATATAACTATTTTTTTCATGTACTATGCAACATGAACGTCATTAATTAATATTATTTCTTATCAAATGTCAATGTCAATTTAATTGACATTAAAGTCAATTGAATCATGCAGTTTGATCCGCAATAAGGCACTCTATTTTAAAAATAATCAGATTTAGTACAGCAAATGAATATAAAGAATTCACACACTTCTTTGGACGAACCAACAGCTTTTCTGCTTGAAGGTTCTAGTCTAACCGCACATGAGAGAGAAGTAAATGGTAATTGTGAAGAGACTCTGAAGAATGGATTTTGTTGTCGTGAAGCGTTAGGATTAACTGGCCAGCTTAGGCAGACAGAATGATTGACACAAATCTGAAGACAATTCTCCCGGGGTGAATCGTTGAGAGAGCGTGGAGGCAGAGGGGAGAACAGTGTTTACTGGATTGTGCGCCTTGATGGATTTACGGGTTTGAGAAGAGAAAGGGCTGAAAAGCCATATAGCCGAATGAGATGCACATCCACTCAAGCCTCATAGACAACCTGCCAGCTATCATAGCATCCCCAACACTTGTCTGGTGGCATGACGAAAGCTTAAAGCCGTCTGCTCGCAGGACCAGTGCAGATTCAGCAAAGGCTTCTTGAAATGCTGTCTGAGAAACCGAAGCACTCTGGCCATTTCTATGGGCGGTAATAGGAGACAGGTGTCATCGGAGAGATTGCCTTTACGATGAGTTGTTAAACTCAACCAAAGTGACCATTAAGGAACTCGTTTCACTCGGGAGTTTATATCTGCTGCCACATTATTAACTAAATAAATCCTCCCCGGTCGGTCAGTGTTCTGCCAAACCTAGATGCAAAACAAAGTAATATTCAGCATGTTAACAATGGGAATTTCAAACAGTAACTTTTCTTGGCAGTAAAATTAAGTCATTATCAATTAATAGGTATATATCTATCCATCTAAATTTTAATTAACTACACAGCTCTGTCACGAAACTCTAAATAACGGAGGACATAATAGATTATGTTCTGTACTGTATGTTACTGTAATTCTGTGTATATGTATCGGGATCGTGGTGTCAGAAGCATTGTTATGTGCGCGATTCCTATATCGGTCCAGCCCAGTCTCACGGCAATTCGTACATATTTTACAAGGTGGCTAATTCATGCGCAAATTCATATGATTGCTAAATCGTATTTGTACAAATAAATTTGTACAAATTAACACGAATTTGCCACCTCGTATGAATACATATGATTTGGTCGTGAGACCGTGTTGATCAGTCAGCTGCAATGCAAGAAGCAAGCAGAGAAAAAGGTACTCAGAAAACATAAAAATAAAGTTTTGCATTATTGTGATTTCTACAAGAGGGCTTAATTTGTGAAAACCTCAAATTTGGCCAAGATGGACATTCTTCACTTTGTTTGCCAGCACAGGTCACGTGTTATATGTGCAGCCACAATATTCCTTACATCCTCACTAAACTGGTATACATAACATGAAATAAATAAAATTACAGTTGTCAATGGTGTTCAGGTGATCTTCTGTCTTAGTTTATTAAAGGCAGATCTCTGTTTTTCAGATAAACAAATAAATAGTGCAGCTACAGATTGAATTGCATTAAATTCTTCTACCGAACCTAGATGCAAAACAAATCCCTCAAAGTCAGATCCAGCTCATAACCAATGGGAATCCCAAACCAGTAACTCAGTCTGAGGCTTTATTGGCTGTGAAATGAGGCCATACGGAGGACCGGTTAATCATACATGTTACGATCTACATTTGCGCATTTGATTTGCGACATGTTTTTGCTCAAACTACTCAGATAAAAGCTGCATTCTTACATCGCACAGCTTGAGGGGAAAGGAAGAGACAGCAACCGACGAGACAACACAAACATCATCAGCGGGCCTCTGGAGAGCCGAGGCCACCCCCTCCCTCCGGGTGCTGCTGCTACGTCTCTGAGACTCACTCCCAGCAAATAAAAATGTCTTGGACTGCAACCACATTAACAGGGATGGAGGGGACAGATATTAGACACATAAAAAGAATGAACCACCCTAGAGCAAGCTGCAGCAGGCGGGGAGCGGCAGACCATAAGCATGAAACTTGGTGCAAACAGTGTTTTTGGCAGGCGCCGGAGCAGAGGGAGCAGGGGCAAAACACCTCGGAGGAGGCAGAGATGGGCACAAAGAGAGAAACGACTGCATCTGTGAACTTTTTCAGCAGATCCTCCATGCATCGATGTATTGACGTCTTTGTGTGGTGCATGGGCGTTGGTGGCCAACACTAATAACTCAGCGAAAGCTACAAATAGCAGAGCATTTGACGCGTCTCCAAATGACTGAGAAGATAAACAGATGCACTCATGCAGAGCACAAAATGGCTGCTCTTTATCTCAAACCATTATTTTCAGAACAACAACTGGGTAATAATTATGGAGGTAATACTAGAAACCACATTGCTTGCGTATTCAGTTTTAGACCTTTTATTTACCAAAAAAATCTTCCTGTTTTTAACTTCGTGTCAATGTGAATTCACATATTATTAAATCTAACATCTAAACAGCGAGATTCTTTAGGTAAAGGTTCAAGGTTTGGCTGGTAAGCCCATCTGGTATTATACTGTATATGCATTATTCAGCAAAGATACATAAAAGATTCAGCAAAAATACATTAAGACATTTATCAATTATAATTATATAATTATAATTATAAATATTTGTATTTTTAAAATAAATGCTATTCTTTTGGAATTTCTATTAAAGACCCCCCAAAAAGTTTCTGCAAAAACATTTTACATTTGCATGTTCACAGTTCTCTTAATAAATTGTCACATAACATGCAGGTAAAACAATAAATATTTGTATTTTTAAGTAAGTTTGTAAGTATTTTATTCTGATGTTATTTTAAAATAATGATTTATTTTAATTTTACATTTTTATGATTTAATTCATTATTAGCTCATTAAACTCATAGTCCCCCTGCAGTTAATTTATGAACACCAGTTTGGGAAATCTCAACAATTAAATGTTTAATGCACAATATATACAGGAGGTACAGAAATTATTCTTTTTTATTTTTTCTTTGTTATATTGTAGCCATCAAGTTCATTTTTCCTCATTAATGTACACACAGCACCCCATATTGACAGAAAAACACAGAATTATCGATTCTGAGTCTTTTTGAGAAAGATGCAACATTTTTTTCACTCCTGGATTTGGGGATCCTCTGCCATTCCTCCTTGCAGATCCTCTCCAGTTCTGTCAGGTTGGATGGTAAACGTTGGTTGACAGCCATTTTTAGGTCTCTCCAGAGATGCTCAATTAGGTTTAAGTCAGGGCTCTGGCTGGGCCATTTAAGAACAGTCACGGAGTTGTTGTGAAGCCACTCCTTTGTCCAAGTCATTGTCTTGTTGGACAGTCAGCTCTAGGAAGGGTTCTGGTCTATCAAGGTAAAACAGTAGCAAAACTCGAGAGCTTGCTAATTTGAATGTGAGAATTTGTAAAATTAATCTTTGTATTTGTAAGCTGAAATTTATATTCACAGCTCTGATGTGAAAAGCTGCATCTATCGATCTGAACACACAGACAATACTCAGAACACCTGTGTTTTGAATTCGAAGATGCAGATTAATAGCTACAAATGCGTAAAGTGTCATTCATATAAACAAAATGACAGGCACAATTATGTACTACACATTTATCTTTGCGCTTTACTTCAGTTTAGCTGTACAACCACAAGTCGGCCCTCACAACCTCTCAGATCTGGCAGTACAACCTCAATCCCAGCGCTCTGACTTTGGTACTCTTTTTGCGATATTTCTGTAGCAAAACTCACTTGTGCACTTGTAAATGCAAACTTGAGAGAGCAGAGTCGGGGGCGGGGCTGGGGTGGAAATAAAGTAATTTTACTGGTCGATGCATCACCAATGAACAACGCCAGCCACTATGCAAACATTTGTTTGCATATGTATCAGCTATTTCTTGAAACGCTTGGAAAATATTTTTATGAAATATTATTAGTTTTTCTGGTTTTTATATATCAGTAAACGCCCAGCTTTTCGTTTGACAACGACGACGACGACGACCACCACCACCGAAACGGCGCGAGCTGCTCTGTGTAGTGACGTCATCACGCACAATATATTATAATTCATTGGCTGGTTCCCACCATACACACAACATTGCTGCATATTTTCTGATATATAAAAACCAGTAAAACTAATGATGTTTCATAAAAATAATTTTAAGCGTTTAACAAAAGTAGCTGATAAATATGTATGCAAATGTTTGGCTGAGGGCCGAGCAGTCTGATCACAGCTGGCTAAACCAGCCTGGAAAAATACAACCAACAATATCAATAATGCTCGGAGCGCAGAGAATAAGGCTGCATTGTTTGAAGAGTTTAACTGCTCTTCCACCGAACAAACTGATTCAGTAAGAATCTAAAACAGGCATGCAGAATATTAAATGATATTAGTGATTTTATGCACCATTTAAATGTGACCCTGCACCATCAGTTTTTTGAAACTGAGATTTCTACATTATCTAAATAACAACTGCCTGTAATAATAACTATCGGGAACTTGAGGGTGCAAATGATATGCAAACAAATGTTTGCATAGTGGCTGGCGTTGTTCATTGGTGAGGCATCGACCAATAAAATGACTTCATTCCCACCCCTGCCCCGCCCCCGACTCTGCTCTCTCAA
>JAUMHP010000043.1:7671326-7692088 GCA_032361065.1 Enteromius trimaculatus
CAGTCTGTCGTCACGACATAACGTCTCTGTTCCCTCCATCAGGGAACGGGGGTTACAATAGGTAACCTAGACGTTTTGCTACAGAAATATCGCAAAAAGAGTAGCAAAAGTCAGAGCGCTGGGATTGAGGTTGTACTGCCAGATCTAAGAGGTTTGTAAGTGCCGACTTGCGGTTGTACAGCTAAACTGAAGTAAAGCACAAAGATAAATGTGTAGTACACAATTGTGCCTGTCATTTTGTTTATGTGAATGACACTTTACGCATTTGTAGCTATTAATCGGCATCTTCGAATTCAAAACACAGGTGTTCTGAGTATTGTCTGTGTGTTCAGATCGAAAGATGCAGCTTTTCACATCAGAGCTGTGAATATAAATTTCAGCTTACAAATACAAAGATTAATTTTACAAGTTCTCACCTTCAAATTAGCAAGCTCTCAAGTTTTGCTACTGTTTTACCTTAATACTGGTCGTCCCAAACGTCTTGCATTTAAGGATTATGGAGGCCACTGTGCTCACAAGAATTTCTCCCTATTTTCAATTGTTCTTCTTCAATAATTGGTTAGAATTGTGTGAATTCTTTTGAATGAAAGATCAAAATGATAAACAATGGAGATTTATTTTCACAGCCACCTTTGCTCAGATTTACCAAGGGTGCCAATATTAGTGGAGGGCCCTGTATGTATATATATAGGCCAACACATAATAAATATACACAGAACACACATATATACAGTACACACATAAATACATACACATGCACACATAAACTTACACTATGTAAACCCAAAACTTTTATTTTTAATTTAGTTTGACAGCACTAATACATAACTAATATAATACATCAAAACTTTTTGTGAGGACTTTTTTAAAGTTCAAGATTTTACACAAGGCCTGACTTGTTTTGCACAGCAAAAAAAAAAAAAACCGACAAACAGATGAGAGCGCCATGTAATTTTTGACTCTCATCGCATGAGTTCCCCTCTCTTCACCCTCCCCATCCTCGTGCTCAGGAGTACATTCAGTAATGTTTTGTTATTCCCATTGGAGCAGCAAGCCAGAGAATATGTCATTGTTCATCGTTAAATGACACTTGACTTCTGCCACAGTGTAGTTTGCCTCGTCTACTTTATTAATATTTTGTCAGGTAGTGGCCGCCCTTCTTTCATATTGCCTTTTTGTCAAGCGCAGCAACAGACACCCGCATTCCTGGAAATGAGTTATGCAAATAGAACGCTGCAACACACCGATACGTGGACGGCACCATGAACGCGTCCAATAAAGAGCGGCTGACAAAGAGAAAGGGTCAGCCATCGCTACTGCCTGAGCGGAAAGAGAATGTGCGAGTGAATCATGCCTTTCCTGCGCTCCTCCCCTAAAGATGGTAATCTACTGTAAATCAATAAGCACCCATACCGGCTCCGCGTCTCCATGCTGACACGGCTTAATTACTGGCCAGGTCCGCTCTTAAATCACACCAAATGAGATCAAATAAATAATGACCGGTTTAAGTGCCGCTGTCCAGGGGTCTCTGTCAAAATCGGCAAGTGCAAATGAGTTGCAAATTTATGGAGATACAACAAGCTCTGGAGGAACATCCTGCATTGGGGTTGACAAATTGAAAAGAGGGGAATGCCCAGGATCCATGTTTCTTGCTGCCAAATAAGACAGTTAATCTGCACAGACTCTCTCAGGCTGCTTAATTCCCTATAAAACCTATAAAACCATATTTTTTTGCTCCTCTGAGTTTAATTTCGAGATCTCAGATGACAGCCAATACAACAGGCTGTGTTTTTTTTTTCCTCAGCAGGCCGATAGCTTTCCGTCAACGTGCAATAAAAACGGTATTTATGAAGGAGAATACACTCTGTCTGTCTCTCCAGGGTGTCTTGATGCTTCTGGCACCATAAAGTGGAATATGGACTATTTCCTATTGCTGGGAGAAGATTTTAAGTTCTTGTCCATACCCGTTTCATCACGTCTGGTGTGTGTTAGGAGCGATTACTGGGAATTTTTAAAAGGCTCTCGAATCTGCGTCCCGCCATGATAGAACGCCTGTTGACAACTTGATTTAGATTTTTTGCTCCAATGGATCCCGAGCATGAAGTTTGTCAAGCAGGCTGCAAACTCAATTTGCAGAACTCTTCATTGATTTTTTTGCTCCACACATTGGGAAATGATTTGTGGGCACTTCGGTTGCTTTAAAAAAGGAGTTTAGATATTGTTTTTCAAGGAGTCGCACTAGTGTTTCTGCTACTGAAAGCTTTATTGAGCCATTGTGTTTTCTCTCTAGTGCACATTTAAGCAGCACGTGCCGTACTGAAAAGGGAGTGAACCTGTATAGAAATAAAACATTGCTGCTACTCCCATTTCAGCCTGCCACCGGTGAATGTTACACCCTGTTGTAGATCTTAAGCTCAACAGTTATTCACAGTTTTGACAGCAGCATAGAGCCATGCCACTCAGTAAACAAAGTTATACTTTAGTCAAAAATAAAAGAGATGGAGATAAAATACAGATATACTTACATACAGTCTTTGATGTTCACAGAGGCTGCTTTTATTTTATCAAAATACAGTAATATTATGAAATATTATTAAAATTTAAAATTATTGTGTTCTATTTAAACATATTTTTAAATGTGATCCAAAGCAGAATCTTCAGCATCATTACTTCAGGATTTTCAGAATTCTTCGATGAATAGAATTTTTGTTGTTGTTTTGTAGCTATGTTAAAGTCTTCACTGACATTTTAATGTGTTCTTGTTGAACACAGGTATTAATAATAAAAAAAATTAAACAAAACTAACAATAACCCCAAACTTTTAAATAGTAGTGTAGCTCAGGGCAACACATGAAGCAAACAAATGCATATATACACATAGATATATTAATACATTTCATATATGTAGTAGCCTAATATATTAAAATGCAATTTTTATTTGTTGGTTTTTTTTTTTGTTTTTTTTTGCAGTTTTTCAGTTTTTTTCTTCTCAGGACAAAACTTCTAATCCTTGGCATAATCCTTGAATGTGTGCATTAAAATATGTTTGTTTGTTTGTTTTTGTCTGTGCCCTCTCACATTTATTTATTTTTTTGTTTGTTTTTTTTGTTTCTATGGAAGCAATTTCACATTTTTCAAGTCCTGGAATTGGGTCCAGAGCATCCTGATCGCAGTGGATTAGTAATGCACTCATCTTTCCACCCTCTTCCCCCGTACCTGTAATTAGCAGTCATGCATGTGCTCTGACTGAGATAGACAGTCAACACAAGTGACAAAGAAAACTTGCTAAGGGATACAATGATTCATCTTCCTCCTGAAGACAGAAGGACCGAACAGCTGTTTCCTCTCAGGAGGCTGGAGCTCGGAGCCCCATGCGGAAATCGCACTGCTTTTTGTAGGCTTAATCACAAACAGTAAGACCAGTAATCCACTGTCAGCGGACAAATGACCCCGGCCCCAGAGAAGTGCAATTACTTCTTCACCGACTGCAACTCTTCTCACCTAAAACACTTGACCTGAATTTAAAAATTCCTTTCCACTTGCTATTCTTTTCATGCCAACTTTCCATCGGCCCGTCATACATAACAATAATGAAACACTTTCTGTGGGGTATTATCCAGCAGACACAAATAAAGTGTACCAAAAGTCCTTTCATCTGCCCTGTGGGTCATTAAAAGCGCCTAAGGAAATGCCTCTGCCGTGCCCTCATTTATCCGTTAATCCGCTTTAATTAATTCCCTTTCATTTACCTTGGTTAGCAGGAATCAATAGCACAGGTTGCACTTAATTTGACAAATGTTCTTTCTCTTAATCCCACAGTGCTTTAATGGATTTGTGGGGGTCTTTCCTTAAAGTGTGCTGCGTTCTTAATGAGCTGGGACATCGATCCACCCAAACTTCCCAAAAATTGCAAGACCCTCATTTTACTGCTATGGGCATAAGAACACAGCCAATTCAGAAAACCGAAAATGTTCCAAACAAACCTTTATTCAGGAGGCAAATACAGAAAAAAAGTAAATGAACTCAAAACTCCATACAACAGTATTAAAAGTTGCAAAAACTATATGTTCTCTAGGATGTTTATACAGTGCATGCCACTGTAAAGATTTGTGTTCAATTCAATATGGTATCTAAACAGATTGATGTTCATAGAGGTTGTGCCACAAAAGCCTGACAAACAAAATGTTTCCCAGCAGGCACAGGACAGCAATATAATGTTAGGTTGATGTTGGACATGATGTTGGACATGATGTCGGACAGACGTTGCATTTTGCATTTTTGACAACAAATATGAGCATTAGCTGATGTCGGTATTGGATACTAAATTAACATTTAAATTAGACGCTGAATTGACACTGAGTTTGTCACCCCACATCACAAAATTCACCCAAAATATACTTTTGTGCCTGCTGGGTTCCATTAAGAATATTTAACATCCATGGAACCCTTTTCACACAAATGTTTTTGGGTTTTTTTTTACAGTGGAAACATGTTCTTCAGATTATTGAAACTCAAACTTCACTAAAACTTATGGCATCACAGCTTGTGCACGATCTTGGCTTTATGCAAGAGCAGTTTGCCATGACTAAAAAAAAAGGTCATATTTAATATGGTGGGGCAGAAAATGGCATATAAAATTGTGTCTATATTACCAGCCTTCCACGCAATGACATTTTCTTAACACCAACATTTTGCATATGATCATCAAGGTCCTGTGACTCACTGATTTAATCACCAAAAATTATAATCTTAGGGTTGTCTTCTGCCTCCTTGCAATATGTCTCTCTCGACTTTCAAACCAAACCTGCACTCTTAAGCATCATCTTGCATTCATGGAACAAAGCAGCACCTGCACCTTAAGCACACCTGTTTCTCATATTAATATACAGCAGAAGTTTCATAGTCGTGGGTGTACAGATCACAAGTGTGGGATGCGGTTCCTTGAAAGTCAAGAGCACCATTTTAAAAAGCACTGAATTTTCAGTATGATAAATAGTAGTAGTATGATTATATCTATAGTTTTCATTCCAGTTTTAACATTGCACTGTGTTGCTTAATATTTTTGTAAAAAATTGGTTAAAAAAATAGAACATTTATTAGAAAAATATTTTTTTTATAATTATTTAATTAATTAATTAATTATTTGGGGGGGAGGGGTATTTGAATCATTGATTAATATACTAATAACTATTAGCTTTGCCTCAATCTCTAAAATCGTATACATAACTACACAAAGAAATAAATAGTAAATAGAAATAAATAACTAAAAACATAATGTGTTACAGGCAATCCACATCCAAAAATATAGGCAGCTGAGTTTAATAAACAGACGCTAAACATGTTGCTTGGCTCTTGACGTAACTTGGCCTTTATGTAACAAGAGAAAAAGTCCCTTTTTGCTTGTGTGTTTCAACTAGAAGGACACCTTTGATTGTACATGCTCAGTGCTCACAGTTATACATGGTTTTCTCAAGACTTAAAAAGCCAGTCCCAAAGGTTTCAATTAGGAAAGCGTGAGGCATCCTAGTGTATACAGTCTAATAGTAAAGACCGATCTCCTGAGTGTTGGATAAGGGCATTGCTGGTAGTATTGCTCTCACTCTAACTCGGGTTAATTGGGTTCGTCTCAGCTTTTGCCAAAGAGAACAGAGCGGGAGCAGGAAAAATCCCCTTATTGTGAGCTGAAGTTGTTATCCAAGTGTGGAATTTAAATGTGTATTTGTCAGTTCCAGATGCATGCTTTAATATTCCATGTAGGTTCAAAGCGGTGTCAGATATTCAACCTTGAGAGTAGGACTGCTTGGTAGAGGCCCTCTTGACCATTTTTGGACTTCATTATTTCTCTGTGTGAGTACACAGAAGCAGGGGCTTAGCAGAGCACAGGCCCTTAAGGAACGCCACTTTAAAACCCAGCAGAGTAATGTCTTAAAGTTTTTACAGGAAGATTTCAAAGCATCAGCCTATCCCCGGTCCTGTTATGTTACGAAATTTTACAGCTGTCCAGGAGTCTATCTAAAAGTGCTTGTAGAAACTTGTTTAAGCATAGTAATCCATCTGACCCAGCCCTACAAATTACCATCATTTGATGTAAAAAGCAACTACTGTACAGTACATAGACCATTCATCTGGAGTTATTTCCCCCCACAAACAATCCAAAGCAGGAACAGGTAGATGGGAAGAAATAAAGAAAAACATTTCATATTTATTGGTGCAATAATAACGTGGTCAAATTATGAAAGCATCTGCATGCAGCACTCCACAAACATTGGTAATCTCTGAAATTCAAAACATTGTCTGAAATAACCATGTCTAAGGTGACTCTGAGCCATGGAAATCCAGATTTCTTTCTTTGCAAGGATGGCTCGTATTACAGCCAGTTGCACCTCGGCTTCAGCGCACCCACACTGACACTTCATTCATATTTTACACCTCATTCTGCAGCCTGGTAATCAAACAGTTATTTGCACCTGGTAGCCCTCATAAAAAAGCAATTAAAACTCAGCTGAGTTTATTTTTAATATTACTATAATTGCAGCAAACAATGACATGATGATATTGAGACACATTGCTTATCAAGACACATGACTATTTCACATCTTGCACCTAATCAATGCTTTATTAAGGTACTATTTAGGGGTGAATAGTTTATTGCTTTAAAGTAATTAACGGGAAAGTAGGGACAGATTTTGTGATGAACAATCTGTGGGTAATATATTATTGAAAAACAAGAAATGTGGCCTCGGACTTGGTTCTGTGCTTCGGTAACTCAAAAGTAGAGGCAAGATGAGCAAGTTTGGATTTAAGCAGATTAAATGATTTTGAAAAGAGAAAAGGTGAATTTGCATTTCATGCTTTTAGACCAGTTGAGTTAAAACGGTAACACTTTAGATTATTTAAAAATAAGATTAGCCCAAGGATGGCACAGGAAATTCTTGTTATAAAAAGGAAGAAAGAATTGCAAAATTTGTGTACATGCTGGTTTAATTTAATAAGTTACCTTTAATCAAAAATATTACACACCCTATATAAAACAAAATTAGGGCTGGTAAATGATAAACATTTTTAAACTAATTAATTACATGGTGAGGCGATTAATTCATCTAATTAATCGCAAATTAATCGCACATTAAATTTGGCTGAGAAATTACTCGCAAAAGATCATTTAAAAGTAATTGTTGCATAAAGCACCAAACAGACATTACAAAAAGTAACTTCAGCAACATTTTTTTTTTTTTGATAAAAATTTATTACATATTCTCTTTTGGACCATGAGGGTATGATGACAAAATTTTAATTTAAAATTGAATTTTTGTTATTATTATTACTATTACTATGGGAATATAATTTATTTAATTAAACTCTAAATAATAAAGCAAAACTGCCAGGTGGTGGTAAATGACATAATAATTAAGTCATCAAGTCATTTATTCATTCATCTGAATCTTCCTAATGACTGATTCTTTCAGTAGTGAAGTAAATGGTTCTTTATGAATGGCCCATTGAATCATTAGACTTGTTCGACTGGAAGCGGATCATCATTTTCATCAGAGCGATCGGTGTGTGACATAGCGAGAGCAGACAACTCTGCATGCTTTTAAATCGCTTTCGCAGCACTTTGATGTCATACACCGATCATACACCTCAAAACCAATGCGCCTATGGCCTACGGTTCAATGCTAAAAGATTCTCCCAATTCATTCAAAACATGTGTGCCATAAAGGGAAAAGTTCTGCTTTGTCTTTACCTTTTGTTGGAAAAACTAAGCAAAACAGTTCTAACTACGTTCTCTTATATGAAACCTATATGAAATTTCAGATGACACACATAGTTCTGGGGCGGGGCAAGTGCGTTAAATGTGTTAATAAATGTAGCACGTTATTTTCACTGTAATTAAAAAAAAAACCTTTTAAAAACCTTTTATTAAATGATGTATTTATATTCAAGTCAGTGTGTGTACGAACTGCATTGATAATTTAATATTATAGTATGTAATGAAAACTGCATAATAAAATTCAATGGATTTATTTTTGAGCAGATTATCCAACTTTTAATACTCCAACTGATTGCAAAAACCACAAAAAAGTAGCTCCAAATGACATTCTATTCAGAGAAACTAAAAACATCTCCTTATAGAAGTGTTGCTCTTTTTACCTCGAGGTGCAGTGTGAAATGACACCATCAGAAGGGAATACAAGAGTGAGCAACGGTAGTTTTTGTGATAGCACAGCGATAATTATTCAAGCCTTAGGAATCCCTCGTTAGACAGGCGAACCATCAATGAGAAGCACACCACAGAATCCGAGACTTCCCGCAAAACACAAAGGCAGAAGACAACAGCATCCTTGTTAAAACCGAAGTCAAATGCAAATCAAAGGAACGGCATCTCGACAGGTAGATTACCGCACAGGTCACGGAAAACAAACGCCAGCTATCGCAACCAAATGAATGCCTTGACTTCCATCTTGAATGCATTCTCTTGATTAGTATGGGGCAGAGGCTGTTAGGGTTTTTGGCAGGAGCTGAATTAAATGTAGATGGGAGGGTGTGGAGATGCTCCAGTCTGAATAACTGCAGATGCCAAAAAGAGGCAGGCAGAGAGGGAGGCATATAATCTAAGTCATTATCAGACCTAAATGGACAGAATGTGCAACCATCTCAAACGAACAAAGTGATTTCACAGATCACTGGTGCCCTTTTCTGGGGATGGCAAATAAATGGCGCCACTATATATTTTTTCCCCCCACTGTGTAAGTTCTCCGTAGTGCAGCTATACAGAGAGCAGTGACCTCCCATCAGGGCAACCCAATCATCTCACACCGCACCTAAATGGAGTTCAGTGATGGAGGTTGTGCTGATGAAATACTGGGTGTAGCTTTCTTTATCAATAAAGGGATCGTCCTGTAGGGTGATGGTACGGCCAATAATGGGATGTGCATCTAGTGCTCGGTGCATCAACAAACTCAGCTAAAGATATAATGACTTTAGATGAGGTCAGGTTGCTAGGTTATGGGAACAGTTCACATAAAAAAAAAGTGTCAATGTTATTCCAAACCCCATATATCTTTTGTTTATGCTGTGGGACACAAAAGGAGATTTTTTTCTAATGTGCTGCTCTTTCCAATGCATATACAAATACATAATAAAATGTTTGAATATTCCTGGTGCACAGCCTTGTACGGCTTAAATTACTTTTATTACTCATCAATCAATCAATCCATTGGGCCTTAAGCTAAACCCGAGCTAAACGAATCATTCTGTTTTTTAATCTGGATCAACAGATTCACTGAAAAACAATCTTACTCAATATGATTTTGTCAAATCATAAAGACATTGCAAAATCTGAACACGGTCAAACAACAATTGGGTTCACTGCATGATGCAACATGTTTATTTTGTTGATAAACATTAACTGGTATCAACAATGATATTATTTTCCCCATTAACCCACTAGAGTAAATTACTTAAACCCACCTTTTGACACAAACAGATTTTGATTCCAGAGTAGATCAAATCACTATATCTTTTCATGTTTTTCTTTATTGTCCTGGGGCCTCATTTATAAAGTGTGCATACGATTTGATCTTACACTTAAACCCACGTCAGTGTCATATTTAGGGTCTTTGATGTGGAAAAGTGCTTGGCGTCACCTTAAGGTCTGAGCAGATGTACACACTTTTTGTTGTCTGAGTATCACAACCTAGGCTCGTTTGAAATACATATACAGTACATACAAATGGCTGCAGTATCCAGTTGAAATGAACACTGGCAGTAAAACTCCCACAACTGTTTCACACAAAAGTATGATTTACAGGAAATGTTTTTTTATTAATTACAGAATGTTATGTTATGATTTCAAAACATTTTTAACTGATAACAGTTCAACGGAACGGATCAAATCAGAATAAGGAAGTAAAAATAGCATGGCTGCATCAGCGCATACATTTTTAAATAACATTTGGATTTGTTAACACTATCAGGCAAGTATAGGTTTGGGTTTGGTGTAGGGGATATTTCCAACATGATAGAGCATTGATCTATAGTGCACTCACCGGATATTTGATTCTAAACGGCCATAAACCTTACCTCAAGCAGCATTAGAAAAACACTGCAATACGTACCTGTACCAACACAATACAAACATGCTACAGTTACGTATTAAACATGTGTTTTAACACCACTCTCTGGACATTTCACTTTGAAACTGCAGCAAAACGTGCCATATGCGCGTCTCCGTTCACACATTCATTCTACAAATCTCAATACGCATATCGGAGAATACGCGTATCTGATAGTATGATCAAATTTCTGTGTACTGTAATATAGAGTATTGAAAATAAATTGCTTAAATCTTTATCCAAAATAGAAGTTAACACCTGAAAGTTTCTCACTGAGAAGACTTTTGTCCACACACTGTGCATGACTTAGTTAAAAGCACAAACTGTAATTGTGGATACAGAGTGATTTGACCCATTAAAACAAGGGCACAAAGTATATGTTTTTGATATCCCACAATTCAAAAAACGAAATAAATCAGCAAAGATATTAGCACATGGATGTCTGAAGGCATTTCTACTAGTATTATCACTGCCAGTAATTACAGACTCGGATTGTAAAGAAACATCAAACCAGCCCACCTTATTATAAAGCATTAATGAGTATTCACAGTAATATCTAATTCAGCTGATTACATTATCGCAGATATGAATGTTGATGAGAACAAATTTAATTTGCTACTACACCACATCTAATCTGCCATGATTAAGCTTTATTAGAATGTAAAATGAGCACAGACGACCATATATAATATTTTCCAGGGAAAATTAAATATTTTCTTTTGTAAATAAATTGGCAATACATTTTGCCTTATGCCTCAAATTGGGAACGTCCTTTAAAACATATGGTCACGGTTAATGATGAGGTATTGGGTCACTTTGCATTGGCTTGAAGTGAATAGAGGGTTATGCAGTCATTTGTTGTGCTATGTAGCAACGTTGTGTTTCTTTGCACTAAGTATTGATTTTTTTTCCTGACATCATTTTTTAAAGTGGTTTCTGATCCCCTTTTGTCTTTAGAGCCTCATGTCTCAAAGCTTTCAAAAACTGCCAAATGCTTTGAACTCTTGGTAGAGTCTGACATGTCTGCAATGGCAAAACAGAGTGTCCAAGTAGACTTCCACACCTACAACTGATGCTTCCAACAGCACATGATTCATTGATTGGGTCCGAACATCTAATGTCATCCAAGAGGAATGAAGATGTAAACCCTTTTTAGGAAAACGTAAAGAAAGGTTAAATTTGTCAAAATGTACTTGATAAGAATGACAATTCTCCAAATCGCTTTGGAGCCACCAAAGTGATCATACTGATCTGACGTCAAAAGCAGGAAGCAGGGTCAATTTATTATGCTGTCTTATATTGTATTCTAATATATTATTACTACAGGGTTATTGAATGCTTGAATCTGATTGGTTGATGAACATACAAACAAGGTGTGCAGTTATTTTCAGGGAAACATACAGTATGGTGAAAAACCAAGAATGTAGTGCTAGGCTCATATCGCTTTTGCACAAAATAATTTCAATTACTTCAGATGCGTACGTAATTATTAATTCTACTCACAAGACTTTTTAAGGACAAAAACCTGATTAATGTTTTTATAACATCTGAACAATGTCTTGGCGTGTTGTAATCGCAGTATAAGCAGAATAATTGACTCTAGTAGGCCGAATTATTAGAAAGTAATGCAGTTTGTATTTTCTAATAATTCAACAGACCACTTTTTATTACATTATATTAGAACATTTCACACTTTTCAGAGCATCCAAAAAACTGTCACCAATAAAACATCTATAATACACTGTATAAAAATTAGTCATTTAACCCGATACAGCTTGCGGTAGCACAGTTGACATATATATATGTTTGCCCCTCGCAAAACTACATTTCATAAAATATGTAATTATCATATTACTAAAAGGTTATTTGGAAGTACAGTGTTATTGACCCATTATGTGAGGAGTATAAAGAATACTTTCTCAAATGTACTAAATCTCAACTTTAAAAACATGGAGCAGGATGTTGATCAGTGGGCCATAAATGCCCAGTGATGTAATGTCTGTGGTCCAGCAACGGCATCATTAAATGTCTGCAGTATGCGGTGAGTCATACCAGCTGAGCATTTAAAGAGCAGTCTAATGCCTTGCAAATGAGTAGGTAAGTCTAATGATAAAAAATGGGGTTTTCTGTAAGAAATGATCCAAGGCACACACTCGCCTTCTTTTTTCCGGTGACCAAGTGTCGCTTCAGTCCTCATTTTCCTGCAGCTTTACTGGAAATGATTGGATTAGCCATACACATTTCATCTCCAGCGTGTTCACATTCTACCGCAATTAGTCATTCTGAACAGACAGGCAGCAGAATAAAGCCACTGAGCCGCAGTCATCACAGCCACTCTTATCACACGAGTCACACCAGTTAGGAGAAATTTACAGGGCTGGAGGTCCTGCTTAGCCTCAGACTAAATGGAAGACAAAAGGTTTTAGTTGTCATGACAATTAGATGGAGTCTCAGAGCTGAGTAGGTTTTGATTGCCTGAAGTTATTAGCTGGCGGTAATTAAGTTTGCATTATTCTCTCCCGACAGCAGTTTTGCTTCAACACTAGTCTGTCCTCTGCAAGCACAGCCAATGCATGGACCAAATCCCCTTCTGCATAATGGCACACTCTTTTTCTTTTTATTCATATGACCCTTTTCATCTAGGAAAAAACAGGCACTTTAAATAAATCTAGCAATAAACGGTTGATGTGAAGAAAACTAGATGGAAAAGGTCAAGTCATGTTCAATAGCGTGACCTGAAACTGAAAATGTTTGACATTCATGACCATAAAACTACTTTGATATTTTTGTTTTTTGCCATGTCTGTTCCAGAATAGTGCACTTGCTGCTCCCCAGTGTGCATTATGGAAAATATATTAAGTATGCTGTAGTGTCTGTCCCCTTTCCTGCTGGGAATATTTATGTGCATGATGGGTATAGTAGCCCAAGGAGAGTTTGCGTCATGCTTCTCAATAATGTACTAACTTTTTTGTGCTCCAAAAGAAAGTCATTCAGGTCTGGAAAGAGATTTATGGTGGTGATGAAAATAAATCAACATTTTAGTGGAATCCAGGTGTACTTTCATTGCTGTTGAAGTCTATTGCTGTCATAATTGAAACATTCAGGTATTTGATACATGTGCAATTGTGACTTGTGGAGACATACTCCACATGAACGGCTGGAAAATCACTGTATTTCTAGCGATGTTTTTGCTTTGAATGAAAAGACAAAAATAAAAAACTTTAGAATTTTAAACAATAAAAAAATAAGGCAAAATGCAAATTTAGACAAGTTAGGAAAAATAAATTTCATATATTAAAATAATTTTATATTATAGTTGCTATTTATAACAAGTTACAGGACAACAAGGTGAAGAAAAATCAGAGCACTTGCTGAATATTCAGAACCATATTTTTGATTAATTTCAAAATCTTACTCATGCTTTTTCCATATTTCTATATTCTCTCTTCATACCAATTAAAGGCAGCAGAACAAACCTTGCTCTCAAGGACACCCGACTCAGAAAGGCAGCACTTGTCTGCACTTGTAACAACAGCCACCTCCAAAGTCTGCCTTTCCCTGAAGCAGCAAGCAAGCAAGGTGGTTTTTCAGGGATACTTTGTGCTTTCACAAGACGGGGCGACTTCAACTGGAGAGCTTACCAGTCACACTCGACTCTGGGAAAGCCTCGGCCCCCAGGTAGAGTCATGCAGGTGGAAACAGAATATGTCAGTGACTAGATCATACTAATGCAAGCCACCCTATGTCCTCTCATTTCTCCGAGGGTGCAAAGCAATAGTCGGCTGCAGCATACAAAGAGGATAACAGAATAGCTCCTATAGCGCAAGTCACACTAAGATGACACATCGGTGCCTCCACACACTTTTAGCAATGCAGGGACGTAGGTTCCCTTCAATCAAAAGCACAACGCCACCGCTGGAAAAACGGCAGTTAATTCACAGAGTCAAAACGTCAACAGGTGACCCCAAAACACCTCCATTGTTAACGTCTATCTGAAAAGCATGCTTTGAAGTGCCCCAGATGGTGCTCTGCGTTATTATTCATGCTTGTTGTTTGGGTAGACGCATGACCTGTAGCTACTGCACAGAACTGCTTTGCGGTGAGTGTCAACAATAAACATGTGAGCATTGCTTTGCAACTTCAAAGCCGCTGAAAGTCTCAGTACACAGCCCCCATCCCCTAAAGAGTTCATTTAAATTTCGCCTGCTTCTCTTTTAACTGCAGCGCAACAAAAAGCTTACCAGAGCTCTATATTTGTATTGCAGAGGGTTTGTTCGGGAAGAAAAAGAACAGTCGTTGCAAACGCTAATTAATATGATTCTTTCCTCTTTTTGCAGAATATTCTGTTTTATTTTTTCTTAATTGATGCATAACTTTAAAAAGAGCATGCTCAGCATGGGTTCATTTGCCGTATATAAAGGTGTGCATTATGTGTATTGTTCCCTTTGCTATTTTACAGAAATTACAGACCGTTCTTTTGTGCATATTTTTTATCCCCTGTGACTAACTGCCTCTACTTATTTTGTCAGTTAGTGCACATGAATGGCCGACAGTGGCACCGAAGGATCAGGGATCACACTGACAGTTTGTATTTCGGCAGCAGAACCCAACGTGGCCTGTTCATTTCATGGTTGAACACCAGTAGCTCTCACCAGCCTGCTGTTCCCCTTTTGTTTCAGAGCTCTTTGCCAGTGAAATAACAGCTTTTCTTCTGAAAAAAGCTGACAAATTCTGCTTATAGATGGCTGGCGTGAATGTAAATGCATTTTCACAGTCACATTCTGACTGCGGGGAACCAAGAATTCGTTCGAAACAAACTCCGAAGATTCAGAGCAGAGGTGGCTGAAAAGGGTCGAGCAGATTACCCCGCTTACCCTTGACTGCTCCAATGTCTTGTTAGCACTAATGAAACAGATTTTAAAGGTCACACTAGCCTCACACATCATCTGTTCTTGCCAAATACTGTAAGTATACTTTAGTCTCTGCATTTCAAACCTGCTGTTTGATCAACTATTATCAAATGACTGAGTGGCCGAGAGAAAACGCCATGGGCGGCTTCCTCTGAGCAGCTGAAAGAAAGGAAGGTTAAATATCCAATTTCACTCCGTTGGTTTTTCCTTGCAGAAAGTAAATATACATGGTGAAATTGCTGCTGATGTGTTCAGCAGAATAAGAGATTGTATTCGAAGAGGAATATAGTGTTTCCTGGGGAAAAAAAAAAAATTCATTTCAAGTCACGCTGACTATATAGCCTGTACAATTGTATGCACAGGCCACAACTTTCCCCTTCTTGATTGATCTAACAATTAAATTTGTATGGCTCAGAAACAGTGGGAATGTAATAAGCTTTCTTCTAATATCGCCAGAATGACCCTTCATGCAAAATGAGCACTTTGAAACACTCAGTTCCATGGCACAGCTGGGAGAACGGGCTTTATGAAATAAAACGCTGTGACTCGTCTTCCATAAACAGAGCGTATCTTTGTGTCAGTGCACTAATAACTTTCGGCAATGCGCTCATGCTATGTAATGGGCTGGGGAAGAAATGATTAAGTGCATTCTCTTTCATTTCTCCTAACTCCGCCTCTCCAAACCACCAAGTCGAATGAGCCCGATGATTTATAATTGATGACAGCTCACTGTCTATGGGTGAGAGGGTTTTCATTAATATCACAATGAAGCCAATCTTCCAGCTCTCCTCGATTGTCTTCAGATCCCACAGAGACCGGATGTACAGCGGCAGACTGCGCTGCCCTCTATCCACCACTTCTGCAAGCAAGCCCGAAAAGTCTTGTTCCCATTTGCCATCTTTATCCAATCACTATCATTAAAGATATATCAGAGATTAATATTTCAGAGGCTTACGTAAATGCTCTAGGAGTGATGTGGAAAAAGTCATGGGAGCGTATTGAAAAGCACCAGACAGAACCAAGAAAACCTTTGAATTTCATTACCTAAGATGGGAAGCGCAGTGTCTTGGCTTTCATTATAAGACACGCTGCGTCAAGTGAGTTGAGTTTCACCAGGCAATTCAGTTAAGAAGGCATCCCACAGTTTTCAGGGAGAGGCCTAATGTCACTCCAGATATATCTTCCCAGTACAGATGGAGGACTCCATCCCGTTCCACAGATCCACTGGCAAGGCTTTTGAAGCAACCTCAGCATGGGTCTTCCTTGCATTTTTGCATAGACAGCTTACTTTCTTATCATTATCTCTAAACCAGCCCCTTAAATGAAGAAAAAAGATGGCACTTTGGCACAAACACATACGTGACTGCTGGTTTAAACTGCAATTACACCCGAAGGACTGGAAGGAAAAGCGCACCCTTAATACTTCGGCATGTGATAATTGTGCAGGACATTAGCAGAGCTCGCTTTCTCTCTGTGGCAAGGACGAGATAAGTAGCCCTGCCATGGTGTACTGTCAGCAGGGTAAGTGTGAATGATGACCACAGCGGCGCTCGGCTTAGGAACATCTCCTTCACCCCTGGCTCTGTCCCCTTCGCTGAGCTCTGAGATACCAGAGCACTGGCCTCATTTGGATGCTGGCTTCCTTTTCAACTCCCCATACCATTGCTCACCACAAAAGCAGCACACAGATCCAATGACAGCATGCTGCCACACGTGCGGTTTTTATTCGGAGCGACAAAGCTCTCCACCATCTGCAGCAATACTCCCGTTGTTACCCATATGTGGAAGTTTAGAACTTGACTTGGACCAACAAACCTAAAAGTCTAAAAGTTTTTACTTTATTTCACCACTGGCATAATAATTTGTACATTTGTAAATGCATGTGATAGTGATTCATAAACTAATCCATGCATGTGTTTGTTTTTTGTCTCCAAACTTAGGCAGAAACAACTTCTATTTCGTGATGCATGCTAGACTTCTCGGCATGAAATGGAGTCTTCTTTTCTGTTGTGGCGTATATCCAAGTCAAATTGCTTCTAAAACTAGAAAACAAATATAAGGTGGCACTTGTATTTGTCCAGCTGAAATTAGTTGAATTATTAGTTTGTTGTTGTTCGCTAATTGCTGCAAACTCCTGTGAGTGACATGATTTGTAGCTGGAGGGAAGGCATTATTATGTCCTGCTCTTGAGCTGGACCACACATCGTGAGAAAAGAGAAGTCATGTTTTTGATTAAATGTGAGGGGGGGGGGGGAGACAAATTATTTATGACAAATATTTCAATGTTCCATAAAAAAAACGAATTGTCAAACTGAATTTAATTTCACAGTAACTTTAAACCTCACCCCTTCACAATATACTGCAAGCTCACAAATGCCCACTTCTTGAAACCCAGTCAACAACAGATGGAAAGAAGCAAGCCTATTCACCAGATTTTTTTTTTTCTGATATTCCACTACACTTGTATGTGTGTCAAAATATGGAAGAAAAAAAAATATGTCTTACTTCTGTTTCATCTCAACTCCAGGGTAGCATACAATGGATTTTGAGTGCAAGGAAAGAAAACCGAATCCTTAAGGGCCTAAATACAACGAAAACAGCATAACACATTAAAACTATTGAATTAATATCTGTAAACTTCATGAGCAAATGATTACAAGGTCCAGTCAGCTACTGGCTTTCAATCCGCTACATTCAAATACAGATAAACCGGGTGTGAAAATTAACAAATCTCGGAAACCATTTTTTTGCTTCCAAAAATTATCAAATTTTGCCTTTGTCAAGTAGTATGGAGGTCTTATTAGAAGTGATTTGAAAGTTAGGCTTCATGAACTCAAGAAGGGCTCAGGCTCTCGCTGCCTGTAATTTGATCCAATTAAAAAGCTTTGATGAGGAAGCCTCCTTCAACTGTCATTGAAGGAAGATAATGGTTTGGATTTCTGTTTATGGCTCAGCTATTCATTTATGGCAAGCAGGGGCAAATCATATTTAACGGTGTCTTAAACTGAAGTTGTTTTGGGAGGAGGGGGCACGAGTATTATATTTAATCTTTTTTTTTTCTTACTAAACTCATGAACAGCATTAGCCGCAACACAATAATGAAGCACCTCGCCCCCGAAACAATCAATGAGTACACAGGGAGACGGATGGACTGTTTCACAACATGATCACACCTATCTCAGCAGCTCGAATTAGACCCATCACACTTAGTCCTCCTCTGTGGACGTGTCTTTGGCAACAAAGCATGTCTAATTCGGAAAGCCAAAAAAAAGCCAAACGTTTAAATGAGCCGGAAAATGTAATGTGTCTGCCCAAGCCTCTTTGATGGGAGTCCATTGACTCTGATATGAATGTAGGATTTATGTGACCATTTATGTATGCTGCGTTACGGCTGAAGGAGCATGGCCCTGTTCTATTACATGAGTTAACACTTCTGCAGAGATCACCTGAGACCCGCCTGACGTTTTCCCTTCCCCCGCTCTCTCTCTCTCTCTCCCTCCTACTCCTCTGCTCTGGAGTGTGCTGAATGCCTGATTTCTCCCTGACAAGATGATCACATTATCCATGGCAATTTAAATCAGATAGACACTGGCAGGTTAAGGATTATCAGACGATGCAGTGCAAGAAGGCCTTACACTAACACCATATTCTAATACGGGTGATAAAAAGACACTTAAACCCTGAGCAGAGGGGTGCTTTAAGCAAGTAAAATCTTTTAGGAGAAAACATTTGAAAGAAGTTTAACGAGGTAGTTTCGTTCAGCTATTGTAACTGTATGTGAAAATTCTGGACATATAGAATTATATATTAAAGAGGGGAAGCACCTTGAATGAAAGCATGAATTAAATATGATCAGGATGAGAGATGGAGCAAGATTAGATTCACTGTTTGCTAAAGAGTGCAAGGGTTTAGCTGGCCTTCAAGGTCAAGGTTTACAGAGCACTAACATTCTCTAGTTTGAGTTCCTGCTCGTCACAATAGCTAAAGATTTTCAATTAGGCAATAATCTTAAAAGAAAAACCTATAGGAACATACCCTATATTATTAAACTATATTGCTATAGCGTATGGGCTATATAGAGTGGAGAAGTGCCATCCAATTTTTAGTGGCCTTTTTTTTTCTCCATTCAGTTTTCCAAAAAATAATAAAATTGTATAAACCACTAAAGTTTAAAAATTAATGTACAATGCTGTGTATGTAATAGAGATGTCAGTATAATTAAAAATAATAAAAGTTGATCTAAAATTGGATTTTTCATCCAGAACACCATGATGCAATATAGACATTAAAACTTACAGTTAATCTTGCTGTGTAGTGAAAATGCAGAACAGACATCAGACAGAACTAACAATGTGCATTTTTAAACTAAAGTTAATTAATGATAACAAATGAAACCTAAAGTAAGCTGTAAAGTCTTCATGAATCTTTAGCTTTAGTATAAAAAAAATACACTGAATAAAAAAGAATATTGAAAGTTTATTCCTTATTCATGCAGAAAAAAAAAAAACAAAGCTAAGAGATTTTTTTTTAAACAGTTATTACATTACATTACTACAGTGTAGATTGAAGTTATTTTAGCCAAGCTAGTCAATTTATAAGCTAAGCAAACAGAATAATACATTTAATTGTTGTTGTTTTATCATCTCTTAGAGATGAGTCACATAAAAGGAAGTTTGTGTTGGCAATGCAAAAACTTTGAACTGCAGTAGGTGAACTAAAAAGTCACCTGGATCCAAACTGTGAGTTTTACAAAAAAAAAAATAACCCTCTCAAACAGTTTGGAATTAATGACATGGCATTCCTAGGAAATTTCTTTCCAGGAACTCTCTTGATTCATAATCCAGCTATTGACAGAGAGGTTTAGATCTGAGACAAAGGAATGCTGAAGATCGCAAATGATAGCAGTGGAATCTCCAAAGGACCCACTCAGACAAGTAGGCCAAGAGTCGACCAGACGGGGGCTTCAGCTCATCAGACGGAGGCCTACAGATACCTAATAGGGCTCAAAGAAACCAAAGACATCCTACCTGGGCTCTGACCTCAAACACGCCTTGGAACTTCCACTGAAGGCCGTGGGAACAGATTGTTTCAATTACCACAATCCTCACGTACCCAAGTCCCCCCGACACCGACTGCATCCACGCGCTAGAAAGGGATTTGGGAAGCAACATGTGGCACCAGAGCACTGGGGGCCAACGCTTTCCTACACCAATCTATATTCTGTTTGAACCCAGAGATCTCTCCAATCTAGCATCCCCCAACACTCTCAGATTTTCTTTAGATCAAACGTCTGTCCATAAGCACAGATTTTCATGGTTTTAACTTGCTCTCTAAATCTAAAGCAAAATCACTTGTGAGCGCATACATCTAAACTAGATACATTTTTTTTTTTTTTACTTATAAGCATGAAAAGGATACCTGAATATTTATCGCTGTACACTGGCTTGGAGAGCTGTGGCTGTCTAGATCATATATTTAAGTATAGATCAAATTTCATGAATTAACTGAATTATCACCGAATTATCCAAATATTTCTAATAATAAAAAAGTAATAGTAAAAGTCTGTCTGTAGTTAATGTTTCAGAATATTGTCATTTGCATCTAAAATAACTTGTTAAATCAAAAAGTTTTTTTTTAGTGTGCTGTGCTGCTTAAGACCAAAATTAATTGTATTTACTTTGTATTATTTTTAAATTACAATTGTAGCCCTAGACAGAAACTATAGGATTTTATTAAT
>JAUMHP010000043.1:7694813-7710444 GCA_032361065.1 Enteromius trimaculatus
ACACATATATAATGTAAAGAAAAACTTTTATTTTGGATGCGATTAATCGCGATTAATCGTTTGACAGCACTAATATACACACACACACATACATATATATACACACACATATACATATATATACACACACATATACATATATATACACACACACATATATATATATATATATATATATAATAATTAATTATAATATTTAAGTAATTTGCTGTGAATAAGCATTTACCGTTTTTCTGAATAATTCCAGTTCATTATCTGCATAATCAGATGCCATTCTTGTTATGTCTGTCTCCGTCACATTTACCTGAAAAACAGATGTATTTTTAATTTCTTTTTTGACTTAAAAGATATCATACCAAGCAAGTAAATATAATATAACACCAATATTACAATTCACAAAATAATAATATATAAGAACAGACTTTAACTAACCAAGGCATAATACTCAAGACCATCCTCTTCAGACATGCCCTTCCTGATGTGCATGAACAAGGGCTGAAGTTGAGTGTTGATGACATTAATGAAATCATCCAATCTGTCTGTATAGTGTGCTAGAAAGGCAACACAGACGCATCATTTAAAAAAGACACTTATATTCAACTGAACTGATAAACAATTTACAAACGCTGAGACATAGAAAAAAATAGTGTAATATTAACACTTCATAAAACCATGATTCAACAGATTTTGGCTTAACAGCAGTCAGTGGAATTTCCTTCATACCTCCATGGGTCTCACAGCAGTGTTTGTGTAAAGCTACGGCCTGAGATGCACTGATGATGCCGTTGCTCATGATGGTCTGCAAGAAGCGCTTGTGACTGTCTCCCATGGTTCGAGACATTCTGCTTAATGTCCTCTTGAGCTGGAGAAGAAAACAAAGAGTGACGTGACTGAAAATGACTTTAGGAAAAATCTTATTACTAAGACGATATTTAACAAGTCAAGTTTCGTTATATATAGTTATAATAGTTATAAAGTAATAGTTATAATAGTATCGAGTGCCAACCTCCACCAATGGGTGTTTGTCAAGGGATGATATCCCCACCAGAACGAGATTTTAAGATCTGGTTGACCCGAATATTTGTAGTTCAACTGTATATTTAAGTTGGTAGATGTTCGTCTATACAGAGGTCTTTGTAGTTTGTATAACCTGACCAGTGTAACGTTACAAAAATATTGCAAGCCGCGAGCTAAGTTGCACAGCATCCTCAATACGACATGCTACATCAAAATAAGCGTGCATTTGTCAAAGCATTCAAAGACCGACATCGTAGTCTGGACCAAACATGTTTGTATTTAACACATATTGTTACAAAGTGCTTCTTATTACATACCTGTTTTCAAAATAAGGCCGAGCTGTCACTTTGTGCAGCATTCGTGCGTTCCCCCTAGAAACAGTACTTCCGGTCACGCGGTCGGCTATATTTACACGCAGGAAAGGTTAACTTCACTTTCACAAAATTCGTTAAAAATGAAACAAGACGGATAACAGACGGATAACCCGTGTTATCTGTGTCATTCTTGAGAAGTGCTTTGCTTTAAAGCAAACTCCCAGTTTTTTCTCTTTTTTTAACAAAATGTTATTTTTTACCTTGGACTGTGTAATAAAATTTCAACTTTATCTTTAACAGCAGTAAAGATGTGTTTGACATTTCAAAACAAAGTCTCATATTAGCAGACAGATTACACTTTCGCATTTAACCAACAATTCCACAACAAATTTAAAATATAATGAAATATTATCAAAATATGCATATATATGACGAGGGGTGAATCTAATGAAGCACACTTGTCATTAAAAAACAACCTTGCTTTGATAAGATATATTATTAAATGTTTGTCATTAAAAAATATTTTAATCCATTTTATAGTACGAATGATTGAACCCTTCTCTGTGGACAGACGGTTTAGATGCAGTGAGAGGATAATAAGAGTCATAGATATGGTATAATAATGCGAAAATTTGCATTCTATTTTTGATCCTTCATAACATTTAAAATGCAAAATATTTTCCTTTTTACATCTGTTAGCAGTTACACTTGCAGGGCCTGTTTTGTCCCATGTCTCAAGATAGACTGAGCTATATGTCTTTTATTGTATTGCTATATCCAGAATATCTATTGGTCTATTGAATAAAATATATATAAATAAACATATTAGGCTATGTTTCCGCAATGTTTCCTTCCTGAAATATAAAATGAGTTTTTTGTGTGTGTGGGGTTATGTGGTTTATGAGGACACAAATTTGTATAATGACATGGGTATGACATAGGTATTACAATATGAAGGTGTTTTATGATGACATTTTCAGTGTCCCTGTAATTCAAAAGGCTTAAAAACATAATAAATGGTGTTTTTTTGAAAATCTAAAAATGCACACAGTTTCCTGCAAGGGGTAGGTTTAGGTGTAGGACAATACCACATACAGTTTGTACAGTATAAAAACCATTATGCCTATGGAGAGTCCCCATAAATCACAAAAACCAACATGTGTGTGTGTGAAGAACCTTATTGTATGTGTGACAATGAAATTACATAAAATTAAACATCTAGGCCTGGTTTCACCAATGGAGCTTAGCTAAAGCCAGGACTAGGTCTTAGTTGAGATATCTAGTCAACTTTTTAAAAAATGGCTTAGAAGAAAACATTGAGGTGTGAATTTTAACACAGAACAATGATGCTGGCATATGTTAAGATGTCAGATATTTTCAGTTGAGACAGCTCAAACATGCTGGTCTGTTGCCTAAGCCTTGTCTGTGCCCACTCCTGCTTAGAACCAGCTTAAACCAGTTGCCCTGCTTCTAGTGTTGCCAACTTCCCTCGCAACTTTGTCTTTTTCTAGCAAAAAATTTGGCAATTTTTAAAAAGTATTTGGCAACTTCTACAAAATGTTTTTGGTAAATGACTCAGACAATAATAAAGGCATTAATTTTCCATCCAAATTATAAAAAAAAAGCAGAAACCAAAGACGCGTGTGGTTACAGCAGCATTTTATTTTATGTCAGTCAGGTAGGGTAAACAGGGGCGTCAAGAACAAACATGGATAATCCAGAGGCATAAACAATATTCCAGGCAGAGGTCAAGGCAAGCAATCACAAAACATGGAAAACAGTCCAAGATCAAGTAAACAGAAAACAAACACAGGAAACGCTTCGAAATGAAGCACAAGGGAATTCAACACTTTGTGGTGAGCTGGTTTGAAGGTCTGGCTTTTATGCTGAGTGTTAATGTGTGAGGTGATGAGTAGCAGGTGCTTGATTGGTGTTGGTGTGCAGTGTATGCTGGGAGATTGAGTCCATATAGGATGTGTCCCTCTCCTTGCACCATGTACACTTCTGCCTCCACTCCACCACCCTCCTTGTATTAGGGTTGGAGCATCTGGAAGCAGCTCTTAGGGGGGGGAATTCTGTAACACATGTTCCTTGTGCTTATGTTTTTGATGTCAACTGTCATGCCAGTGTTTATATTTTGACATTGTCCCATGTGCTTCTGTGTTTTTGTTTTCATGTAGTTCTCCCATGTGCTCTTTTATTTGTATCCCTGCCCTTCTCATTATGTCTCATCAGTATTGATCCGTTCCCAGCCGTGTCATGTCAGGTGTTTTGTGTGTGTTCTGATTACGTCTTGTATGTAAACTATGCCTTGGGTTTTGTTCAGTATCTGTCGTTAAAGTAATGTCTTGTCCACATAGACTTTAGCATTTTCGTTCCTCGTTTCTTTGTTTTGTTTATTAAACGTTCACGTTTCAATTTAAGTCTGCCTCTGAGTTTCCCTGCTCTGCTGAGAAGTGAAGTCGCAACAGCGCGGAAGCGTTACAGTTAGTCTGTTGTTGTAAAAATACCAGAACCTTATTTGTGGATACAGCCCTAACCAGCCATTAGGCTGCCAACTCGTGCAAAGACACTTTCCTCATGCCACACATCCATTTTCACATGCAGTCAAAAGCACCTTTAGTTAAATCTGTATTAGAAGAATAGATTTGGTAAAGACTACATACAAATACAAAGAGGTTTGTGTTTACACTCTGGAAATCACCAAAAAGTCTGTTTGGAACATTTTTTGTAGTGCTGTGCAATGTTGCTAATCACAAACATATACTGTATGTTTATTTCTTACATGTATTATTAAGAAATGCAAACTGAAAGATTTATAAAAATGCCTGAAAAAAATATATTTAAAATGCAGTTGCAGTAATTTATGGAAGTATAGCTAATAATTCTTTCTATTCTTTCACTGTACATTGCAATTATTGTTGTAGTAAAAAGAGAATGCAACAGTTATTTACTCAATTCCTTTATTACATGATTGTATGATAAAAACAAAGCATTAAATAATGTCCAAATGCCAGACAAATGTTTAAAATGTTTTAACTGAGAAATGTAAAAATTCTATGCACAAAATTAGCTCATTTCGAATTATGTGCCCGCTACAGGTCTCAAAATTTTTGGGATGGAGGTTATGTTTGGTTATGTAGCATCTCCTCTTATTTTCTTCTACATCTTCTACTACGAAGCCAGTTGCTGCAGTATCAGAAGCATGTTTACACTTGTTCTTTCATTGTGTTTGTGGACGAGATCCAAATACATGTTAATGTGTAACCAGCCAGAGAAGCTGACTGGTTCAGCTGGTTTGCTGAACTGAAGGCTCATAACACCGAAGGCCTGCGTCCTCTTAAGGGACATGGCGTCCATGATATTTCAACAAGAATGTCAAGATTGGACTCATCATAGAACACTTTTTCACTTTGAAGCAGTCCATCTTTATAAATGAGCCTTGGCCCCTAGGACACAACAGCATGTCTGGACCATGTCAAATATGGCTTTTTCATGAAAGAGCTTTAGTTGGCATCTGCAGATGGCACAGTGGATTGTGTTTACTGATAGTGGTTTGGTTTCTGGAAGTATTCCTGAGCCCATTTAGTAATGTCACTGACAGAATCATGCTCATAAGTGATGCAGGCTTACTTGAGGGCCCAAACGCCATAGGCCACAGGCCTTGTCCCTTATGCACAAAGATTTCTCCAGTTTCTTTGAATCTTTTGATCATGTTATGCACTGTAATTATGATATTTGCAAAGCGTTTGATGTTGAGAAACATTGTTTTTAAAGTATTACACTTTTTATGCAGTCTTTCATTTTTATATTATAGAGACTCTGCCTCTCTAAGACATACCTTGTCTATACAGCCAACTAGACTAGTAATTACAGGTACCACAGTATATGGCACAGTAGTTCTATCTAAAACAAAAGATGAAGCACAAACATCATAAAGTACAAAGGAATAGTTCACCAAAAAAAAGATGTAGATAAGTTTATTTTGTCACTGGACCAAATTTTAAGCAATTTAGCATGTCATTATATGTTCACTAATGGATCCTCTTCCTTTGGGTCCCACCAGAATGAGAATCCAAACAGCTTCAAAAGATGAACTGGGTCATGTGAATTACTTTTGGATTTTGTTGTTTTAAAAACGTTTTGTGTTTGTTGGGATATTGCCTGGAGGCCATGCTGTACTGCGAAACCCGTCCTGCAACTTCATATTTTATGACATATCTTTGCCGATAGAAATCAATAAAGCCATCCACAGTTTTTAACCACAGATTTAAACAGTTTTAAGGCAGAACCTGAGTCAAACAGAAGTTGGAAGTTACCTTTTTTTCCAGCACAGGCACACACACACTGACCATACACGTATGACTCATTCGGTTTTGTAAAATAAACTTCTGTCTGACCTGCCATACTGAAAATGTGCTGGAAGAACGTACAAGCAAATCGCATGCAATTGTATTATATTTTCCGTTTCGAATTGAGCTAGGCTGGCTAATCATGTTGAAATAAACGGAGGAATTGAAACTGCAAAAAACGTAGGCTCATGCAATTTAATTGTTGCGCTTCCTTTTGTGGCCCTTGCTAAATGACTTCCTTTAAAGCTAGGCTGTCTCACACATAGCATATACAGGCACTTATCGTGCTTTTTTATCTCTGACGTGGGCACTGATGATGTGTTTCCGTGGAATTCTGCTATGTTTGAGCTGGACGTGAGACTTAGCGGGGCGCTTGTCTGGCTGGAGGCAGCAGAACAGTGGCGTGTGTTCCAGGAAACTTTGAAACGCCCTTTTGGCGACTTCCATGTTGAAAACAGGGAAGCATTTGTTACGGAACCTACCTGTTTCAGTTTGGACTAAAACCGTATTGACCTAGAAAACTCGCTTTTTTATTTTTACTTTGTGGAAGGGGCAACGGACTGTCAAAAACAGTCAAAAGGTATGAAGATGTAACATTTAGGCTAGGTCGTAGTTTGAGAGGAATCTTTTTTAATACATGTTTTTTTAGTTTTTAACCTGTACTTGTTTTAAGTATGAGGTGATATTTCTGTTTTTATAGACGTACGGGATGTTTTCCACATTTGTTAAGTGTCAGATCATCTTCACATTTATCTGCCAGGCATTTTGTTACGGTAAGCGTTTGTTTCGATAACAATGTTGTTATATATGTTGTACCCTCTGTGTGTACTTGTGTATATATAAAATCTCCATATTTATACTGCATACTGTGTCAAATGTAGCTCTGTGCAATGCTCGTTTTTGTAGCTTGAGTAGAAGTAGGTGTTACAAACTTCTCCATCGGCTCAGACTTGTTAAGTCTGGTTTTATTTATTTGTTCGTGAATTTCTTTGTTTAAAACCTGTTGATAAAAAAAAGCCGATGTGGGTGTTTTATGATAAATTGGATAATAACGTGCTCATTGGACGACGCCAGTTTTGTCAAATAGCCTATTTACTTTTACTTTTTTTATGCCTCAAAATTTACTCATGTCCTTTACTCGTGTGTAGTAATATTTTCACTTTTTCTTAAAAATCACCGTAGTGCCCACAGAGAAGGACTTGAAGTGTTTTAATGACTTTGAGAAAGAAATGAAATGCAGTCTCTCTACTGACCGTCTCAAAGGCTGCTCTGGATACAAGCTTAACATCGCACATATATCCAGCTTGTAAGTGCTTGTACAGACCTGTAGTTCCTCTATAACTAAATGCATTGCTGTAAATTTGGCAGTCAGTTGACGAAAAATATCTCTTAAATTGCAGGTTTGAAAAAATGTATACATGTGTTTTTGAGAGCAGTCATCTCAGTGATAACTGTGAGTGCAAAATTGCAGTGGAAGGATTTGTTTTAACCGAAATCTTCAATACTACACTTCTGGAAGGAACAAATGTTTTATTAAGAAAAACATTCAAGACTGAAGACTTCAGTGAGTATAAATGTCAAAAATCATTTTCTAGTAGATTCGTAGAATTCTAAAATTATGATTTTTAGAAGTGAAAAGACTTCTCACATTATGTTTTTGTTTTCCATGTTCTGTAGTCAAGCCGAAAACTCCAGTCTTATCAGTGCAAAATATTGAAAATGGAAACTTTCTTGTAACTTGGCATAACCAGTATGACACAAATGAATTTGAAGTGTTTTTGGATGACTTGTTTATACATCTGACCTATGGCACCAAAGGAGGACTTAAAAATGTAAGGAAGATAATATATGTTAAAAATATCACATGAACCCCAATGCACATATTCACTGATTTAAGATGAAGAGCAACAAATAAAACTAATTGTTCATACAGATATCTGAGACGAAGCAGAACACTGTGGGATTTCTTAAAATTGTGGGCAAAAATCTCCAGCCTAATACCAACTACATTGTGACCGCAACAGTGAGCACAGCCTATAATAATCATAGTATATCTAGTGACCAGAGCACACCTGTTGAGTTCACCACACGTAAGTCTATGTACAGTATATTTGTTTTAAAGACATTATTGCATCCTTATCCTTATCTGTATATTTATAGCTTTGTAAGTGGCTTTGGATAAAGCTTATGGTAATTGACTAAATGTAAACATATATATATTATTTACAGTCTCATCTCCAATTGAAATGGCCAAAGTGATCATTCCAGTTCTCTGTTTGAGTTTAATTTTCATCATTTTTATGATCTTCTTCTGCATTTTGAGGTGAGTTCTGTTTTGTGTTTTTCCATCATTGAAAAACAAAACTTTTTAGATGTTTGATATTCCTTCACGCATCCTTGACCCATTCAATTCTGACACGCTTTGCTTCTTTCTTACAGAATGAAGACGTATTGGTGGGACAACATCTCCAAGCCAAAAATAGATGCCAATCTTAGAGAGGAGAAGGTGGGACAAAAGTCCGGCAAAACATAAATTCCAATAAAGTTAATGATATTTAATGATGTTTAAAATGCATATCTTATTTTTTTTTCTCTCTCATGTTTAACAGAATCATATTTTGCCTCCATCTGATATGAAGTTCTCTCCAATCCATGTAGAGATCCCAACACTAGACCTTCGGGAGGATAAGAAATTGTATGTTCTTTTGTTTGTGTGTTTTTGTCCCTTTGCATCATTCTAATTCTGATTAATAATGCCTCAGCATGTTTGTCTCTTTACAGGATCTCAGCATTATCAGTAGATACAAATGATGAGAAAAGTTTCCACAGTGTCGGGTCAGCGCCAGTGGATTATGGCCAGGCTCGCTCTGGTAGCTCTGAAGAGAGCATCAGCACCAATAACAACATAACAAATTTCCACCAGGCCATGGAGAAGTTGTTCAAAGTTCAATCAGTCACAAATAACCCATTGCCATCATCCCCCTACAATCAGGTCACTACAAGCGGAACAGACACCTTTAACGGTATCAGTTCCTCAAGAGAAATCAGCCATTCAAACCGAGATTCGGGGAATTGCTCTGGCTCATCGGTTTTCAGCAATATGTCATATTGTGGATCAGCCACGGATGATTCTTCTTTCCTTAACCATCTAAGCGGTAATCATGCACGTCAGTCCAGCAAGAGGGAAATTTCAGACTCGGATGCAGGGGATAGCCAGTTTAACTCTCCCACTAATGATATTCTGGGAGATGAATATCAGTGCTTCAGCAGTGTTTCGGGAAAAAGAGATGATGCAGATGTTTCTGCGAAGCTTTCAGATGATGTTGGTGCGGATGAGAAGTGCATCATGACAAATCTCATCACCAGCCCAAATCCACTCTATCCCTCTCTGATTCTGCAAGACTCAAGTGACGAAGGATATCAGGCTTTTCAAGATTTAACAAACAGCGCAGAAGGACAGTGGAGCACGAGCATCAGCACTGAACAAGCACTTAATGCATGTGGGGCTTTGAATTTCCCCCCGAGCACGGGCCAAGATCCCACATCTGTGCAGCAAAGTTCTTGGGACATTTCTTTGCATATCCCACCCGTTATTCAAATGGACAGTTCATATCAGTGTGTTTAACTGTCCTCTGAATACAAATGATAAGCACATTTCTGAATTAACGTTTTGGTATGTAATGTCAACAGTTGATAGTATGACCAAACTTTAAACAAGCTTTGTCCATTTATTTGTTCAGACGGGGCCTTGAACTGTTGAAAAGGATGCGTGACACATTAAAATAATATCATGCGGTTCCAAATTACTTTTTTCTACGGTGAAACACAAACAAAGCAGTTTAGGGGAATGATCCATCCCAGTGAGTCTAGTTTATCTTAGTAAATTGTGAGAGAATCACTTTTTTTGGTGAAGTATCACTTTAAATCCCTGAATGGATCATGTACAGTGACTTTGCTGGTCATTCATATTTCTTTATTACTCTGTTACACACAATATCAAATGTGAAGTTGTTTCGAATTTGAAAATGCACATTTTAAAGGCTGTTTTTATTCTGTTTAACTAAGCTGAAAAACAAATAATGGCTGTTCACATTTTTAACTATCGATCTCTACAGCTGCGATGAATAAGTTCTTTGAAAATATTGCCAGTAATAAGAAACTTGCTCTTTCATCATTAAAGTGTTATACAGCGACATAAGAAAGTCATGCATTATTTTTCTTGGCATTTACATTTTTATTGTATTATGTGCCATTTGCTAATGGCATTATTACAGGCTCTACTGCTTCACTACAGTGTCTGTACTTGCTGTCTCAGTCTGTAACTTAAACTTGTCATTTTTTATAGGATGTTTTACAAAAAAAACAAAACATTTGTATATAGGATGCATTTACATGTAAAGGACACTGATGTTGCAGTTTTTTTGTCATCAACAAGACAATGGCTTAGTCTCCAAAAACTCTTACATCTTTATTAGTTTATAGACAGTTAGTGTCAGTTACTGTGCTGTCAAACATGATTGGGGTGTGTGTGTGAAACATTATTTTTCTATGCAATCTCTAACTGTTCCACCTACACAGAAACTAAAGCACTTCTCAATAAGAGCAATGTAAAATATATGCCTTTGTTCTTTGCTTTGCTAAAATAAAACATCAGAATGTTGAAATAGAGTCTGAGCCTTTCAGCTGAATTTCGAACAGGTTGTTACAGGGCTACGCTGCATGCTTTATGAACCAGGAAGCAAAATTGTTTTTCCATGGAAGGTACATGTCATAAACTGAAGTGCATGTTAAGCGTTCAATCTTAATAAATAACACTTTATGAAGGTATGTCTGAACAAGGTACACCTTTGTTCTCTCGAAAGTGATACTGTAGTGTAATTGTATGAATAGTAATAACAGGCTAGAAAAGCAAACACATTTATGACATATAAAGTTATAGCCATGCGACAGAAAAATGTTAGAACAGATGGACAGTACTAATAACCATCGGCATGTCTTTTATGATACATTTAGGTGTGGGTGACACTTGTACTTTTTGTATTGTACTGTTTTAGTATTAAATGCTATTGCTATAGATTAGTCATTTGGATGATAGCAGCACCATCTGCAGGGCATTTACATTAAAAAAAAAAAAAAACATGATTTATTATATACAAATCAAGCCTAGTTGTTTTTTCCCCTCTCACCACAGAGTAGTGGTTTTTAATTATTATTATGCAATTATGTCCATATTAACACAAACATAAACATCTCACAACAATAGTAATTGAATTAACCAAATTAAACTGAGTGCTTCATAGGTCTTTTTAACTAATTGTTTCTAATAGTGCGCAAAGTAGTCCAATATAATTTCTTTAATAAAATGTTCACAATTTTGGCTTAGCTTAAGCCCATTTCTTTACATGAATATGATATTTCCCAAGTAAAAATGATCCGTTGTGTAAGAAAAGAAGCTGTACTTGTAGAATCTTGTACCAAAAAAGACATCATATATTCCTGTTTGTATTAATGTCTCAAAAATCCACGAAATGAAGTTAGAAACATCATCCCAAAATATTGAATATACACACTGAAAAAAAAGAAGATGAGTTACAAGTTCTTTAACCACACAATCAGCCTAAAACTAAACGCAGGACGAAGCACCAAGATGGCTGTCATCTTTATTGCGACACCAAAGTTTGCCCAGACATGTAAGGGTAGCCACATTCAACGATGCTACTGGGGTTAGGCAAGTCTTGTAGACTCTCATCACTTGAATTCAAACAGAGCATGACTGTGGGCATTTCATGTGTTTGTGAGTGAAACCGTTTGAAAATCGTTAAGAAACTGTTTACTGTCAGATAGGCTTACTGAGAGTATGCATTGCATCGAAGGTCGGTTACAGGTCGGTCACAATGTTTTGCACTGTTCTTCTGAGTCAGATCATCCTCACTCTCTTCTGCCAGGCGTTTTGTTTTGGTAAGTTTACTTTTGTGTAGAACAGATAACGTTACATGGGCTAAACTGCATGTCACAGTTGTCCAATGTAAGATGTGTATGATTGGAATACCATTTAAAATACCATGATCAGTATATATTATTTGGACATGAATTGTTACTTAATTTCCTTATAATTAATTTTGGTACATGAATCTTTTGTACTTTTTAAACAGTGTTTTACTGTTCAAACCATTTTTACTTTTGCAAAGCAACTTCTGCTGTGGTCGTCTGGGATTGATCTAAGCAGGCTTTTATTTTCCTTTCTCTGTAGCGCCCACTGAGGAAGGCTTGAAGTGTTTTTATGACTTTGAGACAGAAATGAAATGCAGTCTCTCTACTGACCGTCTCAAAAGCTGCTCTGGATACAAGCTTAACATCGCACATAGTGTGTAAGTGTTTGAACGGGCCTGTAGTTCCTCCGTAACTAAATATATTGCTGCTCATTTAGCACTCAGTTGACACGAATATCTCTAAAATTGCAGGTTAGAAAACTGTACTTGCTTCTTCGCTATAAGTCAGCACAGTGATAACTGTGAGTGCAAAATTAAAGTGCAAGGGTTTGTTTCAAAAGCAGACTTCAATACTACACTTCTGGAAGGAACAAATGTTTTATTAGAAAAAACATTCAAGACTGAAGACTTCAGTGAGTATTAATATTGCCTACAAATTACTGTTTAACTGTTTTGCAATGTCATTTGTAGAATTTACATGCTTTTTAGTTCTAAAATTATAATTTTAAGAAATTAAAAAGTTTAACCTGACCTTATCTCACGTGTTTACATAAGTGTTTGTCTTTTTTCGTAGTCAAACCCAAATCTCCAGTCTTATCAGTGCAGAAGACTGAAAATGGAAACTTTAATGCAACTTGGGATGACCGGTATAAAAAAAGAGGTTTGGAACATTTGAGAATAAATGTGACCTATGGCATCAAAGAAGGATATGAAAATGTAAGTTTAATATATAAGATAAAATGAACCACATTGATCAAGTTTTTTTTTTATTAATGCATAATATAAATTATATTATTAAATATAAAATGTACACACACCAATAAATCATTATGTATGATATATGAACTAGAATATAATTAAGCCCTCATAACGGTGGCCAGGCTGCAAGGCGCTGAATTGACAAGGTGGGGATAGATCACTTGGGCTATCTGGTACCATAATGTCATGGGCAGGTTCTCCAGTTCCTGTACACTGAGGGGTGGTGGTGATGTACCCTGAACTGGCTTTTCAAATAGGATCATGTCAGGAGAATTTAGAGGTCAAGTTATTAACAGAAATCTACCATCATGCTCCTTGAACCACTCCTGAAATTCTGGCAGTATGTTTCTTATGCATTGTCCTGTTGTTAATAGCTATCATATATATGTGTGTGTGTGTGTGTGTGTGTACATATATATGTAACACATACACTTGTATATGACACTGGACCACAAAACCAATCATAAAGGTCAGTATTTTGAAATTGAGATGTATCATCTGAAAGCCATTGATGCATGTTGATGTATGTTATGATAGGACAATATTTGATTGAGATATTTGAAAATCTGGAATTTGAGTGTGCAAAAAATATACCATGATGTTTTAGAGTGATGTACAGTGCTATTTGATCTCCAAACATGATGTGAATTATGGCATCCAAAGAGTACATTTCTGTCTCATCTGACCAGACTATATTCTCCCAGTATTTCACAGGCTTGTCAAAATAATGTGTAGCAAACTTTAAACAAGCTTCAACATGCTTTTTCTTCAGCAAAAGAGCCTGCATACAGGCCAGTACTTCATGTTTTCTTTGGAACAAGTGCACACGCTAATTCCAGGTCTTTCGGAATCTTTCCACAAGTGATCCTTGGCTCTTGGACATCTTTAAATTCTTTAATGTAATTCTTTTCACTGCTCTGTCAGAAATCTTGCGAGGAGCACCCGGTTGTGCTTTCTTCATGTGTCCAATACTTCCTTCCTGTCCCACGCCACTTTATTACACAGGACTTGGTTTCTGAACTTATTTTTGTTTTCGTATGTATTTCATGTCAACGGCACCTTTAAAACATATATTTAATGAGAAAAATGGTAATGTGTTCAATTATATATGTGTGTGTGTGTGTATATGAAACTGATTTATCTGTTTTTGCAAATAAACTTTTCATATATGTTTGTTCATACAGATATCTGAGACGAAGCAGAATACTGTGGGATCCTTGGAAATAGTGGGCAAAAGCACAGCCCATACTAATCATAGTATATCTAGTGACCAGAGCACACCTGTTGAGTTCACCACACGTACGTCTATCTATATTTGTCTTGAAGACATTATTACATCTGTCTTAATAGATCCTGATCAATTTATACATCTTCTACAGCTATATCAACATGTGAGAGAGCCAAAATGATCATTCCACCTCTCTGTTTTGGTGTAATAATCATAATTTTATCTGTTTTCTTTTGCATTTTGAGGTGAGTTCTGTTTTGTGTTTTTTCATCATTCAAACATTTTTTTGCTATTCCTTCACGCATCCTTGACCCATTCAATCCTGACATGCTTTACTTTTTCATTACAGAATAAAAACAAATTGGTGGGACAAAATCTCCAAGCCAGAAATAGATGATCTTGGAGAGGAGAAGGTGGGAAAGAGATCTTGCAATAACCATCAATTATACTAATTATTCATCATAAATTGGCTTAAAATACATTCCTTATTTTTCTTTTATGTTTAACAGGGTCATATTTTGCCTTCGTCTGTTTTGAAGTTCTCTCCAATCTATGTAGAGATCCCAACATTGGACCTTCAAGAGGATCAGGCTTTTCAAGGCTTAACAAACAGTGCAGAAGGACAGTGGAGCACGAGCATCAGCACTGAACAAGCACTTAATGCATGTGGGGCTTTGAAATTCCCCCCGAGCACGGGCCAAGATCCCACATCTGTGCAGCAAAGTTCTCCTTTGCATATCCCACCCGTTATTCAAATGGACAGTTCATATCAGTGTGTTTAACTGTGCTCTGAATACAAATCCTGTGGTGACCTGTATAATTTTCTTTTCATTTCAAGTGAAATGTGTTAAAAAACAAAAAAAACTTTCTTTTAAATGCTGATTCTTTCTTTAGGCTCCAAAACCTTGAATTTGAAAGTTACACTTTGCACAGGAAGGAGGTTGTATAGTATCTCACGCTTAAAGAGTTTGCACAATTTGAGATATTTTTTGCAGGCTTGTGACTGTCCCATTGACTGCCAAGTACTGAAAACTTAGTCATGGCCCAGTAAAGCACGAAAGACAAGTCTAAACTTTATGAAGCTATGAGAACACCGCAGCACATTGATACTTAGTTTGTATCAATTTTTAATTTTAATTTGAATGAAAACACAGAACTGAGTACACTATTTGCGTCCAGCAGATACTGTCCAAAATGGTGCTACGTTCTTACAAAAAATGCATTTTTGTAAGACATGTTTCTAAAAATTCTTAAATGTCCTAAACTAGCAAAGGTCTAGTCCTGGCTCAATCTAATGCCTATCCGGGAAACCGGGCCTTTGTGTGTTGAGTTAAAATGTGTGTTTTTGTGATGTAATGTAGCTTGTTGTTAAGAGGATTATTTGTCTGATGATCGTTTTATACCCTACTGGGAATAGACCGAGTCTTTATACATGAAATTAAACGTGGACAAATATTAAATCAAAAGACACACTGAATTTACACACAGACTTGTATACATTATAACACATTATAATAATAATTATTTATTGAAATGCATTACAACATCAAATCAAATCCAGAAGGTTAGAACATCTCATACTGATTGTCATTACAAATGCAAAAAGAGACTTAAATCTAAACACTAAGGGGCAGTTTCCCGAACAGGGTTTAAGACCAGTCCTAGATTAAAATAAAAGAGCTGTCTAAACTGGAAAAGGCTTGCACTGAGATATCTTAAAATACATCATTGCCATTGTTTGGTCTTAAAATG
>JAUMHP010000043.1:7710544-7734922 GCA_032361065.1 Enteromius trimaculatus
GATTAAAATAAAAGAGCTGTCTAAACTGGAAAAGGCTTGCACTGAGATATCTTAAACTACATCATTGCCATTGTTTGGTCTTAAAATGCTCACAGAGAATGCATTTTTAAGACATATTTAAAATTAAATAATATATAAAAATTCTTGAATGTCCTAAACTAGCAAAGGTCTAGTTCTGGCTTAATCTAATTCCTATTCGGGAAACCGGCCCTATATGACACATCGATTATTACATAGCTGCAATCTATTGAAATGTAGCTAGTACAAATTTAAAAAGACATGATGCCATTGAAATTACACATTAAAACATACAAAATTCAGATCCAACTACAGTATGTATTTTGCATAACGTGATATTTGTGTAATGCACATTTTATTCAATGTAAAATGTCATGTAAAACTTCAGTTATTCATTTGATTCCTAATTACAGGCAACAGAATCATAAAAAAATACTAAACTGTTTTCAGAACAAATAATCTCATGTAACTTCATACTTAAAGAGCTGTTGTATCAGTGGTTTACAACAAGCAGCACTTTTGCCAAGAAGACTAGTGTCTTCAAGACATTTGTGAAAATAATTAAAAAAGGTCAGTTCTCATGACATCACTGTCTGGCTATCTAATACTTTCAGTATCTGAACCAGCTTGACTGGTAGGTTTTAACGACTTAACAACCACAAAGTGTATATAAAGTATGCTTTTAGAAAAGAAATCTGAAAGTGAGTTGGCATGTCATTAGCCTTTGAGAGTTGAAGACCCTATAAAAAGCATACAATTACTGTACACCCTGAGAGAAATGCTTTCTTGTGTTTTAGACTAATTGTTATCTATCTGCTGTATAAGAAACTTCTTTGCTAAATATAAAACATCAGAATGATTCCAAACGTTTCCATTCCATAAAGAGATGAAGAATACTTCAGAAAATCTGTTTACAATCACACACGAGAATGAGGCTCCAGTCATATCAGTAGAATAATAAAAGTTATATTTTACATGGAGCAGGTCCAATCATGGGGGCCGAAATGAAATCACAAGACCACATAATTAATAGTTTTATCTTGCTAACCCAGTCGTTATCCCACACTTTCGCTCAAGGAAAAAATAAGTCAAGGGAAATTTCACATTTGCTTTTCACCAACTTCACCATGAGGTGTCAGCACAAGACGACATGTCGGTCAGCACAACATAGCATAACCGAACCAAGTGCACCTTTAATATATGTTGATGTTTCAAATTTAATGTAATACAACTTCATCATTAAAGATGGAAAATTGTAATGCGGCTCCAACTAACAATTTTCCATCATAGCATGTAAATAAAATGTAAAAAAAATCTAAATTGTAAATATTAACAAAAGCAAAGGCACTTTTACATAAGTCACGTGTAGTGTTTTATAAGAACAACTTCATTTTGCATAAAAATAGTTCAGTAGTACACTTACTGAAATGTGTCATAAGCTAATAATCCTGTGCGTCAGCTGACATATTTTGCATCCTCTCCACCATGAAAAAACACAGCGTTCCCGTAAATCCCATGATGACCATCACGAGGAGCTGCCAGCTCAGCAGAATATAACCGCTGTAGAAGAACGCAACAGCTGCAAAAATAGACTGAGAGAGGGAGCTTTTTATTGGTACATACTGAATCAAATTCATATCGAATACACTTCATTTATTGGCCACTGCCACTTTAAATGCATTTTATTCATTAAGAAGGTTAAGGGTATACTGTGTCTGCCAAACTTAAGCGAAAAAATAAAAAGCCTTTAATGAAGCACAGAATTTTTATTTTATATCTATAATCTAAATCTATAGATACTAATCATATACTCTACTGACATAAACCAGCAGTCATCAAATTCCAAAAATACTGTCATTCATGCATTCTATGATGTACAGTAGGAATGTCGGCTATGCATTCATCTACTGATTAGATCCGCAAACATACACAGATGCACACGCGTGTTGTTTTTTAAAGATTTTAGATTTATATATACACACGTCACTAATTTATTATATATGTCAAAGCTGAATTTTCATCATCATTACTCCAGTCTTCAGTGTCATATAATCCTTCAGAAATCATTCTAATATACTAAATTGCTGCTAGGTTTCTCATTACTATCAATATTGAAAAAAGGTGTGGTGTTTAATATTTTATGCGTTTTCAGGTTTCTTTGATAAATAGAAGCAGCATTTACTTCAAACAGAAATCTTTTGTTAGTGTCTTTACTGTCACTTTTATTCAAGACCTTGATCAAATAAAATAATTAAATAATTTTAAATATAAATAATATATACTTGAGACGATTTCTTTTGCCCAATATTTTTCCACACATTACGCACGCAAACTGGCCTGTGTCTTCATTAATTCAGTAACACAGCAGCCTTGTTGATCTCAAGTAATACACAATTGAAGTAAATGCAGACTGTGGTTACCTGTATGAATTTGAATATAGCGAAGGCTGGTGCGCTCTGCTCAGCAAACGCCCGGCCCAGAATGCTGTAGAGTTGAGTGTTGAAACAGCTGTCCCCAAGACCTAGCAGGAAGCTGCACAGCAGGGCTATGGACACGCTGCAAAGAAAGTGAATAAAGGTGCACAGAAATATCAACAACGCAACACTGCACTCTTTATGAAACCAAATTTAGCACAACAGTTTATACTGGATTCAGTGTATCCATATTTATCAGTTAAAGCATTCCCTGCCAGATTTTGTGTTTTGTTTTAAATTATTTAGTACCTCGGTATCAGATATGGCTTATGCTGTGAGCTTGTTTGGAAAACCACGGGTGTATCATCTGGTATGTTGAGGAATATCAAGTAGAAGGCCACAAAGTGCACAACCATCCCTAAAAAGACAACTGATGTGCGCCTGAAACGGTTATTCTTCAGTATTAGCCCAAACAATCCTCCCCCTGCAAACCAGAGACAACATCTAATTACACTCCTATCCTATTAAAGGAGTAGTTCACCCAAAAATGTCATCATTTACTCACTCTCAAGTATTTCCAAACCTGTATGAATTTCCGTTCTGCCAAACACAAAGGAAGATATTTTGAAGAAAGTTTGTAACCAGGCTGTTTTGGTCACCAGTGGCTTCCATAGTGGGGTTTTTTCCCTACTATGGAAGTCAGTGGTGGCCCAAAACAGCCTGGTTACAAACTTTCTTCAAAATATCTTCCTCAAACAATCAAGACAGACGCTTCTGCATACTGAAAGTGCACTGACCAACTATTTCTCCGATTCCCAGCACAATGCCTGAGATGCCAATTAAGCCTTTTGCTGCATCGCCAAAGTGTGTCGTAGCTCCAATACAGGTTCCATAAACACCACTGTAAAATGACAGCTCCAAACCTTTAATGAGACAGCAGCGATCAAAACACACTCGTCATGCTCAAACGCTCATGCAGTTAATGGCTGTTCGCTTTAGTGATGCCCTTACCGCTGTATGCCATGCAGAAACTTAATAACAAAATGGTTTTTGTTTTGAAGATTTCCAAAATTGTCTCTAAAGGAGAAAAAAGTTAATAAACAGGCTTATAAAATCAAAAACAAGGACTAGAATAAATTTGCAACTTGACATTTTGTATATTAATAATTGGATTAATTCTTTGATTAATTAATTTGATTAAAAAATAGCAAATCGTGTTACAAATTAAGTCAAATGAACTTACTAAACTCTGTTTTAGCTTCCGTCACAGCAGATGTTGCTCTTTGTTTATATCTAAAATAACAATATATGACAATTTCTATCAGCTACCAATGAGTAATCAAACAAGGTGCGATCACTATTTTTTTTCCTGACAAAAAAAAGGTTTAAGAATTTATAGTTTGGGTTATCATGGTTATCATTTACAGTAATTATTGGACCTTAAAAACCAATGAAAATGATTTGGTGGATTTTTTTTTTATTTGTTTGTTTGTCTGTCTGTTAAAATGAAGAATATAAAAGGAATATTAAATGAATATTAATTATATTAATTATTATTAAATATCGGTGGGACACCGATGGTAGTAATCTGAATTTCTGGCCAGATTGAAAAGTAGAACAACCTTATTGTTGGATCTGTGAAAGGAAATGTAAAACTTCTTTGTTTTAGTTGAATGAATGAATGAGTGAATTTACTTCAGTCTTGTGGATAAAAGTGACTGGCCCTCTTCTTCAGAGAGAACCTCTTCCTCCAGACAGACCTTCCTCAGCGCAAGAAAACTCAGTGTCCCGAGCACCGAGATAACCAGCAGAGCAAGAAACATGATCTTTCTGTCTCTATCTGTGGAGGGAAAAAATGTGACAGAAGAAACAAAATAACAATTTATGCTTCAATTTTGAAATATTCGGGTCATTTGAGAGTTAGTATATATTGGGTTAGGAGAGATTAAATAAGTGCTGATTAACTTAGGTTATAAAAAAGACTGAACACAATCAAGCTTTCATCAAAACACAATTTTTAAACCATCATGTTACCTGAAATTTCAGTTTTTCCTTTCCAATCAAAATAAACGTATAGATTTCCAAACAACATACTGGAAAGAAAACACAAATCAATTTTTTCATACAGGAATCAGGGACAGTTTTAGATGCTTAAAACAGCTCCGATGATTTTACTGATTTGGTTAGTAAGTTTGCATAACTCCTCCAATGTGATTTACTTTCTTCAGGAAAACACAAAAGGAGCGCTTCGGTAGAATGTCCAAACTGCCATTTTCCATACAAAGAGGTAACATAAAAATTATAAACATTATATTAAACTAAATATTTTACCAAAAAAAATGGAACATTTTAAACCAGCTGCAAATGTATGTCTTTGTCATGAAGATTAATATGATTTGCTAAAATAACTAAAACTGAAAAAAAAAAAACTATACCGAATACAAAAGATTACTAAAATTAAAATGAAAACAAAAAATGTAATAATGACTAAATAAATGGCAATGAAACACACATGGAATTATAAAGTAATATGGACTGTGTTAATGACGTTCTTGATTTATTTTTAAAGCTTGGCAGTTTCATTTAATTAGAATTTTATTAATTAGACATATATGTATATATAATATCTCATTTTTTGTGTCCTTTCACAGAAGAAAGAAAATAGCATGAGTTTGAAACAATATCAAATAAGTTAGTATGATCTATTACAGAGTTATTGATCTGGATGCTGCTGACAAAACTATTGCTTTAACTCCTTACATTTCATATTAGTTTACCATTGAATACCACAGATGATTAAGGTTAATATATTAAAGTGATTCTCAGATGCTAATTTTGGGTTAATAGTGCATCAGGCTGATTCTTTGTAAGTGTGTTCTGTTGTCTCTTCTTCCTGACCTGCACTGCAGTAAAGCCCAAAACAATCCTGTGTTTCTGTTGATAGTGGAAGCATCAGAGTTCTCCACTAGAAAGTGCCCTTGAGCTGTCCAGAGCACTGTGTATAGAAAAAAATGGAATTAGGATGCATTTAATTATTAATGCGCTAATAGTTGTTAATGTATATATGAATGTATTTTTAATTATAAACATTTGTTAATAACCTTTAACTGTCATTCATATTGTCTGGCTATAATAGTTTCACCAGTGTAAACTAAACAATGTAACTATACTACCTTTCTTTGTTTAGGTGCAACTAGAACCTGCCTCTACCATATATTCTTAAGTGGGTGAAAGAACTGAAGAATGTGGAACATCTACTTCTGTAAACATCTGTACTATACACAAAAGACTAAATACAATGGACTGAGAAAACGTTGCAGTACTGCATGCAAGCTTTGTACTTAGTGAAAAAAAGTGAACTTACTATGTAAATTATTAGCTTGCAGGTGATGAAATATTTGATGAACTTAAAAAAACTAAGAATGCATGCGCTTGTGTGTTTTAAGTATCTACTTACTGGCTGCTCCAATGCCAATTATCACTGATGTGAAATAAAAGGACCATGTGGATGGAATGATGAATACAGCTATATAACCACTGAAAGACACACAGAAGTGAATGATACAGAGGACGCTGGCATGGTGACTACAAGATGGACATTCACAAAGAAAACAGGGCTACTTGCCTATAAAGGACTCCACTCAAGAACATTGTAAACTGTGGTCCAACTATTGCAACGATAGTGGGAGCTAACACATTGCAGAAGGAAAAAACTCCATATATTATTCCAAGGCTGTTAAAAGGAAAAGGGAAACTTATTGAATATACGATTTCAAATCTACACCGACGATTTATATTGCAGCGCCTTCAATTTCAAATTTAGCCTCTACGTCATACTGTGCGGTGAAATAATGCACCAACTGAGTTTAAGCTATTAAATCTTGATATATTAAATTGAACGGGAACAAATATGTTTTAAAACAATGGTGCAAGCATTTTTTTACAGTGCATATCCATCATAAGCATTATAAATATAGCACGTAGAAAGGTGAAGGGCTGAGATCTTACCTGTGATACCCACTCCCAGTGAAGTTAGTGCTATTCAAGCTTTTCACCACAGTTTGCTAAAATAAGAATAATAAAAATAAAAAAAAAACAATGCATGAATATTAAAATAAACTTTTTTTTGCCGTTGACCTACATATCCCTTTAGCATGACAAACAAAGTTTATGAAATGTTAAATAAACACGAATATGAACTGTAAAACTGCATGCATGTCTAAATGCATAAAAGAATTAGAACTGAAAATACTATTTAAAAATGTAACTTTTAATACATAGATGAACCTTATTGAAAATTGTTATGAGAAGCCCTCCTTTTGTGGTTAAATTAAGTTAAGATGAGTCCACCGTGACATTTGAATTTGTTTCTCCCATTAGTTCTGCAGGATAATTCATTGACTAATGGGGAAAATCAAAAACACGAGATGCGCCTGACCCAGATTTACCTCAACAATAGACTGTTTTCAGATGGTCTAACTGAAAAACCTTATTGAATGCCTTTTTATTTATTTATTATTATTATTATTATTGTATTTGTATTATTTTATTTTACTTATATTATTTTTTTAACTATTACGTCTTAGCATTGTTACAGCAATAAAACTGTGCGAATAAAATCACAATAAGTTTTTGCTGTATTCTTGCAGAAACTATTGCTAAAAAAACTAAAACTGCTGCAAACTTTAACGGCTTGCAATTCTTACGTTTTAGCATAAGCACAGCTTAAATGACATCAACAATAAACATTTCAGACATCTTTTGAAACAGCAGCATAAGGGAGCATGCACTCATGAGCCCTCGTTGCCCTCAGTCTATAGTATATATAGCATGCGATAAGAATGAGACACAACTTACTTCGATATTACCGCAGGTGGTGAAGGCTGTAAAAATCAGCAAAAATCCTATTCCCAAAATAACAACATTATACGTCCTAATATCCGCCATGTTCAGCTCATTTAAATCCTCGTGTAAGACGCCAGAGTTTCAGCCTATGTGTCTTTGTCCATGTAAACAAATCAGCATCCAGGAATGCAAACTACTAGAAAACAAGTCAAACAGTTGAGTACTTAGTGATCTACAGCATGTACATTATTGCATTATATCCATAACAGCAGTTGCATGTTAGTCGAGCGATTACAAGTTCGTGGTGACAGACGTGCACGAGCCTCGTGACCATCGAGCATGGGATGAAATTTACTGGAAAGTTATGCAAAATCCATGGGATGGTTTCCGTGACAGCTACTTCAATAGAAGCATGATAAATGCTTTCAATACAAAATGTTTCAATACCAAAATATAAAAAGCATATAGATAGATACAAACCTATGTACAGTATGTTCAAAGACTACAGAAATACAGGACTTTAATAGGTGCTGCTTAGATTTGTTGTGTAAAAATGATAATGTTGATCGCATAATTTCTTCTTTTATCGCTGAGCTATTTATGCATTTGGGTTGTATCCTTGAGGTTAGCTACAGCATTGTGCTAGTTAGTTACACATTCTGTCAATAACACTGCATCGCTACAATAACTCACCCGATTCACAAAGCCGAACTTTAACACGCAGTCTCTGTTGTTGCTGAAGCGGTCGCGCGCGATCTTTAAAGTCACCAGCGATTTGCTGAATATCTTCTGAACGTTACGATGTGCGCGAAATCATCTGTACTTGTTTACATATTGCTTTCAAGGGTTGTCGATTGTGAAAGCGCTGTAAGATCAGCAACCCTTCAAGGTAAGGCAGGGTAAGTTCACGTGTAGATCTATAAGCAATATCCACAGAGCACGTGCCAATCGCTATGATTTGGAAATCATCAAACGTTGACAGGGCTACGTCACATCTGGGACCATCATTATGCTCTTATTTTTTAGTTGCTGTAGCAAGAAATACAATTTAGAAGCAAAAACACAATAAACAAAATCATCTAAGGAGCTCACTAATTACACCACAGAAGAGAAATAATGTGATTTTTCAATAATCAGCATATTTGCATGTATGAATGTAAAGTATTGCAATGGAGATATATATATATATATATATAGTAGAAACTTTAAAAATGGTCTGTTTGCAAAGAATCATTCAAAAGTATACGGTTATTTGGGGATTTTTTTTATTATTATTATTTTCATCTTTCAACAAACACAATTCTACAATAGGCATTTGTAATGTTGAAGGAGCAGAATGCTATCGTACACTAAGTTTACTAAAGGAACGTCAATAACTTGTCCCCCCCCCCACCCCCACCCCCCTTTTTTTGATAAAAAATTAGAAACTAGACCTTAAACAAACATGTCATTTACAAATATTTACCTAACGAGATCAGAAAGGGTTAAACTCTAAATAATTGTGTTTTATTATTTACCTTGCAAACTCTATAAACACTGGGTTAAAAACAACCCAAATCGGGTATTTTTTAACCCAAGGGCTGGGTAAATATAGGACAGAACCCATATGGGGTTAACTTAACCCAAGAAGTTGGGTTATTAATTTTAACCCACCAAATGGGTTGTTTTTCTACCCAAAACTTGGTTATTTTTTACTAAAATTATGGGTTAATTTTATTTAATAAATGGGTTGTATTTTAAGATAATTTATTTTATGCCTTTTAAAATAATCTTTTAAAATGAAATATACCACATGATAAAAAATGGGTAAACATTCTATTAGCTTTATTTTTTTCATTGATATTTGTAATATGTACAATAAAATTCAATTTATAAACAGCATTCAAAACAATTTCTTTCATTTTCATGTTTGTTGACAAAGTTTGTTGGCACTCAATTATATGAACATCAAATTAAATCAAAATATATCTCAAGAACAACTATTTGTTATGAACCTGTTGTTTTTATTCTACAGTATGAACACAAAAATGGCACAGCATTTTGCCACTAAAACATTTTCACAAAAATGTAATTGATAATCACCAGTATGTTGTTTATTAAAGATTAAAAAACAACCCTAACCCTAACACTGTTTTGGGTAGTTTATATCAAAAACAGAAAATGAAGAATACATCTACCGTCCCAATGAGAGTGCTTTGTTCCAAAGATTTTCCTGCCAGGAGACAAATGCCTGGGAGTCAATGTGTCCGTTTTCAAGTGACAGTGCATAAGGTCTTGATGCTTCAGCCTGCTGGAGGTACTACACCATATTTGTTCCAACCTAAAGGACAGATAATGCAAATTAATGAATGTGAAACAGAATATCGGGGTGAAGGTATGGGTGGTGGGTTGGGAAGTTAATCCAAAATGTTTATTCAGTCAAGGGCCAGAGCTTGGATAAGGCAAATATCTGAAAATTATTATGACCCACTTTGACAGAGCCTACAGGCATACAAAGCAAGTCAAAAGAGGTTTGGTAACAGTTTACAATTTTTTTTCTTCATATTTTTTAAACAAATTTACATTAATACTAATAATGCATCCTCTTTTTTATTTGTTCATTAAATGTCTGCCACATTTTGTCAGTGTTTTGTTTAATCATTTTATAAATGTTTACATGTTGAGAAACTTGCTAAAAAAAATGCAGTTTGAAATTAGACGATGCTTCTTTTTTCTGCATTATAAACAAAAAAAGTCCCTTTGTCTTTACATCTTAAAGTCAAGAGAGTTCGACACTGCATGGATTTTTTTTTCATGAACCACTCCTCTAAGAATCGAGTCTACCCATTACATAGGACAACTGTCCTGCTTGGTGCATTGTCTTTCTCTCCTTGTGGTCTTCTCAAGCACCTCAGTCGCTTTCGTATGTTCCTTTGTCTCAATGGCTGGTCTATTATTTCGGCAATGAGCATACCATGTATCCTGGAAATACATAAAAAAAATGTATGAACATCCAATACACATGAATACAGGTCCTGAATTTCAGCATGAGTTTTTGTGGGTATTGTAAAATATCCAATACATTTCATCTACACATTGTCACTTGTCTATACATCTATACATTTTAATTTCAGCACTTTAAATAATTGTGTACCCATGTAGTCTCTGTCAAATTTAAAACTGGTCCAGTTAAAAATCACACAGGTCTAATTAATTGTCATAAAAGGGAAAAGACAAGTTAGATGTGATTACACATGGAGAACATGTCTTTATTGAAAAAACAATGAAATATGAAAACCGTGTCACTGCAGACACATGCACCACCATCGTTCTAATGACATCTGTGTTTATTAAATGCACAAATAAACCTTAGAATGACATCACAATGAATGACACAGTTGATGTAGTAATTTTTATTGGCCACCAGATGGCGAGGTAGAGCACTGTCTCAAAAGCTTCAAAGCATCAACGCAGTTTGTTGTAAAATCCTCACTGCTTCAGAAGCTCCGTTCGGCACATCTTTACCGGGTAGAGAGGGGTGTTCCTGCATAACCGGAGGAGCTGCAGTTTCAGGACCACAGTTTTAGTACCGCAGTTCTAGGACCCTAGTTTTTTTGGTGACAGCGCAATCTAGCGACCGAGTGATGTAATGACGGCTGCTGTTTCAAGACCGCAGAGCAAGGACCCTGGTGCAGTAATGTTTGTACATACTACCGCATAAAAACAAACTCTTGAATAGTTAAAATACATCAGATGTTAATTACAAAGTGTGCAATACCTGCTTTGAGTTACAATTTAAACAAATTATAAATATTTATCAATTTAAAAAAAATGATATACATTTTTAAACAATGGAAAAGTTGATTAACTAAATCTAGGTTTCTTGAATTATGCTGTATTGGTTAACCTACTTAAATTTAACTAATAATGCAATCACTAAATTACAGCCAGATATTTTGAAGGTTGTAAAGAGACAAGACAATACTCAAGTATGATTTCAGAATATTTATTATTTATTCATGTTATTTTTGCAGAGATTCTCCTTTTCCATTAGCCGCTGCAAGGACAGAATGGCTCTGTGCTTCAACTCCTGAGAGAGAAAGAGAGAGAGAGAGAGAGAGAGAGAGAAATAACTAACATTTGTTAAGCATGTTCAGCTATAACATATATGTCTGGCTTAACACAGCCAAACTGAATATTCATGTTACTCTAAGTGCAAACTGCAAATTTGTAAGTATATAAGAGCAATACCCACCGGCTAAATGATCTTCCTTCTTTCCTCAATTGTTTGTCAATCTTTCTGTTAAATTCTTCCACTTCACTGAAATAGTTATCAGAGACAAATCACAGTTGTGTTAACAAAAATACCACAAACAAAAGGGTGCAATGGGCATTATGCAAAAATAATTCATTTTCTACTCTGACCTATATAGTTATAATCCGGACCAGAAAGGAAGATCTTCTCAGCCTCCTGCAAGGAGACATTCCATCAAACAGCCAGTGCATTTATAATGGCCTATGAAAAACATTAATATAAATATACTATTAAACTAAATGGGTTTGACCTTGCTCAACTGTTGAATGGAACAAACTGAAACTACAGAACGGGCAGTTAAAGTCATTTTCATTTTGGGAAAGGCTCTCCCTTTTTGGATTGTTATATGCCTCTTGAAAAATAAAAAATTGTTCAAATATTTTGAGATCATTTGAAGGAAAATATCCATAGTGTGTTTTTTAATCATCTGCCTTACAATGAGTCTTACCAAATCCATAATATTACTTCATACTAGCCATGCAGAACAGATTAGGCTGAACAGTAACAAACTATTAAAACGCCAATGCCAAAATTACAGGCTGGTAACACATATCATAGTGCAACCAGGCAGTCAGCACAGTTTAATTATGAAATATTTAATACTTAAGCAATATGGTAAAACAATCAGTATTAAACACGTTTTCATACTAATAGAGTAAGCTGAAGGTAAATATTACAACTCACGTCAGCATGTTTTTATCATCTTTTTATTAATTAATGTGATGGTTAGATTTATTATAGTCATTAAAACTCAACAACGATTTATTAAATAATGGCCACGAATTAAAAACGTCGTATTAATTAATAAAACTAACACACGGGAATTAATTTGTAATTTATAGTTATCAGCGCTCACGTTGCACACTGTTTAAACTTTGCATGGTTTAAACTTTAGAAAAAATAAACCTTAATTGAACTCACAGTCCGTGATTGCTGTCCGTGCCGTCCATCTTTAATCATTGTTTTTGGTTATCCAGGTCAGTGGATGGCGCTGTCACAAAAAAGTAGGGTCCTAAAACTGCGGTCCTAAACTGAGGCGCCTCCAGTTGTGCAGGAACATACTGTTGGAAGACCGGGTAAGGTTTAACGCCAGTGTAAACAATGATCGTTTTTATTATAAACGCCGTCTTAAACGAAAACACACTGGTGTTAATGGAGCACGGTAAAGTTATGTCTCATTTTGGATTTAATATACACTTTATGCAGAGGGGATTGTGACGAGTTTCCGACTATACGCTCTACTGCCAAGCTAGCAGTTTCCGGTTCCGTATTTACATCTGACGCTAACCCACGCGATAACCTTGTGTATGGCGCGAAACTTAACAGTAGCAAACAGTTTTAGTTGTTCTTATCTCTAGTTTTTGGCAGCTTAACCATGGAGTAAAGGTTTTCCGATACCAAAAGCTAATGCGACCAAGATCGAAACAGCCAGATCCATAACAATGTGCTCAGAACATCTGGATCTGTTTCCAAGACAAGTGTAGCCAATCCACATTCACTCAAGTTGAGCTCATCCTGAGAATTAAAACAAAGTAAAAGCTCCTGCATTAATACAATATTCACAGACTCGCTGAACCAAAGCTTCGTCATACACACAGAAAAATGTGTAAACGTAAGGAGAATGCTTAATTGATATGATAAAATGTAAAAAGCAATATAGTTATCGGAGCGATTTTTTAAAAATGTTTTAAAAATGCATTGCTCTGTATATTAATTCAATTAAATTTTAAATTTGTTGCTGACAACACATCACAAACATGCACGTTGTTAAAAAGCACAAATGCAACAATACAAATTCGCTAGAGATTTTTATTTAAGAAAATGACTTGCTGTGCTGGAACTTATGCGGCTTAAGCAATAAAATACCTAAGAAAATATAAAATTAATAATAATAATAAAAATGTTCATATCGGCATGACATTGAATATAATAATATGGATAGCGGGTATGGGACAGCGCACTCGACGCGCTTTGTGCTTGAGCCCGGCGTGACGTGTCTGTTTCTATCTCAGGATGGCCATCCTAAGTTTACTAGAGAGTACTCCAGCCCCAGTTTGCGTGCAGGCTCATTTCTGAAGACTTTAGATGGCTCCAACACTCACAAACACATGTTGTATAACATGTGATACACCCCGTTTTACAGTATGTACAGTATTTGAATATTACGAATGTTAGGCTATTTTTGATACTTTAGATACTCTGCACAAAGCAGTAGCTTATTTTACGCATTTCATAAAACATGGACAAATAAATCACCATTAAGAATTAATATAAAATGTTTTTCCCCTTTTTGCCCATTACATAGTAGCTAAATATTCTCTTTAATCGCGTGATGCAAAGTAAGACCATTCTGGTACTGAACTTTTGGAAAATCCTTTCCTGGCTTCTTTAGCCAATCCTAAACTGTTTGTGAATCAACTTTACATGTTCACGTTTTAATAGCATGTGTGTGGCTGTGGTTAGCCAGATCACAATTATAGAAAGATATATTTTTTGACGATTTAGGTCTAACTCTATGGCTTTATGATAAAATGAGGGCAATTAATATCAGCAGAGGGCAGCACCGCCCAGCAACTTTTACAGAGTGGAACACATTTGGGAAGATAATGTGTTTTCTGTGGCTGTGCGTCTTCAGTTATGAACAGTTTATCAAGATTAATAAAGCACGACTTGTAATGCATTTGCACAACCTTTATTCTCTTTATCTGAGAAAATAAGTTACTTCATTAAATCAGAGATAGGCTACATCATTACATTAAATTAGATCTTAGGTATTTCACTATTTTAATTAACCTTACTAGGTTACGATTATTAATTGAACTTAAACCTTTTAAACAGAAAATTAAGTTACAAAAATAAATGTGCACACAAATATATATTTAATAATAATGAATTAATAAAAAAGGGTATGTGGGTATTTTAACCACATCTTAATAATTACCTAAATTCTAAAAAGTTTTATTCATACATGTTTGAATATTTTCCATTTTCAAAAAAGTGCTACATCTAACAAATCCATAACAAAACTACTTTTTGTTTTGAGAAATATGGTAATAATGTTGAGAAATCCTTAGTTCAGCTTAAATACAAGCAGAAGATTTAACACAAAACACGAGTAAAAAACAAAAGCACTGGAGGGTTTGTTCCCAGTCATTATAAATCTATTACAGAACAGCTGGAGAGCTCACTTTCAGCCATTACAAATCTATTACAGAACAGCTGGATGGTTAATTCCTGGCCTTCATAATTGTTTTACAGTGCAGCTGTTCTACTAAAATCTCCGTTAGACGGTCTGGCTTTACAGTAAAAAAAAGGTCAATAACAAAAGCACTTCGTGCCTGACTGCAAAAAACACAGCGTTCTACTTTAAATTTAGCTTTTTTATTGTTAAACAACAAACAACTAATGTTACTGAATTTTTTTTTTTTTTTTTGGAAATTCACTCACACAATCACACACTTGCATGGTAAGTAAATACTTAAACACGAGTCACAAATGATTTCATCTGAAATATCAAGAGAATTTGTAATGTTTTTGTTAATAAATATTTTATCATTTATTTTATTAATTTAAATTAAGAATAGATTCTATTATTATTTTATAGGTCTGAGAAACTAAAAAAGTTAGCATGCTGGATGCAGGATGCCAGGTGAACACACAGTGAGAAATTAGGCTGAATTATCACAAAAGAAAAGTCTGTTGCCCTATGAAATACTTTCCGGTAACGCAGCTGAATGGATCTCAGGCATCTTCCTTCCCTTTTTCACTCTAGAGGCTTTGGACCAGTGGACATACTGAAACAATCATCAGTTCCTATAGTCTGAGGGAGAGCCACTGGGGCCAAAGACGTGCTATAAATTCTCTGGAGAGTGCAGTGACTGTGTCCAAATGGACCACTGGGGAAAAAACTAAAACTAAAATAAAATAAATAAGAGTAAGGATTTTTCCAGTATTTTGTAATGTTAAGTCTCAAGGCTGCATATCTTATTATATTGTAAAATATTATTGCAATATATAAGCAACTAATTTTCTACATCTCTTCCTCGATGTTAAGAACAGACATGCAGCTTCATAGTTTTTATGGAAATTGTGATGCATTTTTTCTAGGATTCTTTGATAGAAAGTTCAAAAGCATTTATTTAAAAAAATAAATCCTTATAAAAAATATAAATGAGTTTACTGTCACTGGCACACACCAAATTCTGCAAACAGCATTTTCAATATAAACTCAAACATTTCTCATCATCAAATTCTTTCAAGATGAAATCACCTGACCATCTACACTATTCATGTTTAGAGCCGAAGGAGGGAAAGAATACATTTACACAACAACACTGGAAAAAAATGCTGAGAAAGAACTCATGTCCAAATCTTCTATAATAATTCATTCCACAGTATGACAAGGCAACCGTAATAGAACAGCATCCTGGATGCTGGTTGTATGCTTGAGTACACTTGTCAGTCATGGTCAAGTTCGGATAATGGTTGTGTGGTAGACTCTGCTTCTTTCATAGCTGGAGCAGACCAACCTGTTTCCTCTCTCAGCTGGAGGTGAGGTTCCTGATCCACAGAGCACCCACAAATGAGCCCTTTCATTTCAGAGCGGCTTATCAAGGGCCACCACATGTGTCTGACCACACAAACCCCCCAAACCCCACACACCTGTCAGTCATTAGGCACTTTACTCTGATAGGGCCATTTGTCTTTATGTCTACGGCATGCCAGCTCACTATTGGCTGAAGCCTGGTGAAGGCCAGGTCAAAGTTCATGCAGGTTCGATAGTTTGGGCAATGACTGGCTGCAGAGTGTTCCCAGGTGAAATGAGAAGGTTTGGTTTGTGTGTGTCTATACCTTTCTGTGTTGTTTTTAGACCCTCAGTTGGATCCAAACATCTGTTGCAGCCCATTATACAGGTGACAAGAAAGACGGAGACATTTTATAAGCCACCGAAAAGAGAAATAGCCTAGTATGTGTGGGTTTTATATTTTGCTGCCATATACGGAAAGCTTGCATAACCGATTTAAAAAATCTGGGTCCAGTACAGAAATTAATCCATTCTATTTTTTTATAGTAGCTCATTATACTATAAAAACAATATATAAATGGTTATAAAAAGTCCTTTGATGGCTAATTTAAGTTATAGCACATAAGAGCAAGAGTGCCGTTTCACTCACAATGCACATAAATAGCAAAACACCCTAGGAGTTTGATTGACAGGCAATCTGACCAATCATAATGCTGAATAAGCCATTTTTGTCCAACGAACAAACAGGCTGGAAAGCATTAAGGTCGGTAGACTTGAACTTGAAAAAAGGTGTTCATTGACGTCTTTCTGCAGTTTAAACAAGGTACCTTCTGATGTTCATTCATGTTTGTTTCATGCTAAGAGTATCGCTTCAAATGCTGCTTTTACAGAGGCGCTAGTCAGGACACATTGTTATTTGAGTTTCTTAAAACACTACAAAATTTGAAAGCTAAGACTTAGTTTCACACCAGAAGTGTGTCTTGTCTGTCAGCGTGTTGTCAGTTTTTCCTTTGCTCTAATATGGTGGGGCATTTGCACAAAAGTTCAATATACGATTAAAAAATATTGTACCCTACATCATGGACAATACAGTAATTCTATTATTTTGTCTAATATTCCTCTTTTTAATAAAAATTACAAACACAGTGTTGAAGTATAACTCGTCCAAAGACAGTTTTGTTTGTGAATGAATAAGTGTTTTGAAAAACTGATTCAATTAAATACTTAATGCCCTAGTCATACACTGTCAGAAAGAAAAATTGACACAAAGCTGTCACTAGGGTGGTGAAAAGGTACACCTTTGTTCCTTATTTACCCATAAAACGTGCATATTAGTTGCTTAAAAGTACATATTATTAACTAATGTGTACATATTTGTACCTAAATAGTCAATTTTTGTAGTACTGCACCGGTGGTGATGTTTGTACATGCATGATTTTGAATAACCTGAAGCTATTTAGGAATGCAGTCAATGTTTGAAGACAGCATTTCCAAAACCTTCAGACTCCTAGCTGCAAAAACTTCATTGTATTCTGTAAAGTGGATGTTCTACTGTCAGATGATATCTTTATGTTGTTAGTGACAAACACTAATAGTAACATTGTTACAGCACTTGAATAGGATTTCTGAACTACAATCTTCTGCAATCTAAACTTGAGTTGCCATCTATTCTGAGCCAAACCCCTGCTGCCTGGGGCTGTGCTACAATTATAGCTTATTATGTGTGCGCGTGTGTGTATGGGTTTGCAGGTGATCTGTAAATGGGACCTCCGCTATTTATGGGGCCATGGTCAAAGTCTTTTGAGCCTTCTGTCAAAGGTCAGAGGTCGTAATTCCTTTATGTACTCCAGAGTTTATTTTTAGTCCAAACAAAGCTGCTATTTAGGGAATCATATAGAGGTGTCCTAGTAATTACCAGCAAGCACGTCCACCCACCATCTCCTGCTCAATCGAAGCCATCTGCTGGCAGGCCGGGGGGCGGCCGATCTGCCACCTCGCTTGTCCCTCCCACTAACACACACATAAGCGTTCAGATAAAGTGTTTACAAGCATGTTTCTTTCTGTGAGTGATGTTGTCTGTGGACTCATCAAACACCGGGGAATTGTTCCAGTCAAACATAAGTGTGGCGCAATTTACTTTGCATTTAACAAACATTTGTTTGCAGCCCTGTTCTTCATACCGAAGAGGGAGCGTTTTCATCAGTGTTGTTTAAATTGCTTAAAGCGAAGCTAAATGTTTTCAGTTTGTAATAATTAAATATTTCAACCCAATCTGTTTTTTATAAGTTCTTATATAAATTATATGGTCAGATTTGCTCTATTTACGTAATTTCTTTGTCTTGAATAAACTTACCTTTGCATAGTCAAATCCAGGTAATTTAAAATGATATGTGCTTCCTTCGAAATGACACATAACCTGCAAATAAATTCTCAATATAAATGTATTATTTAAAAAGATATCCTAATTCATGTGATTGTTTGTTTATTTAATTTTAATTCTTTTAAAAAATAAAAAGAGTGCTAAGATTAGCAGCATTTTAACCCACTGGTGGTTACACTCTACCATGCATCTAAACTAACTATTAAAATGACAAAGACTGGGGTAATTCCTTAAAACGAATGCTGACCTGCTTGGCCTCTCTTAAGGAATTGTCCATCAACCTAAGAGTATGCAACACCTTTTAAGAGTACAATATTCCTGAGCACCTTCGCAGCTAGAAATATACTGTTATTTTGTTTTATTATTATTCTTAGTCATGTGAGCATTAAACAACATTCAGTTTAATCATTTTGTAGTATGGGGGTATGTTCTGTACAAATTAATGTCCATCTAGAATGCTTTAGAAAAACACTCCATCCACCTGTGCTAATGTTTTGAGAATGCTAATTAAAGACCAGATAACACTGAATGAATCTTCTATAAACGTTACAGGAAGATTGCGTCTTTCTAACTTTGAGAAAACGTTCCCGAGTACATTCTCTGGGTTCCTTTTCCCTTCTAATACCCCTTTTTTTTCTATTTAGTCCTTCTTTCCACCTCTGTGCTCTTGCCCTACCGCACACTGAATTCAAAATGTTGTTTCTTAAATCTGCAGGTCCCTCATTAAAAGCCTCCGTGAACTCTAAGTTACAGGCTGGAGGCTTCCACACAACACAGAGTGGGTTTGCGATCCTGTCATTATAGTGACATTAGTTATACAAGAACGCAATCAAATCTCAATGACTGCATCTACAGCTTTCAAAGAGAATTTATACCAATGCAACGTGCTAGTGCATATGTGCGTTTGCACGGGTTTGAATGCTATTCTTTTTTCATCACACAATTACTAGACAATAAAATGTTTCATTATGGCTCAATTACACCTCCTGCTGGGACTTTACGGGCTCTTTGTCACCTCAGACTGGAGAAAGCAGACTTTGCCATCTTCATCTCATGCCAGGCATTCCCTGCCACTTTGCCTCACAAAACAAAAGTTTCCACCATATCGTGTGTTACCCGGCTCCACGCTTTTTTTTATACTCAAAATCATCTGCACGACACAGATTATGCTGTATTAAACATTAAACGTGCTGACTTTGTGAAGGTCAATTAAGATAGCCGGTGCAAACCTTTGTGTTTCATGGCACGTCTCATGTACGTTGCATCAAACCTCCCAGATGTGTGTTCCGCGCTCTTTTGCCTGCTGATCCCTATCTGTGAAATGAACAACCGGTGCTTAGTAGCCCAGGCTTCCGTTGCAATTTACCCATTCTCGAGGGTATTGAAGACTTGGCTTCGAAACAAGTCTTGCATGTTTCTCTGAATAAAATCTATGCTGTCACACCGAAAATTGCTCGAGACCAAACGTGGCATGCTATTGCTAAGTCCAAAAACAACAGATATCTCTCTCTCTCTCTCAAACGCCATTGGATAAAATCAAAACCACCCCGGGGTTAAATAACTGAGACTGCCCCGAACGACTAAAAAAGACTGTTTAAGTAAATATTTCACCCATACAGAGAAAAGAACCGCTAATGCAGCTACATTTTCAGCGCAATTTGAGGATTAAGGTAAAATCGTTCAGTCCAAGGAAGGCTGAAAGCTGAAATGTAATCCACTACGGGATGGGTTGTCAATAATCTCACGAGAGCTCGAGAAAAGTTCAAAGAAAGAGTCAGATTTGTTTTTTACTGATGTAGATGTACCTTGTGGATGGCATCACAAATTATAGTTTGTTGCCATGTGGTTGCACAGTGTTTTTGTTTTTTTTAATCTGAGAAAGCTTTAAGCAAAGCAAAGCTCAAGGATAAGATAACCTCCACCACGAGACATCTGGTAACACTTCACAATAATTGCTGCAAAACCCTGAAGATCTGAGAAAAAATTCCAATGTTTTTTTTTTTCTTTCTTGCTTTCTGTTTGCCTTGTGTCTGAATTTCTGGTGCTTTTCTTTAGCTTTGTACAAACAGAGCAGCGCATTTCTAACTCGATGTAATACTGCATATTATAAAATTCATTTCCATTCCAAAAAAGCACCACGCGTACACAAATCCCTCACATTACTTTGTTGTTTAATAAAAAAGCACTCTCTGATGATCTGTAGATCTTTTTATGCTTTGGGAATCCTAAAATACAATAGTAAATTTGTCATTAGTGTTGTAAAACAATTAATCGTGATTAATCACATCCAAAATAAAAGTGTTTGTTTATCTAATATATGTGCGTGTACTATACATTTATTAGATATGTGAGTACTAAATATATAAAGACACACACACATACAACGTATCTTTCAAAAATATTTACATATGTATATATTTATACTCATATAAATTATATACATTTATTTAATGTATCAATGTAACCTATTGTCCTTAAATATATATACATGCATGTGTCTGTATTTATAGGCTATATTCAGCCTACATAATAAATATACACAATACACGCACATATAGGTTAAAACTTTTATTTTGAATATGCCATTTAGTGACATATGAGGCACAAATTCGTATAATGACATGGGTATGACAGGTATTAAAAGGAGAACGATGAACATGAGATTTCAAGATGTTTATAAATCATACAGAGTGAGTTGTTTTGAGAAAGTAAAAATTCAGAAAGTTTCCTGTAAGGGGTGGGGTTAGGTGTAGGGTGCACATACAGTTTGTACAGTATAAAACCATAACACCTATGGAGAGTCCCCACTTTTCACAAAAACACCCCTGTGTGTGTGTGTGTGTGTGTATATATATGTTTAATGAACTGTTTTCCTCAATTTAATTAATTATAAATGCCTATGTATTGTAATTCTTATGAATGATTTGATTTAAATAAAATACGTATGTATTTTTTCCCCTCTCTTATTATGAAAGCACCAGATCGTCAGCCAGACTGGCATCATCTTGTTTGCCTGGGTGTCCAGATGATGCCCGGTGCGACACACAGGTCTCCTGTAGCTCAGACACCCACAGTGCTGTGATTACAGAGAGTAATGAACCACAGCCACAGGAAGGGGCACCACCAGAAGACCACCAGTTCCCATATGTGCCCCAGGCCTGCAGCTCAGCCTCCAGGATGAAACCACTGGGTGGGTAAACACAGGGGAGGGCACAGACAGATTGCCATCTCCCACAGTCCAGAGAGGGCACGGCAGCGGCAAGGGTCAGACAGGGAGGAGTTTGGCTAACTTATCTATGAGTCTAATCAGGCTCCAACCACACATAACCAAACTGTCTCAGTGTGGATGAAAAAGCACTGTTCCTTCTTACTATTTCTGTGTTTCCCCCAGAGTTACAGTCTTACCTAAACAATTCATAATAGCTGGGCTTAACGTGAGTGAATCAGTGTTTCACTCTTCACTATTTTTTTAATGTACTTTTATTCAGCAAGGACACACAGATAAAGCATGATAAAGTAATAAAAGTAATGAAGATAAAGTTCATTTGGTTTTTTTTAAAAGATTTTTTTAAAACAACAATAATAGAATAATACAATATTATTTGGTTAAATAACGGCAGCTTTGATCACCATAAGATATATATTACTCTGACATATCGTGTGTCTTCTGATGCCAATTATTTCTTTTAAAGGTGTAGTTCACTCACAAAAGAAATCTGTCAACATTTACTCACCTTCAGGTCTTTCATGAAAACAATCTGACTTTCTTTCTTTCATGGAACACCTAAGCAAGTCATTTTAAAAAGTATTTCAGTAAATAATTGCTCATATTTCAATCTGTTTCTCACATAAAGGTACTGAAAGACTCCAAAAGACGTAGATATATATAAATATGGATAATGTTATGATTTTTATGTTCACTGCAAGGACAACAGCAAACATTCTGCTATACTTTGTATTTTTTTCTCCAAAAGAAATCAAGTCATACAGATTTGGAACAACATGAGAGTGAATAATAATAAATCTGTAGTTTTTGCGCTAACTGTCTTGTGAGTAACCAGAGCTTTGTCTTTGCACCGGCTCCTGAGATTAAATGATAATGCAAGCAGGGCATTACATCCCTCTCATGGGTGAGGATTTGACATCAGACCAAAAAGATCACAAGTATGCTAAAACAGTGGTGGCAAAGCACGCAAACTCGAAGAAAATCAGACTCAAGGTGCTGCATCCTGTCAAATTAATTGTTTGGAGATGATTAATGCTAGATGCATGCCACACAAAACACTGTGTTTAACAGACACTGTGACACCTCTTCAAAGGAGTGAATTATATAGGGCATTGACGCCTGATAAATGCAACGCCAACTCAGCCCGTGGGTTTCCTAAAGTACAGCATGTATCCGTCTGTGTTGTTTTGGTTCTTTTCCAAGGGTGTGAGAAGCAGCATTCTCACAAAAGGCATGGAAGGCAAGTGTCTTCAAATCAAAAATAGGTGCTTTTAAAACCTTAAACGCTCTGCAAATGCAAATGAAAACGTTTAATGGTTGTTTTGTCCACCTGAGACCCCAGAAACACTCTTGTCTATTCTTGAAACCGCTTTCTTGGTAACCTTATAATGATAATGATGAAATGATAATGACACTTACTAAAGCAGATTTTGCTTTTTAGACAGTGCATGACTTCAGGTCTCTTTCACGTCTTGTCGCACATGATCTGAGAAATACACTTCTCAAGAGAACATAAACATTATCGGATGTGTTTCAGTATATGGCCTTTTTTGCACATTTGGTCTTAAAAGGACAGCAGACTGATGTCTGTGTCATCGATGTTAATCAAGGAACAAAAGAAAGAGAGAAATTCACCCACTGCTCTTCACTGACTCTCTTCAGTAGCCATAATAAGGATGAATCTGATTTCCACTTATATAAATAAATACGTCTGCTTTGAAAGAATAGGAAATGTTGTAAGCAAGTTATTATAAAGAATGCATATCATGCCTAATCATTGGTATTTCATTGAAAAGAGGTCCTTGTTTTTGTTTTTTTATGATGGTGGTTTGTGGTTTGGTTTTGGTATATTTTAAGTCATGTTGTGTGTCACCGCAGTTAAATCTGTGTCAATTCGGCATGTTCTAAGCTTAATATAATTCATATTGCCAGGTTATTGTTTTCCCAGGAACATATAATGCATTTGGAAATTTCAGAGAAATGCTTTAAACAAATCCAGTCAACGTTTTTGTAAATCTTATAACTAAAACTAGACTAAAACAAAACAAACAAAAATCAGATTCAAAAAGACTGTCATGTGACTATAATTTTAAAAAGACTCAGTCTTCATCTAAGCCATAATAAATGTGTGGTGAGCTGCAACTTATTGTATTAATGTGTGTAATTTAATGTCTTAATTGCTATTATAATATACAGTAAGTTATCAAGGTGTTTCGTGACTAAATGTACTATGTATGTATATATAAACATCCTCATCCATGTAGAGAGACTAAAAACCATAGTTCCAGTAACCAAGGCCTTCAAGAGTCATGAAACCCTTTGAGACGTTAGCATTTATCAAAAGGTTGCACATCAGGGAAAACAACCATAGCACTCAACATGTCTATTATTAAGGAAAAAGTTTTTTTTTGTTTGTTTGTTTTGTTTTTTGGAGCACTATGTTTTTCTAGGTTAAAAATTAATATCTAGACTACGTCACGAAGAGTGACGTGTTATTTTGCAACACAGTCTCACTCCAACTCGTCACATTTTGACGCTTCACTGAAAAAAATGATTCTGACCCCTTGTAAATGTTACATGTTTTTATCTGGTTAATTTAACTGATTTTAATGTGTTATTAAATCCTACTTATTTTTTATTATTAATTTTCAAATTCACTGCCCTTGTTTAAAGCAA
>JAUMHP010000043.1:7735022-7757105 GCA_032361065.1 Enteromius trimaculatus
TCATTTAGACTGTAAACCTGAGACTGTAACTTCCCTTGGAGTAACTGGTTGTACCTGATTTACAGTGGAGGTACATTATTTTAAGATGCTTTGAATGGATCTCATTTGATCTGTTCATACCAGACAATGAAAGGAAACTCATGTATGTCCGTGTTCTGTTTTTCAGGTTCCAGGTTGCCTCTCTTTGTACAGGGGGAGCTTCTATGGATCAGGAAGTTTTGGCGAAAGTGCATGAGGCAACCTGTGGCGACGGAAAAAAGGTAAAGCAATTTCATTGACTTGTACCATCATTTTGCAACAATCAAGAGAAGACCAGAATACAGAGGTGTTCACCACAAGGTAAGAACAAAGATTATACTTTGTCAAAAAAAAAGCCAGACTACTTCTGGAAAAGCGTTCTTTGGATGGCTGAAACGTAAGATCAGCCTGTACCAGAGTGATGGGAAAAAAAACAAATATGGACAAGGCTTGGATGACCCGAAACATTTCAGTGGCTCATGGTCAGTGGTGTTTGTTGATGATGAGACAGAAGACAGAAGCAGCCGAGTGCAAAGGGATATACTCTGTCCAAATTCAGTTAATTGCAGCAAGGTGCTTCATAGTACAAATGGATAGTGACCCAGGGCATACAGCATAGCAACCCAGAAGTTTTTTAAGATAAAAAAAAGTGGAATAATGCAATGGCCAAGTCAATAAACTGATCTCCCCCCGAGGATGAGTTTTACCTGCTAAAGAAAAAACTAAAGGCAGAAAGACCAATAAACAGTTCTACACTATTTTGTATATTTGTATTTAACACTCTTTTTATTACCCGTGTCTCGTCACTGTCATTTTGTTGCACTGTGGAGCTCTGTCACGAAAACAAACTCCTCGTTTGTGTAAACATACCTGGCAATAAAATTCACTCTGATTCTGATTCTAAACAGTGCACTATGTATATTTGTGGCATCTAGTGGTGGGATTGTGAATTGCCCGGCTCACCCCTTCCTTCAGAGAAGCTGTAGTAGTCTGGGACAGCGGAACCCATACAGGAGATCAGTATAGTTCAAAGACTGGTCAGTTGACTACATACTGCTGACTACTCGCCCTACTCTCCGCTGTCTCTTTACCAAGGTTGTGAATGAACCATTCAACAGATGATACAAATTTGATTCCATCTCAATTTTGACAAATAATTGCTACTTGTTTCACTGCTTTTTGCCCTGCTTTCCAAAACCTTCAGTAAACGCAAACCAAGTTGTTGAAAAATTGTACATTTCAAATAAAACATGTTGTACTATTTTTGGAAAAAATAAAATTGTCTAATCTATGTGGTAATGTTAATGGTATTGTCACAAAAGGTCCGCGTTGCAATCCGGATGGCAAGGGGCAGAGGACGAGGAAACTAAGAATGCAAATATTTATTGAACAAAACTAAAGACAACAAAACAAAAGGCTGGCGAGGCAGCAAAAAACAAGGAAACCCACAACTTTAACACTGACTAACTAGAACTGAAAAACACAGGGCTTAAATACAAGGGAACTGATGAGAGAAAGTGAGGGCAGCTGGTAAACACAGGTGTACAAAATGAACTAATCAAACATAATGACAGGGAGAAACCAAAACTAGACAGGACAGGACTAAACCAAAATGGACAAAGACGGGGAAGACAAGGCAGACAGACACAAAACATGAAAGGTATGAGAGAATAATTAATGTGCATACTGTTTTTGGCAATGTGAAGTTACTCAGTATGCATCCTGCTATATTGAGGTGTTGTGATACAGTATTTATTTAGCAATTTGTAAAAACTGTGTACAGAAATGTGAGAGTGTAATATTTCAGTTTTAAGTAAAAAATGTGATTGAACAGCATCGTAGTCTTTTTAATAATTTGATATGAAAAAGACGGATGTTTTTATCGTGGCGTCCCAGCCGCTGGAACATTTCAGTTTTTTGATTACAGAAAATGATAGATGTTTTGTAGTCTCTCGTTCTGTTTCTCTTTCTTTTTTCCTTCTAACTACAGTAAATGTGCCTCATTTGTAGGCCAATCAGGATGTTGTAATTCACAGGTCACGGCTCCTGCTGCTAATGAAGGTTGGTTGTGGGGAGGTTGACAAAAGCATTATCCATCAGTGTTCGACCCTTCAGATTTATTTAGACTAAATAACTTTCAGATTTCTTTAAATATTTGTATAATCTATAATAACACTAAATAGGCCTATGTCATGTTTTCATGTTTTTTTTTTTTAAGTATAAAGATCAAAGGCACCATGTGTTTCATTTATTTTACGTATTGCAAATTCAATACATTTGTACATTCAGTAAAAATATATAATAGTAATAATAATGATAACAATAGACACAATCAGGAGGGATAGGTTAAAATAAAATTAAATCAAAATAAATTAAAAACAATATCAAAATGTCACCGAAAATCACAAAAGTGACATTTAGGTCACATAAACCATTCAATTAGGTTCATATGTGACATGAAAGCAAATGAAATTAAATTCACAATAATAATGTTAAGAGATCAATGTATTATTTCTTTAGAATTAGTATTAAAATCTGAATAGGCTATAGAAATATTGAATATAAAAAAAATAATTAACGGCCAATAGGTGACGGAAATTCACAGTTTCTCATTGAATCATTCATTTAATCGGTTCAATCCACTGATTCATTTAGAAACGAAGCAAACGAATAAGTTACTTTTGTAACCCACGTTCCCTGAGACATGGAACGAGTACTGCGTCTGATAAGACACTATGGGAAAACTCCTTTTTTCCCCTTTAGCTGACAGATTAGCAGAGTCTGCTGAACTGACCTGACCTCTTGACAGCATGTCTGCGCCGTGGTTGAGGACACCCGGTATGTGAGTCGCTCTTATCGAGTGAAAGTTCAGCAGGGCCCACTTTAGGAGGCACACTGCCAGTCTGTAGAGGCGTTTGGATACGTTTCATACAGTCCGAGCGAACCAGATCGTGACTGCCCCTCAGGTGTGGTAAAAAGACGTGACATGCCTGACACACTGCCATCATTTCCAGACAGTTGATGTGTAAACTGCTGTCTCTCTCTGACCTTAGGCCGGAGGCTGGAGAGCCCTCGTGCAGCGCCCCCCAACCCGTTAGGGATGCGTCTGTCACAAGCACCTTCCTTCTGTTCACCACATAGAGGGGAATTCATTTTTGCAGCCACCGCATGTTTTTCCATAGACACAGTGCTGAAACACAGGCTGCGTTCACTATGAGTTTCAAGCGGCTGAGGCGCCACACTCGTGACGGCACCCGTGCCTTTAACCAGAACTGCAGGGACCTCATATGCAGAAGGCCAAGCTGCTTGACCGCTGAGGCTGCTGACATCAGACCAAGCGCGATTCAGAAATCTTAAGTCTAGGATGGGTCTTAGCCTGGCTTCTCGCTTGGGGACTAGAAAATACAGGATGTAATGCCCTTTTTCTCTGTCTGAGGGGGGAACGGCCTGAATCGCCCCTTTCAACAGCAACGTGTTGACTTCAGCTTGCAGCACCTGAGCGGTGGAGCTCGCAACTGAAGTGTGAATGACGCCGCTGAAGGGCGGCTGTCTTTTCATAAACTGAAGGGCATAACCCTGTTCTATTATCCCCATAACCTAATTTGATATCCCGGGTATGGCGCACCAGGCATTCAGTTTATTATGTCTGGAGTTATGTCGCTCTGTAGTATGTAGTAAAGAAAGTGACTGATAATTTGGGACTTATAACATTTTGTGCTTGTGTGAAACTGCTCAAAGTTATGAGGACTTTGTTAGGAGGACTTTTTGGTTTCGGGATCCAGCGCGATCTTGGGCTGGGGAGCCTGTCTCCTCGGGAAGGGGAAGCAACGAGTGGCGGATCTGGAGCGGTGTCTCTGCGGCTCTTGCTTCTGGTGTGGCTGAGGCTGAGCGGTGGCGGGGTGCTGCGCCGGCGGCCTTGGACGGCTGGCAGAGGCAGTTGCATCACCTGGGATGCATTCTGTGCCTCGGTAAAACGCTCTGTGAAGCAGAGGGTCGAACAGTCCAGCCGGAGAGATGGGAGCATCGAGGAAAGGCATCTTGTCAGCGTCCTTAATCTGGGTAAGGTTGAGCCACAGGTGTCTTTTCAGGACGACAAGGCTAGCAATGGAACGGCCGATGGCTTGGGCTGTAACCTTCATCGCCCTTAGCTCCAGATCCGTTGCACTGCGAAGTTCCCTGACGGTGTCCTTGTCAGGCGGGCCCTTGGTGGCAGCGAGGAGCTTCACTTGGAAGACCTGCAGGACTGCCATGGAGTGGAGTGCAGAGGCGGCTTGTCCGGCGGAAGAAAAAGCTCGGCCGGCGAGAGAAGACATCACCCTGCAGGGCTTGGACGGGTGCGCTGGCTTGGCCTTCCAGCCAGCTGAAGTCTGGGGGCATAGATGAGCGGCCATATGCTGGTCAAGCGGCGGCAGCACTTTGTATCCCCTCTCAGTGGCGTCATCGAGTGAGGCAAAGGCGGTGGCGGCTCTGTTATTCAGCTGGGCAGAGTAAGGCGATCTCCATGACTTAGTGAGCTTGTCATGGACCTCGGGGAAGAAAGGAGTGGAGCGCTGACGAGGGGCTTGTGGACGCCATGGCAGGTACCACTCATCGAGCTGACTCCGTGAGGGCTCCTCAGGAGGAGACCAATCCAGTCCCAGCTCGGCGATGGCTTTTGAGAGAACGTGGAAGAGTTCGGCATCCATCCCAGGCCTCATGGAGCTGGCCTCAGACGGAGCAGAAGGGACGGGGTCGTCAAAGCCCGACAGCTCATCTGCCTCTGAAGCTGCAATGGAGACGTCCTCTTGCAGCTTGTCATCCGATCTCCCAAAGGAAACCAAGTCACTCGCAGATGCGGAGGGACGTGCTTCCTAAGAGTGGGAGAATCCTCTTTGTCACGAGGTAGTGAGTCACGCGGGGGCTGCGCCAGTGTGATTTCATCCATCTCAGAGCACTGCTCTCAGCCCCGCTGTCTCTTGCAAGACGGGGGAGTACAAGGACTTTTCAGAACAAGAGCCTGGCGCAAAGAGCAGCCAAACTCAGAAGCTTACAGAACATGCAGAGAGGGCGGCTTCTGCATGGGTCCTCCCCAGGCAGGAGACACACTCATTGTGTCTGTCTGCAGCGTGGATCGACGACGCGCAAGCAGAACAACGGCGAACAGGCATGGTGAGTTAAGTAGAATAAATTTTTAGAAAACACTCTAAATTCAAGCCAGGTAGCGGCAGGGGGAAATCCAGCTGCAGACGACAGAGGAGGCTTCCAGTTAGGGACAGTCCGTCGCTTCAGTCGAATTAACCTGAAGATGGCTGGCGTTCCCTGCTCTTAAATAGACGCAGCTCACGCCACCTCACGCCACCACTGGCGGAGCGCCGTCAGCAGCGTGCCAATGCCGTCGATTACGCCAGGTGGCGTGATGCCGCTGAGCTAATGGCTGCGGACCACCCCACCTGGCGTAATCGACGGCATTGGCACGCTGCTGACGGCGCCCCGCCGATTGGTTTAAATAAAACCACTGCAAAGACCAATGGCCGTGCAGTTTCACTGCTTGATTAAAATTGGCTTCAGTTAAGGGGAAAAAATAAGTTTTCCTATAGCATCTTATCAGACGCAGTACGAGTGAAATGTCAGAGGGAAAGACTGTTTGCTTGGAGATGACCAGCGGCTCAATGATGACGAAACTCTTTGGATATTCCTAAAACGTTAGTCACTTAATTAATATTAATTTATTGTTTATTAAAGCGTTTTATAAAATCTACATGGTATTTGATATTATAATCACTTTATAATCGTTACAGCTACCCACACTGTGTCTGCGAGAATACAAGATGGCTGTTATTTTCCCCATATTTCCCCATATAAGTTTTAAGGTGTCATAAACTAACTATATATTGTATTTACAACCCAGAATGTACACAATACACCAAATTAAATTAAGACCAATGGAGGGAGAAAGCAAAAGAGCTTCTGGAAGTGGGCCGCTCTTCACTTTCCTTTCCTTAGAAAGGGAGAATATGACCTGGCCCGAGCCAAGGAGAAATACAGGATAGAGGAAGAAACACACTGGATAGATAGTGATGGTACACAAAAAAAGCATGTCATGATATTGCAAATATTAATTAACTGCTAATTCTTACAAAAACTTCATAAAACACTGCTGTCATTATCATCCCAAACATTTTAGAGTAACAGTATAAATTTTTAGAGTTAAATTTTTAGGATAACAAGTCAATTCATAACTAGCTTACTAGTAAGTCAAGAATCACATTAATTTTAGTTATTTAGTTTAGTAATTAATTTTAGTCTTATTATTTTATTCATATTATAGTTCCAGCTCCTGAAGTCCTCCCTGCTGCAGAGGAACAGCAGGAACATGGTGTAAAATATTGCAAAACGTGCTTCCAATACTGTTGCCGTTGAATGCACAATGACTGCAAAATTTAAAATGGAAAAATCGAAATCCATTTGCAGCTGTATTGTCTGTGTGTTACGATTAATAAGCCTGTAATAATTAAAACAATACAGCATCAAAGTAGTTTTACAGTGTTAAATATGGAAATATTGTGTAATAATGCAAAAAGGACAGCAGTAAACACTCAATTTTCAGTTAAAGTCAGTTCATAATTGATTTATGCTCATAAAGTAGTTTTTTTGTCTTCTCTCTTTTTTTTATTATGCTTTTCATGAGTTCACATTCCCTAATGCTAATGCAATAAGGCGTGTTTGGCAGATTGTCCGGGAAGCAGTCCCTGAGTCTGGCGGATTCAGTCCGAGCCCTAGGGGAACAACCCCTAGGAGGCGTGAGCTGGGGAGACCTCGGAGCCCAGCATGGTCACCTCGTGCCCCCCGAGGGAAGTGAAATGTAAAACTATGTCAGGGAGAACCCAGGAAGAGCGTGGCCCAGTTCTCCTCTGCTAGCTTGGCACTAGGTCCCTTCAAGTGGGGTAAGGGGAGGTGGTGGGATGAAAAGAAACGAAGATGCCAGAAAGAGGAAGTTGGCTGCTTATAAAGGCTGGTTTTAGCCTCTGATAGGATAATTACAAAATTAGCAGCAGCTGATTATAATTAGCACAAGTTCCTCCTGAAATTAGTCTATTGTCTATATGTATATAAACTTCATATGAACAACAGAGGCGTCATGCATCTCAAAGTTGTATGCCAACCGCCAATAACACCTAAAGAAGAAGAAGAACAGGGGCCTGTTCCATAAAACAAGTTTACCAAATAAGCCACGCTTTTGGCAGATAGTCTGACTACTTATTTCAAACCAAATTAACTGGCAATAAGTCAGACTAACTGAAATAAACCTGGCTTATTTGGTAAACTTGTTTTATGGAACAGGCCCCAGAGGTGTCATTAAAAGCACAACACTTTGTTTACAACATACAGAATGTATCAACAATGCATCAATGGCATATCAGAAAATAATAATGCTAATATTAAATAGTTAAATAATTAAACGGAGAGAACAAATTACAATAATTTGCCAGAAATATAACAATGAAGAAAGAGAGAGAGGGAAAAATACAAATTAATAAATTAAGATAAAAGATAAATGAATATAAAACAAAAACCAAATGGGTAAGATATTAATGTATACATCAATTAAACTGTACAAATTAAAATCTTTACAAATTAATGTTGTTTTCCTTGCTTTCTTATTTACTGGGGATGAAGGGCATAAAAGGGATTTTTTTTCATGCCATAAACAACCATTATAACAACAACAACAACAACAAAAAAACTAACAAAAAAACAAGGAGGGTTACATTAATTCAAAGCATTATAACAGCTTATAGGATTTACACCATGAAAAAATCGTACATGCAGTAGAATTATTATTAATAGACTTCACCTTCACATTAAAATCTTTCCAGAAAAAAAGGGGTTTTCTTTGACAATTTACATTTATGAATGTAAAATTTTGCAAAGAATAACAGTAAATTAATAATAGATTTACAATGAGAAGGATCACATTTGAAAGAGAAACCAAAGCAAATACATTTTTGGGGATTATACAGAAGTTAGGATTAATAATTTTCTAACAAAACACAATCCCAAAATAAACGATTGATTTCTTCAAACTGATGGCAAAAAGATACATGACTGAGTTTAGATTTCCCAAAAAATTCCTCGTCACGTTTCATAAATCAGATTTTAAAATCGCAAAGTCACTACGGGAAGCCGCGGAGCTCATTCACTGACAGCACGCTCTTTCCCAGAAGCCTTTCCTCATATTGTACACAATCATCATGGCGGCGCAGGATGGTAGGTAGCGTGAAAATGTACTTAAATGCTATGTGCACATTCTTTGCGGTGTTATTAATAGGCGTATTACATCAGCTCCAGTTATGTGACACTTGTATTACACTGAATGGACGCTCTTTTAACTTGTCAGGTTGAAAAAATAGCTAGATATTCTGTGATTAGCCATGTCGAAAACTTCGGCTGTGTCACCACATCTAGAGAGCAGTCTACCTAGACAGCATTTTGAGGGATGCTGAAATGTTTGCCCATTTCTGGAACTTTCGATTAACGCTTATTGGACATCGAGGAAGCGTTTGCAACGTTTAAACGAATGATCCAGTCTAATCCACAGCACCCGAAGATGCTGTCTACATAGACAGCTCAGTGAATTTTGAGACACAGTCTTGATATGAGCTTGCGAATATTAGCACAGCGGGCTGGCTAAGTTACCGATGAGTCAGTTGTGTACGATAACAGCACACTGTCGGGTCGCTCCTGCTTACAACAGTTCAACAGTCTTAGTTCAACAGTTGAGTTTAAATGACGAAAATGGACTATACTAGATCCTGCACCTTTGGACAGCAGCTAGTCAGTTAGCTTTTCAAATCTGTATACTAGGGGCGGTCTAGTTAGGACTATTTGAGAAATACAAAAACATACAAGTAATGGCTGGGACTGCAGAATAAACACGCAAATTTGCCTTTTATCTGTAACAATTAAATAGTCACCTAGTTTTAATAATAACTGTGTATCTTATTGGTTATAAAATATTGTTCTGTTTGTTATATTTTAATACTACACGTTGACATTGTCATATTAGTGCACTGAAACGGGTCAATATTTGCACTTGGATAACTCAATTTCTAAATTGCTCGTCTGATAATTGTTCCCACAGGAAGTGAGGTAGTAGGAATGGAGGCTGAGGTCACACAGAAGGTACCAGAATTGTTGTGCGAAGCTGCTGGACAAGAAGATGCAGCAGGGACTGAACAAGCATCTCTTACCGATGGTGAAAGCACATCAGCTCAGTCCGCTGCTGTCAGCAACGGAGAGGAAAGTGACGAGGGGAAAGAGATGGTGGAAGTGAAAGTCATTTGGAACAAAAACAAATATGACCTTAAAATTCCCTTAGATGGCACCGGTGCTAAACTGAAAGAGAAGATTCACACTCTCACTGGTAACCATGTCATGTCATTTAAACCTGTATGACTTTGAGCTGTCGGCCCACTTCTGAGGACGATATAAAATAGTTTCAACAATTATGAAATGCACTCAATTCAAGCTTTAAAGCAGGTTAACAGAAGGCAATAGCGTCTTAAGATTTAAATTAATTTGGCAGAGTCTGTCATTATCCCCTATCTAATGAAAAAACAATCATATAGATAGATATATGATTAGATTTTTAAAATCACTTTCAAAAGATTTTAAAAGCATCCCAGAAAGCCAAACCTCCAGCAATTACTGTCCAGTCAAGTCACCTTTATTTGTATTTTTAACAATACAGATTGTGTTAAAGCAGCTTTACAGTATTAAATTAGAAAATAGTGTGTCATTAATTCTAAAGGTCTATAGTACAGTAAAAGCCGAGTCTTTGGGTCTGACTCATTGATTCTTTTCTCACCCGGCAGTAGTAATATATTACTGCTTAATAATTCCCAAGCTTCCTTACAAACACGTTTACAGATATGGGAGGCTTTTCTGGTCTCTCGTTGTAGCTTCATTATTTCTTAAAATGTATACATTTGTACATTTCTGTCATAATGGTAACATAATAAATGTAATAAAGAAGCTTTAACATTTACCAGGATGGTGAGAATAGTCACTGAATGAATACAGTTATTACAAATGTGTAATGTTAGTAATTATTGTAAGAAAGTTAGCTGGGACGTGGGCATGTGATAAGAGAATGAACGTCTTGAACCCAAAGAAATTAATAAAATTACTCAAAAAAAAGATTCATTCATTCCTAGTCAGTAAACTGATCTGACATTCTCATCACTATTATTTTAAAATGTAGAAATAGCTGGTGAGTCCAAGCCTTATGATTAAATATTTCTTTTTGTACTGTATATTGTTATTTTTGAGCACAAAACTACCTTAGTCTGTCTTATCTCACTACTAAAGCATCAATAAAAGGCTTTATGGTGTGCCTTTATAATGAATGTAATGGAAGCACCATATTATATCAGGATTGAAATGACTGAATACAAATGCTTTGTGTGTGTGTGTGTGTGTGTGTTTTGTATGGTTGTTAGGTCTTCCACCTGCTATGCAGAAAGTGATGTACAAAGGTCTGCTACCAGAGGACAAGACGCTTCGAGAAATCAAAGTTACAAATGGTGCAAAGATTATGGTGGTTGGATCTACAATAAATGATGTACTAGCTGTAAATACACCAAAAGAAGTTATTCAGCAAGAGGTCAAAGCTGAGGAGAACAAAAAGGAGCCATTGTGCAGGCAAAAGGTGGGTGGAAATCCTATTTACATAATGTGAGCTCTAGCTAGTTAAGATGGGAAGAATTCCTATAAATATGCCTGTGTATTTATATTTTATAAATGGACTTGTTTTTTTTTTGTTTTTTCTCAGCAACATAGAAAGGTTTTGGACAAAGGAAAACCAGAGGATGTCATGCCATCTATAAAAGGAGCTAAGGTATGCAAAGCCTGTGAGGCATAGGATATGATTAGACTGTGCCAGTTCATCGCACACAAAATTAATTGTATTCATATTAGGGCTGTTAATTTAATTAATTAGTTATGGAAAAATAATGTGATTTAAAATGTTTTAACACACTGGCCTAGAACTGTTCACAAACAGAGCAGCTACTCACTGCATAATGCAGTCTTAGAAATGCAGTTACAAACCCCTAAATATTGGGACAGAAATGTCTCAATGAGTTTTTGCCACAAAGTGCAAATGTGATTTCATAAAACAGTTCAGTAAATGTTTTGTTTTGTTTTATTTTATTTTACACCTAATATTGTCTGTTTTTGCTCAGTTTTGTCAATGAAAATATGACTTACCTTTGTCAAACATATTTTGAATAATATTAGTAACCAAGCATTTAGCATTACTAAAGATTTTCATTGTACGACCAAAAATACTCAGATGTCTCTCAAATAATCTTCTTTTATGTTCCATAGCTTATATTAAGCTCTTGGAGCCTGAATGTTTGTGCGTAATACATTTTCATGACTCACAATATTTCTTTCTAATGGTACTTTTGGTTATGTATGATGGCATTTTAGTGCCACGTTAAAAAAATAAACAAAATCTAAGATTACGAGAAGTGGTGCGCTATTCTTCAGATCGTTCCTTCCAGCGAACCTGAGTCCTCCTGCCCCGCAGTCAGGACTACATGCGGAGTAGCTCCTGACCGTGTTCCTGCTGGGTCTTATTCGCCCAGTAGTTGTGGCTATAAATCTCAATATTCTATGGTCAGCCAGAGCGCAGTGTTTCCCTTGATGTATCCATAACCTTATTGATATATTAAATTACTTAAGTGCCACGTGTAGAAATGCAAATATAGAAACGTGCTCCGCCCCTCAACTCCTGCTTCAGTGACATATGACATCCCTGTGGGGCCCCCTATTGGCCCTCAAGGCGTTGGGAAGGATACATGCATCTTCTGCTGACATGTCCACCTGTCGGCACAGGGGTCTATGCATAACCCAACCTCAGGGTTGTGGCCTTTTCCACGGGTCTGATCCAATATGCAACGCTGAATTGATTTGACTGAAGGGGAATATCTATGTAATGAAGGTAACCCTCATTCCCTGAAGGAGGGAACGGAGACGTTAAATCTCTTGCCATGACCCTGGGTCATGGGTTGCTCTGATGCCAGCTCGGCTCCTTGAGAATGTTAATCAGTGTCTTAAGGATCATTAGAAAGTCACAGGTAGGCAATTATTAGGGTTGGCACTAAACTCCAGGGTAAAATTTGAGAAACCTTGCTCTATAAGCTACCCTCAAAATATTATAACTTTAATACAGGTTTTGACTTTATTCTCGTAATATTTAGACTTTATTCTTGTAGAATTTCAACTTAATTCTCATAGTTTGGACTTTCGGATATTCTTGTAATCTAAGATTTTTTTTTTTTTTTTAACATGGCACTAAAATGTTGTCTTGGATATTTTTACTTAATACGCATTACATTTAATACGATATTGGCTTTAAATGATCTTTTGTGGATGGTTTTACAGTCTAATTTAATTTGTGTTTAATTAATCACCACATCATTCAATAAATTACATTAAACATTTAAATTGATCGACAGTATTGAGGTATTTATTGATGTTGATATATTGACACACATTTGTCATTTTCTTGTTTTATTTTTACATTTTTAATGAACTATACCATATATTTGTCCTATGGTGTGATATAGTAAAAAAAAAAAAAACCTATATATAAATAGCGGGAGAGAGATTTATCTCTTATTTTCAAATAGCGTTATTTATTCAATATGAAATTATAATTAATGTAATTGTTTCCTAATGACAATTGATAAAATTGTTGGATAACTTCAAAACAAACTTAACAAGATAAACTTTACCGTCAACCGTTCAAAACTGCTGAAAATTATGGATATTTGTATCTCCCCCAATGCAATACTCAACTGTTTTGTTTTGTGTTTTAAAGATATTTAAAAATAAAAACACATCTGTGGTAATTTAATTTGTCGTCATACAAATAAGACATTACATCAAACCAACTGACAGAAATGGTAGTTATTATTAACATGTATTTTTTAAATTCAGTCTCTTTCAATCAGTATATTCTTTTCATTTCAAAAACATTTGAACTGCATTTAACCCATCCAAGTGGTATTGAAGGTGGAGAGAGCACTGGTTATTCACTCCCCCACCCACAATCCCCGCCGGAAATGGGACTCGCACCCACAACCTTTGGGTTAGAAGTCCAACTCCCTATCCATTAGGCCACGACTGCCCCATATGTAGTACACAGAACTGATAGAATAGAAAAAGAGCATAGCAAGCTATAGAGACTCATTTTGTTTAAATAGAAGTAGAATAAGTAAAAAGAAAAGAAAAAGAATAAACAAGCTAGTGTTAGTTTATCTTTATGATGTGTGTGTGTGTGTGTTTTACTGTACAGCATCATGTGCTCTTTAGTGGTCATGTCCTACGTTTCCCCAGCTGTAAGGTCCTTTTAAGGATGCAGAATATGTTCCTTGTGCGCACTAATGACATCTGAGTGATCTCTTATTTGTTGAACAGGAGCGTCTGCCAACAGTGCCTTTATCAGGAATGTACAACAAATCTGGCGGAAAAGTACGACTCACTTTTAAACTGGAACAGGATCAGTTGTGGATCGGAACAAAAGGTGATTTCAGTATTTCAGATTTCAGTATAAATTCAGCAGTTATATACAACACTCTATTTATGCTTATGTTTATTGTTTTTCCTGCCTGCAGAAAGAACAGAAAAAATCCCAATGGGTTCCATCAAAAATGTTGTGACTGAGCCAATAGAGAGTCACGAGGACTATCATATGATGGTATGTTTATCGCAAACTACCCCCATATCTTTTTTAGGGGTGGGCATAGATTTATTTTTTTTTTAATCTAGATTAATTTTGAATAGTTAAAGTTCAGTAACCAGACATTAACATGGTTTTGCAGTACTAGCCTTTTAGCTTCACCGTGACTATACTAATTAATCTGAATGATTAAAACAAGGCACGCATACAGATCGCAGGATCTCTGTGACACCCAGATGCACAAAACAGACCCTCTCACATCTGTAATAAACACAGAAGTGTTAGCCCCATCAGAAATGGTACATAAAAATCACGGAAGACAGGTGATAAGAATCGAAGCTCACACATACAGTAGTTTAGAAAAATAGTCCTATCTGAATAGGGCTAGATACATCAGCGCTAAACTATCATGGTGAAAGTCATCATAGCTTGCGTAGTATAGACCCAACTCCCAACGCAACTTTGTGTGTAGATTTACAGCGATAACGGCCCACCATTAGTCTTTTTTTTCTCAAACTTGATTTTCAACTTAATCATAACAGCACTTTTTTTGTGCTTATCTATCTATCTATCTATCTATCTATCTATCTATCTATCTATCTATCTATCTATCTATCTATCTATCTATCTATCATATATAGATATATATATATGTATGTGTTTGTTTCTCACCCTAGGCATTTCAGCTGGGTCCAACAGAAGCCTCACAATATTGGGTCTACTGGGTGCCTGCACAGTTTGTTGATGCAATCAAAGACACAGTTCTCGGAAAATGGCAGTATTTTTAACGTGCCTCTATAGACACTGAAGAATTGGGATTCAGAGCAGAAGATTGAAAACATTAACTGGAGCCAACACAATAATCTGAAGAACCGATTTTTCTGAAGTATATCCAGAGCAAACCGAAGGATTGCTGTTGGACAAAATATTTTGGGGGGTTTTAAGTGCACTAAGTGTCAGCATCCCGTTTTTTCAAACTGTTTCACCACTCATTTTTTTTAAAGCAATCCCAAGCATAAACAGAAAATTGTACAGATCTTGCATATACATTTCTCGTAGTTATTCTGAAAGAAATAAAAATTATTTAAGGAAAATGATCGATGCAGTAGAAAGATTTTATCTAGTATATTCCTCGGTTTACCATGCAACTCAAGCAATCTTGCCAAAGCCGATAGTTGACACAGTTGTTAATTTTACAGTCAGCTTTTATCATTGCACAGATTATAGTTTACATGGAAAACAGCAACGATGTAACACTCAGATTTGGAATTAATCCAGGTAAAAAGAGCATTGTTGCATTTTATGGGGTTTTTTAAAATTTTAAAATTCAGCATTTTCTTTCAGACTTTTTAATTTTAATAGCCCACGGAGAGCTCATCTCATTTTGCCTTGACAGCAGGAGCCTTGATGCAGAAGTACAACCCAAAAGCCTGGAGTACGGTTGCGCAGCCTCTGTACTTCATACTTTACTACATACTTTGACAAAGGCAATATCTTTTTAATATTTCATGGTTAAATGCAGCAGCACGTTTTGGTCCAAGCCCCTCTCAAATCAGATGTGATATTAAACAGTGTTGATGTGCCCTTAATACTCAGTCAATTAACCAAGTTGCTCATGGTTGACTATTCTGATCATGCATGTTGTTTTTTCAAACATGGTGCTAACTAATGACAAGCATTTTTAATTCAATAAAGCCCAAAGGAAGGAAGAATTTCAGTGACCTTTCTGTAATAAATTTGCCTGCATACTGACATTTTTAATTTTCAAACATGATCAGCTCACAATTTAAATCCTTCCTAAACTATATATTTCAGTGTATATGTATCTAGTTCAGTAGTAAGAGGTATAGCCTAAATCGAAAGTTTTATCACCTTCAGGTCATATAAGAAATCATTACATCACTTGTTCACCAATGTATTCTCTGCAGTAAATGGGTGCCGTCAGCATGAAAGTCCAAACAGCTGATAAAAACATTGCACTAATCCACAAGCAAAAGACAGTTGTTTGAACTTTGGCTTCATGCTACATTATGGGACTACATTACAGTCCTCTATCCATAACATTTCTCCAGTAAAAAGGTCACTTCGTACAGAAGTGAAAACAATAGACTCATATTTTTGGACAGAATAGATGGTTTAAATTTAAAATGCTTTATTACAAATGAGAGATTTGTTTAATACAAATATTTATTTTTAATATTAATATTAGGCACTTGTTGATGGACTGTAGTCATGTGGGTTATTGTGATGTTTTTATCAGCTGTTGGACTCTCGTTCTGACGGCACCCATTCACTGCAGAAGATCCATTGGTGAGCAAGTGAAGTACTGCTAAATATCTTTAAATCTTTGCTGTTGAAGAAACAAACTCATCTACATCTTCGAAGGCCAGACTGAGAGTACTCCTTAAAATAGTATTTCGTAGGAGAAGGTTGTGTAGATGCATCACCCCTTTAATGAAGTAAGCTACGTAACTATTTTTTGGAATCATATTACATAATTGGATTATACAGCTATTTGTGGTTGAACATTAGCATTTGCTAAAGTGTTTCAGTATCAACTATTAATAGTGCCTCTGAATGGAAATATAATGTGAAAAAAACTGCATTATAATATTTTGAATATTAAAGGAATAGTTCATCCAAAAATGAAAATTCTGTCATCATTTACTCGCTCTCAAGTATTTCCAAACCTGTACGAATTTCTGTTCTGCCAAACACAAAGGAAGATATTTTGTAGAAAGGCTGTTTGGTCACCACTAGCTTCCATAGTATTTTTTTCCTACTATGGGAGTCAATATGTTTGTTCACAATATGTTTGTTCAGCAGAACAAAGAAATTCATACAGGTTTGGAACTACTCAAGGGTGACTAAATGATGACAGACTTTCAGTTTTGAGTCAACTATTCCTGTAAACCAGGCATTGTATAATGCAAGCTTTTAAGGAGAACATGATGGATTTAAATGCAAATAAAAATATGGACACAAAATTTAAAAAGGTATTATTTTGTGCATATATCCATCACCAGCTAATGGTTTAAAGCAGGGCTGGGCAACTTCGGTCCTTTTGCATTTAAATCCTTCATGTTCTCCTAAAAAGCTTGCATTCTAACAAATCCTAATTAAACACAAATCTTGTGATGCTGTATTATTTTAATTGCAATTAAACAGTACATTCAGTATGTTTTTTGCTACTTGAGTAGGGTTTTTTTTTTTTTTATCTATTATCTCTCATCATGGACCACAGATGCACACCTCAGGTTAAAAAGTGAAAGAAAAAGAAACCAGTTTTGATCACTATCACTGAGGAATGGAAAATATGCCTTCAAGTATGTAGCAGAGGTACAACAAAACTAGAACTTTTTTTTTTAAAACCTTGTTAACCTATGAGCTCATCTTTAAAGAAGGTAACAGACACTTTAATCCAAAGTGATTTGCATATGACCAATTTATACTTTTTTTTTTATTTATTTTTTTTTAAGTACACACCTTTTCTGTTTCGCACAGTATTTATAAATATTATTTCAAAAGTCTAAAACATTCACAAAGCATTAAAACTATACAAAGTTTTTAAGCAGAACTAGCTGTTTTACGTGATTTACAAAGGAGGATTAGTACAAGCTATGTATCATTTTTTTATATACTTGACAAATTTTTTTATACTTGAGAGGCAGATTTTCTTATTATTATTATTACAGTTTCTATCCGTAAGCCGAGTAGTTTGGTGAAAGACGTGTGTCAATTTATCTCCATGGAATGATCTAAATGAACTGTGACCATGCGTCACCCCTAGTCCTGAAAAATCTGAGACATGCATAACAAGATACACCTGTTTCTTAATATGCAGGACAACTTGCTGTATGAAAAGTGGGTAGTCTGTGTTTTTAATCCTGAAAGCATCTTGTGACAGTAACTGAACGCACCCATAATTAAGAGATGTTTTTGTCTTTTAACTATATAGACGTCTTTTATGCCATTCTAATTTACATGTTTGTTTGTTTTTTTGTTTAAATATTTTAAACATAAGTGACCTATGAGGTTTGCATGTCTAGAAGTGTGCTTTAACAAGAAAGGTGATTGTTCTTTTAATAATTTTAGAACAAAATTATAATTTCAAATTCTATTTCTCAAGGAATCTTGAAAAGAAAATCTGTTAGATTTTAAGGTGCACAGCTGTTTTAAACAAGAAATGTATTTTGTCCAGGAAGTCCTGAAGGATCGTGTGACACTGAAGACTGAAGTAATGATGCTGAAAATACATCTTTGCCATCACAGGAATAAATTGTGTTTCCAATCAAACAGAGAGTGGTTATATATGTATATATATTGAGACATTGAGGTTAGTTCCTTAATTTGTGCTATATACTGAAAAGATTTGGGTTTGACATCAAAAGACAAGACATTTAGATGCAAGCTTTTATTTCCAGGTATTTACATCTGGATCTGACACATAACTTCAAAGATAGCATTTTTTGTTAGAACCCACCAGACTTAACATTTAGTTTGCTTTCACAGATGAGCTTGTATGCTTAGGGTCATGAGCAGATCCTTTCTTTCTCCAAACTTTAGACTTTCCATCACTTTGGTAAATCTTTGTCCCAGAATCTTCTTGCTATTGAGTGGTGTGCATCTTATCCTCTGTACTTGTGATCCCGAAGTCTTCTGTGAACAGTAGACTGTGATACCTTCACTCCTGCCCGCTGGAGATTGTGGCTGATCTCACGTACAGTTGTTTTAGGCTCTTCACTGAGAGCTCTCACAATGTTTCCGTCTTCAGCTTGGTCTACGAGTTTGTCTGTTACACCAGCGGCTTCTTTCTTCAGGTCATTTCAAATGCTTTCAAATGCTTGAAATGACCAGTGTGTGTGCAATGGTTCTGATTGATTTTTCTTCTCTCAGCTTCACAATTGCTTGTTTTTCACCCATAGAGAGCTCTCTGGTTTTTATGTTGATTAAACCTCTTAACTATAAATGCAGTTTGAATGGGCAAAACTCAAATCAGAAACAGCGCAGACATTTAGTACTAATAATTGTTTGAATGATCATTGTCATGGCACACACCTGGCCAACAAAATACCCAGTCTCATGAATGGAGGTATAAATAGTATGATAAATAAAATCACTCAATGAAATTGATATGAAAAATGTGACTTTCGTGTGGTTAAGCTATGTTTTGGATAGGATTAGGGTTGTGGGGTTGATGCGTATCATAATGCACTCCAAACGTGTGGTTGGTGTGTCATATACGCCAAAGTCCATTTTAGCGTAAACATGTAAACATAAACATGTTTTGTCAATAGCATATGTTATTTTACCATAAAGAAAATTCAGTCTTTTTTATATTAAATTATATTACTTGAAAAATACTTAAGAGTGAACTGATTATGTTTTGAGACATTGCACGTTAATTTCAAAATGTATTATTGTTTACATTTCTTACAATAAGCTGCAATGTAAAAAATTCAGGTGGTTTCAACTAATTATTTAGTAACAAGTTCCACGGAAGTTTTTACTTCAATTTCTGACTTTATCTAAATTGCAATATTTTTAGTTGGCTCAACCTTTAGTGAACTAGAACGTATGCGCAATGCGAAGTGGACATCACCAAATAATAAATTAATAAATATATAATAAATTTATATTTTCAAGGAAACCATGACATTAAGACAAACAACTGAGGACCCTTCACGTGACTAAAAAGGTACCTTGAGCTTCGAAAAGACAGCTCGTCTGAACGTTCTTAACCACATAATGTATATTTTAGGTTTCAGACATTTAAATACGCATAAGCACTAGCGAAACAATACATTTAGAGCTTGTAAAATACACACAGATGTCTGAAGCATCAATAACAATCCATTCAAATTTAATTTGCCAATATGTTTTATCAGATACACATACTGTAAAATAGCTATAAAGTTCACTCTATTCTTCTATTCTTCACTATATTCTTCCCAGTTCTCCTGCCACTTACTATCATGTATTTTGGGAGAAACTGATGAATTTATGTGCTGTAAATCCCGACTGACGGGACTCTCTTAACTGCAGAGCGAACAAACAAGGCGGTGCCCATCTCATGTTACAGATCATGATCAAGATCATTTATAAATGCTATGGAAACAGCAAGGGCAAATGTTCTAAAAAAAACGGTCTGGAATATTCTAAACTCACTGCTGAAAGGGTTCATTCCAAGCTGCAGCATAGGTCAGATTGAGCAGAGGACTTGTCTGGTTCTCGTGATCCTGTCCCGATGGCAAACGAGGTGCTTAGAGAGGATCTGTCTCTGGAGCTCATGTAGCTGACATTCAGGGCTTTAGAGGTCATCTCTAGAATGAAACAGACTAATATTAGCATAGATGCCACTGAGAACAATAAAGCACATTATACATGAAGTAAAAACTCTCAACATTTACACATATTACCTGGAATGAAAACGATAAACTTCTGGTCTTGAAAGTACACACATGCAGTTGCAGTGGAGGGGTCTGGTAACGTGCCAGTGATTGGTGCCTTGGAATGACTGACTGGGTTTCATCTGAAATCTTGCAATAATGACAAAGCACCAATATAACCGTTAGCCACACCCTGATGGAGAAAAAAAAGTACATTTTAAATTTCAAAAAATATTTTTTTAAATAATGTAGCAATATCAGTTCTATTATTATTATTATTATTATTATTATTATTATTATTATTATATAACTAATATAACACAAATCCATTGCACCACAGTGGGTGCATTGATGCTGACTGGATTTAATAGAACATGTAGCCTATATTTTATATTATAGGGCTAAGTTACCTTAAATAGCATAAAAACAATATCAAAATATGAGGGTCTTGCCTGCTGTTGATGAATGGTGACATTTTACGAATTGATTGATCAGATGTCTCAGTGTTTACTGAGCCACATGTATCTAGTGATTCACTATAGGGAACTGACTGAGATGCTTTGAACAGTCTTGGGTATCGACTGGCCATGAGCTCAGAGTGGGCAGATTGATGGACTGAATGTGGGCCTCAGCTTTATATAAAGTTGTGGCTGTTGTACGTTATTGTTTATTTTGGGTTTTATTAGGATATATCTATATTGAAAAAGAAAGAAAAAAAAAAACAACGATTGACATTTTCTACATCTTCGGCAGACGGCAGCTCTATTTCAATGGATAAACCTTCTAATCTATCAAGGTAAGAACCTTATGTTTCATATATTAGCCGGATTAGGCTACCGTTGCTTTTATATATTGTACACTTTTTTTTTTTTAAATATTTGAAAGTTCAGTTATGGTGTTAGTTGAAACTAACTAAATCTATGTTGTTTTAGTTGTCGTGACTAAACAGTTATATCAAAATTAAAATATTGGCAGTTAACTTGCAAACTTTCAGTAGGATGTTTTATTTTATATGCAATCATGGGCCAGAAGCTGAAAACAAGTTTATGTGTGAATAATTCTGTGTGTATTGCAATCGCCAATGTAACGTTTAAAAAACTTTTAAAGGGGTCACCCAGTGCCACATACACTTTTACAATCTGTTTGGACTGAAATGTGTGTTGGGAGTGTGTGTACACAACCACCCTACAATGATAAAGATCCACCAGCAAGACCGGATGTCGGCGAGCGCCAAGCCCTAGAAGATGGAACCCTAGGGGCTAGAACCCTAACCAGGGCTGAGCTCGACATCCGACTCGAACCCCACTCGCCCCCCCGGAAGGCGAAAAAAATAATGGTGGAGAAGGGGAGGAGGAGGGATGCAAAACGAGATAAAGACTCGGCCTCATCAGAGGCGGGGAAGGGAGGGAGGGAAAACGGCCTCGTCAGAGGCGGGGAGGGAGAGAAAACGGCCTCACCAGAGGCAGGGAGGGAGGGAAAACGGCCACGTCAGAAGCGGGGAGGGAGAGAAAACGGCCTCACCAGAGGCGGGGAGGGAGGGAAAACGGCCACGTCAGAAGTGGGGAGGGAGAGAAAACGGCCTCACCAGAGGCGGGGAGGGAGGGAAAACGGCCACGTCAGAGGCAGTGAGGGAGGGAAAACGGCCTCACCAGAGGCAGGGAGGGAGGGAAGAAACGGCCACATCTAGAGGCGGGGAAGGGAGGGAGGGAGGTTGATTTAGGCCTACACGAGGGATGGAAGGCCCAAATGGAGGGAAGGCTTTTGGCTAGGATAGGGAGGAAATGAAATAGAAATTACATATTTTGTTGTGGGGAAATTTGGAAACGGACGGACCGAGGTTGGGAATCCCTTGAGGCTTGGGGGAGGTTGGCTGAGGGGTCTGAACGGATGTAACTTTTAAAAGCTTCTGAGGACCAACGCCCTAGGGTTTGTATTTGGCTGGGA